>VXBX01000921.1:183863-243118 GCA_013400415.1 Scytalopus superciliaris
CTGGGTCCGGGGTGGCGGGGCCGGTGAGCGCCAGGGCTGTGCGCGCAATCCCACAGCAACAATTGCTTTGCAGGTGCTCGGGCTCTCGTCGTCCCCGGGGAACCAGGCAACACTTTTCCACGTTCGCAAGTTAAGGATGATGCTAATGAACGTTTTGTTTTCCTGCATCACTGTATTACCCAAATCTAGACTGCATATTTGAATTCACAAAACAGGAGCTCATGTCCGAGGGAGATTCCAGACTCGCATATTTGCTAAGGATAAAATCTCATTTCTGCAATTCATTGCTAGTTGGAAGGATGGAAGTGTCACTGCCCGGCTGCTGCCTCTTTGCAGGGGAATGCTGTTTATGTGGAAAAGTGTTGCTTGCACCTTGAATTACCATGCTGCAAAAACACTGCCTGCTTGTGTGGGGCTTGGCTCTCCTTGCAGAACAGTGAGCCATGCCTTCATTTGCTGGGCATCCGTGCCCTGGCCTCCCTACCTTCACGTCCCTGTATGTTGTCTTAGAACCCTGAAGAGACAGTCTTCTGCCCTGCAGTGTTGAGAATACAGGCATGCAGTGTGCACGTGAGCATGACAGGGTGGCTGTGTGGTCACAGCACTGCTTTTGCAGCATTTCTGGCCATGTGTTAACTCAGGTAGCTCAGATCCATTGGAGAATTCCATATTCCATCAAATTTCTATTTCATCAAGAGTTCTCCATTGTTAATCTTTTCATCCTGCCCAGTTTCTGTAATAGCATTTCTGGAGTACAGTTCAGTTTCCCTGGAGAGATAATTAAGTGCAAATGAGGTGCTCCCAAAACTCCCAGAGAAGGTCAGGTTTTATGTCCCTAATCACATCAACACCTTTCCAAGTTAGGTTTGTTCTTACTCAAACACAAGCTCGGGACTGAAGCTATTAGAAGTACTTTCAGAATGACCACATCCATGAAACAGCAGCTGGGCTGCAGACATCCAAGGGGTGAACAGATGGCCACTGATTTGGTCCATTTTGTTACACATTATCTTTTATGAGGTGTTTTTACAGGCACCTAAGGCTTAATCATGCCAAGAGGATGAATGCTTCCAGCCTGCGACCATGTAAAGATACTCATTTCCAGTGCTAAGCCATTAGAAAACAAATCCTCTGTGGGTTCTGTGAGAGAAGGACTGAAACCCAAAATACAAGGAAAGTTATTCTGGCTGTTTTCTTAATCTTCTCAAACTCACTGTAAACGGAAGAGTAAAGGCTAGGTCTGAGAGAAATGGCACCCTGTCACCCCAAACACCAAAGAGCTGGAGCTGGGCTCTTCAGTGGACACCAGACATTGGCAGAGTTGGGTTGGTAATGCTCTCAGAATAAAATTTCAACATATTTCTTTCAGCTGCCTCACAATACTTAGTACCCATGGTGTTCCCCTTCACATCCCCCCAGCAGCCCCAGCTCATACCTCTGTTCTTAGCTCAGTGGTCTACATGCTAAGCTGTTTTCCTCATTCCTATTTTCTTTAAGACTCTGAGTGTTTGTTCTGGCCTCAGAAGGGCTTCCAATGGCCTTTTATTTCACAGCAGGATATTAAGGAGCCTTTCTTTTTGCCAGTGTTTTCATGTGGGTAACCAGTCAAAGGAGGGGTAGAGTCTTGACCTGTAAAAAGAAAAAGGTTGAGCTCAGTCTGGGGCCAGCTCCCACAAAATGGCTCTGCAGATTCTAAGTGATAAAATGCCTGTCCCCATCATGCTTTCCTAAAGGCTGTCTTTGAGGATTTTTGGATCTAGGCCATATTAGTTAGCATTCGAAGTCTTCTGACTCAGGACTTGACATATACACTGCAGCAAATGACAGGGTATCTGACTGGGAGAGGACATCTAACCTGTGTGCAGCACTACAATGTGAAAACAATAGAAAGGCACTCAAAGTCTGTCTTGGCACCACAGTTTTGGGGATACATAATTAGAGCAAAATTCCCTGTGAACGTGAGGGCTTCAATTACAATTTTTGAAATTCAGGACAAGGAAGAGAAGAAAAAGCTGCACATGAGATTCCCAGAACCAATCCCCCCACAAGCAAAATACCCAGTGTTTTCTCATGCAGGTGTTTCATCCACTTTTATTGACTAAGATATCCATTTCTCTGTGCTTCAGCATCAGTCCAGCTTTGCACAGAGATCTGTCCCACAGTGTCTGTTTCCTGACGAGCACATAATGTGCAAACAAATCCCATTAATTCCAGTGTGTAACCTGCAAAATTAGTAAGACTGGACATCATATTCTTGGACAATGCCACTCTATGGTGAAATGTCATATCAAACACAAACATATCTGTCTGGACACAGCTCAAATGCCGGGTTCTCCATGGCCAGCCTATCCCTAAGATTTTTCTCTATGTCTTTCAAGGGACCAGCTTGGTTTTTTGTGTCTGGCTTTTCCACATACTGACTACATACAATTTTCCTGTGTAAGCCTTGAATTTAATTTTTATAACCTAGTGTCCTATGACTTCTGGAAAGTATTTTTTTTCCTTGACTGGCTCTTGTTCAAATCAACTGATTTGTGACATAAACTTGTGATATTGAACTTTCTGTAATTTTTTTTTCCTGCAGAAGGTCAAACTTAATAGAAATATTGGAAGTGTGCCCAATGAAAATCCATACAGCAGGTGGGCTTTACCTATGATACATTTTCAGAAAATAAATAATGCCTGTTGTTGACATTATTTCTAATTCCCATAGGCTATATCTGGATCTTTTCTCCAGATTAACAGAAATTAAAACATCATAACCCAAAGAGCAGAATATAATTCAAAACAAGGAAGGATCTCATACACAGCTCTACAGAATAAACAGAACACTGGCTGTTCTGCTCTGGCAAATGTGTAAAGACAGTAATAGGAAACCATATTATTTAATATCTACTACATTGGGGTTGATTGCAAAAACACTTGTGTTTTGCCCTTTTAATCTTTGTTTTAAAATTTTTATTCTTTAGGATAATAGTCAAAAATACCACAAATTTTGAAGTGAGAAAGGAGACACTAAACAAGATAAAAGTTCTGTGCATTTCTTTCTGCTCAGGAATACCAAATCTGACTTTTACTTTTCCTGTTGTTCTTAATTGTAGGCTGACTCAGGGTATGGCTACTGTCAGCCATGACTGCAGTCCAGAGATACTGGAGCTCCCTTTAACCTGGCTTAGCAGTGCAGGTACCTGAAGCAGTTATAGCCATGGCAGCACAGAGCTCTGAGCAGCCTAATTACTCTGCCAAGAAATAAATGGATACTGGTAATTCCCTGGGGAAAAAGACGGTTGAATCGTTAACAAAAGAGTTTTCCCCTGAGGCACGTTCGTTAAATAGGTGTTAGCAAGAGCCAGAAAACCTCAAGTTCTAACCTTAGAATAAAATTGCCTTTGTCCTTCGGCACTTTTGATGTCCCAGTCCTTCCAATTTCCTGCTGTCTATATATACAAAAGAAAGATGTGATTCTAATATCTGATGGAAAACCTAAAGTAAAGCAAAACAATCCCCACTCCCAATTAAAATCTATACATGAAGTCTCCTTAAACAGCCAACAGAAGTTTCACCTGGTTGGAAACACACAGAGCTCTCCCGGTGGCAGCAGCAGGGTGGAGTTGCTTGAGCCTCCTGCCTCCGTAGGACACATCAGGGTCAGCTCCCCGAGCAACAGCAGCAGCGAGTTCAGACCTGCTGTTTACTGTGCCTGTGAAAACAGCATATGTATGTGTTTAAGGAGAAGACCAAGAAGAAACAAATGAGAGCAAGATTATGGGGAAGGGAATTTAATTGTGTTACCTCTTCTTCCAACAATCTTTCCTCATACACAAGAGTGGACATGTATAGAGAAGGATGAAGGGGTAATTTCACCAACAAACTCACTTTCTTACAAAATACACATAGCATTATTTTTCTGAAACTGGAGCCCAAGAGTTCACTAAAATGGCACACACAATGTTTTATTCTACAGGTTGGATCTATTTATTTAGACTCATGAGCTAAATCAAATAAGCAAAATCCACATTATTTAGCTGAAATTGCCTTTGAGGTCAATGCAAGTTTAACTCATTTAAGGACATTTCAGAAAACACACCGGGGTTTCTCCAGGTGGAGGCCGTGGTGAGTATTGCCAAATCAAAATGTGTAGACTTGTGCCCAGTCACAAATTGCTATTTGCAACAGCCATGTGCTGAAATTTCTGTTCTGAGGAGACAGAAAGCCAGAAAATTAATTGTGAGTTTGCTGTCTCATAACAGAGGCCAGTAAGTGGATTGTCTGTAGAGGCTAAAAGTTGCAATTTTTTTATAATAATTTAAATGTGAAAAAACAACAGGACACTTCTAAAATCCGCGCTGGTTTTCATTTCCAAATGTTCATATCCTACAGCTCAGATATATGCACCCCATTTCGACCTAACCACACTGATTGGACTTTTCTATGCAGGCAAAGAAGCAATAGAGATGAAAAGCCCACAGAGTCACCAGGATGTGACGCCCAATGATGAGCAGTAATTACTGCAGCAACACTTCAGCCAGCATGAGTGTCAACGAAATGTCTGCCTTCCCTCTGACTTTAGAGCAAAAAACTGGTTTTGCCTTTGTGGGGATTTTGTGTGTTTTCTTGGGACTTCTAATTATCAGATGCTTCAAAATCTTGCTAGACCCCTACAGCAGTATGCCTTCTTCTACATGGGAAGATGAAGTTGAGGGGTTGGATAAAGGAACATTTGAATATGCTCTTGCATGAAAACTCACAGAATATCCTGCCTTAAATCTGATGTTGATTTCATTTTGGAAACCAACTGTTACATTTGTTATACATACCTGCATTTTGGAGATGAGTTGGTGGCATCCATTTTGTTAAATAAATATTTGTTGCAAACTCAAAAGGCACTTCATGTTGCTTTTATTTGACAAACAGTGAAAACGTAGGTCAAAAATGGGTAACAGAAAACAAATACTACGATAATTCAATAGAAAGGGATCGTGCCCAATGTTTTAACAGTTAGACAGTATCTGCTTCTTCAGAGAAGGATCTCATGTTTACTGTGTCTCATGACAGGCTGGAGAAAAAGATGAACACAAAAGACAGGCTCATGAATGGTGAATGTTGAAGTGGTAACACCCTCCCCTCCTCATCTGACACAAGTTTCTGAAACTCAGAGTCTGTTCTTGTACACTGAGAATACAAAAGTGTAGGACACCAAATGGTTGTGGCTCAGAGGATCTGATAGATGTCCCACTCTACAGCAAGAGAAACTCAGAACTAGTGGAAGGGAAACAAATACCATTAAAGAAGTTTTTGATAGTACAAACACTCAGCAATACAAAATATATTACCTACTCAGACCTTCAATCCAAATCAACATTACCACAGTCCCAGTCCACCAGCATGTCCCACACTGCTAAAAATTTTAAGTGAGTGAGAAAAAATGAATGTTAAGTAACCAATCTAACTTTAGGTGAATTGGTCAAGGCATGCCAATCTTTTACTACTTGGTTACAGAAGATGAGTTGGTTTAAACTGGAACTTTAACAGCTCCCAGCAATAATTACACCAGCTTGGCAAGGCCAAAGCAGAGGCAACGATGCTGCTTACCCATTTGTACCCAGCCCCCAAGAGAGATGGGGGTCCAGAGCTGACTGTCCAGCCCCTCTCCACAGCTGGTTCTTCTGCTCCTGCAGCTGTGAACAGTGTATGATCTGGACTGTCACTAAAGAACTGGTCATGGGAGAGCCTATCAAAGCAAGTGAAATACTGAAAGCAGAGACTCAAATCTGGATATTCAAGGTCACCCTCATATACACAGCTGTTTTGCAAGTGTGACAGTACTTGACAGAAATTCAATTCAGTTTTTAAGAAGGCTGGCATTAGAATTTTAGGCAGTGTCATTTTTGCTAAACAGCTCTGTTTGCAACGAGGAGCTAAGACAAGGAGATCAGTTACAGCAGCTGTTTTCTTTTTCATGTATTCTGAAAAATACATGTTATTCCTTTTGCCCTATATACTCGGCAGAGGCAGACAGTGGAACAGCAGACCTCAGATGCCATTTGGAACATGAAATACTTGATTGTACAGGAAAGGACATGAATCTCCTGTCTGAAGAATATAAGAGAGGAACAGCCAACATCAATCTGCACTTGTCCATTTGAATTATAAAACATAAACAATTCTGTGAATATAAGGGCTTTTCAACTGCTCCAGATTGTACATAAGAAAAAATGCCAGACCCTCAGAGATTCAGTATATTGCATTTATCCTAGTTAATTTAACCATAAAATCCAAGATAGATATCAGTACAATGATTCATGTGATCTGTTATTGCTGGATAGGATCATCCACTGCAGAGACCTGACAGTGCCATTCTTTTTATGTACATCTAATCAGCACAGCTGAGCTCTGTGCTGTCAGGTTAGAGTGCTGAAGGTACTTAAGTTATCTGGGTTAAATATAGTTCAGTTATCTCTAAACCACACAGCAAACATACCCAAAGAACCCCAATATTGTCTTACTACTTTTGTTCTTGACCCAATCTATTGCTGGAAGCAATTATCAAATGCCCTTATGATTACAAAGCTTCATCATTTCCTGCCTGCCCTTCTCTGCATCTCAAAAAGACAAGGAAGTCAGCCTTTCCATAAAGAATACAGAAAACATAATTTCCAAAGGTTTTCCTTAAATATACAGAGTAAAACTGTAAAAGGTATCAGGAGTAAACGGTTTAAGGACAAGGCGACCCCCAATGACTGATCCCACTGACTTCACTGAATGTCTTCTGCATAAAATGCATGAGCAGATCCTGTCCTGAACTCTTGTTATCTCCATGACTATATATGCAGAACTGAAAAACAGAAAGAACATGATCTGTGCACAGAATCTGGCATAGCTGGGAGGGAAAGGGAGATAACAAAAGTATTTTCAGGCCTCCTTAGAAATTTTGCAATGCTATGCACTCAGTAATTGTAATGGATAGGTACATTTGCTGGTTAATAGTTAACAAGCTAGAATGCTTCTCTGAATCACCATCTAGAAATGTTTTGAAAGAGAGGGATTGGATGGTCTATTCAGTATATTAAGCAGGAGAAAAATCTGGCCAATAAGGCAGAGTCTGCAATGCCTCAAAGAGAGGGACGCACTATATGCATGAATAAAAGAGGCAGATTGTCCTTCCCTAAAACCACAGGATTGATTGGTAAGTTAAATTACTCGGAATAAGGTAAAATTGATTATTTATGCATAATGCTAGACTACTAAACACAAAATTAATGGCAAATAACAGTTGAGAGAAAATACAATGTGAAAACCAAAGTATTATTTTCAAGAACAGCAGAAAGGTAAGAGACTTTACTTTTCCTAGCAAAACAGTAATATTATGTAAATAAGACAGTGAAATGACAGCATCATTTTACTTGGTAGCAAAAGTCATCAAAGAATTGGGATTTCATTCAGTGATGGAGATGGAAACAAACCTCATTTCACTGACCTTAATGACAGAAGATTTGTATTTGCTCCTTCATGCCTGAAGATGAAACACTTCCTTGCAACTTTAAAAGGCTGAAGGAAGCAGAATACTATCTGTGATCTGAAATGTGTAATAATATCAACAATATTGATAATCCAGAGCCAGTAGATGCAAAATAAACTAAAGAAATGTAACATTGCTGTGAGGTTTACAAAACATTAAGCAGGAAAACGAATATAAATATGAAGGGGTTACAAAGTGGTATCATAGCAGAGAGGTGACAGCAGAATATTATCTATAGCTGATGGAAGAAGTGAGAAAATATGCTTTAGGTGTATCTCATACTGAAGATAGAGAACTTCTGATTATCAGTTCTTCAAATGATAATTTTGATATGTGATTTTAGATAAAATTTACATTGCTGAGCTATAAATATTGATGAAGTATTTTATCTTTCTGTGCCAAGGGGTCAAATGCATTTCACAAAATCATTTGAGAAATTTAAATTGAAAAAAAATCTCAGGAGTTCACCTCGTCCAACCTCTTGTGAAAGCATGAAACTTTCAAAAAATGACTGTAATGTGCTTATTTACCCAGATTTTCAGTTCATATATTCTGAGATACATTTTGTTTCTAAAACTTTTTGCATTTGCAATTGCTTGCAGAGTTTCAATGTCTAAGTGTGCTCTGGTTTAGTCCCTTTGAACAGACCTGGACTCCTGCTGAATTATACAGGTCTATAAAACCACACTCCCTAATCACCTCAGAAATATGTTTCAAGACATATGGATTTCCATCACTTCAATAGCTCTTTTAAGGGCCATCCAGGCCATACTGTAAATTGCTGAAAAGGTACTTAACCCACTAAAGGCCTTAAATATACACCCTTCTGCTATTGGTGGTTTTGTTTGCTTGCTCATTTTCTTTGAGGGGAAGAAGAAGATTATAGAGCTCGATGTCCACCTCTCTATGGGCTGCCACTCAGAGGGACCCAGACAGGACAGGGGAACGGGCCAACTGGAATGTCATGACATTCAACAAGGACAAATGCAAATCCTGTACCTTGGACAGACTTAATGCCTGCAGCACACAGGGAGCAACTCACCTGGAAGGGATGGGGTGAGCAGCAGGCTACACAGGAGGCAGCCCCATGCTTTCCATGTGTGAACTGCATGACCATGTTCCAAGCTCATGTACATGGATGCTCACAGTGTCACTGTGCTCCTTTGTGGGTTTGCATAAAACAGATTGAAAGTAGAGGAGGTTTTGGCCCATTTAGGGCTCAGGCTTGTACCAAAGTACTGCTGCCTTGGTTAAGGGGTCAAATGCATCCATCACAGGTGGAAACACCTTCACCAAACTCAGTATTTGACTCAACTATTTTTTTACTTGACAAGTCATAGGATGGCACTCTTGTGGATCCTTGGCAAGGCCAGGGAGAGCCTGTGGTGGAAAATGTATCTAACCATGCAAGATAATAGAAATGTTTTATTTATATCTTTTATAGCAGAAAAACAGCAGACAACATTAGGAAGACTGCTTAGAGATTCAAGAGAAAATTCTCAGAACTTAATTACTCCAGGAGCAAAGATTTCATATGCAACAGCACTAAACCCTTTGCTGTAGCTGCAACTGACTGGTGCAGCCACAGAAGAGTAACCAGATCAGTGGCCTAAGCCTACAGCATCCCTGAAGATGTCCATGAACAATGCACCGAATGTATTCTCGGATCCAAATGCACATCGGTTTCAAGTGAACATAATTAATGAGGGCCATGACAACAATGAAACAACCCAAGAGGATGTGGGCTCTGACCCACCACATTATGAAGAAACATCATTTACTGATGAAACACAGAACAGACTGAGAATCAGTTACAGACCAGGAAAAAGAGAATTATATGACAATTTCCTTCAAAATGCGGAGAAAACAGAAGCTAGTTTACATCCCTATGATACTCACAATAAAATGTATTATCTACAAACTTTTGGCCATAACACAATGGACCCAGTTCCCAAAATTGATTATTATAGAAACACTGGCAGTGTCAGTGGGAATAAGCTCAACAGACCAAGCTTATTAGAAATTCATGAACAACTGGCAAAGGTAAGTGAAAAGGAAAGATACAATTTTTCTCTATTCTATTTCCAGACTGTTAATTCTGTTTATTAATATGAGAAAGTCCTTAGATTCATGGACCTTGCCCAAGAGAAAAAGTACAAGTAATTACCGTATTTCCTTTGTAGCTTCAGTCTGTTTTCTGCTCTGTACTGTGCTCAAAGCAAAGATTTTTATTAAAAGGTGATCATAATGTACTTGATTAACAGAAAAACATTGCTTAATCTTACCTAAAAGTATGAATCTACTGAATCTCTTCTGTTTCATTTAAGAGTTAGGATGGCAGATGATAAATGTCAATTGATAATTTAACCAGGCTACACAATTCACACTTATTCTAAACTTGAATTTAACATCAATGCATAACTAATTTTGACAGATTCCTCTGTTGTACTCATTAACAAATATAAGTGTTATAAAAAAGATTATGTGCAACAAGTGCAATCCCAATTAATCAGAAACCTAAAGCACTCTCTGTTTATTGCTGTAACAAACCATTCAAACTGCAAGAAAGAACCCAGAACAAGGGTGTTGAGGCTGAAAGTGTTTGCTCAGAAGAAGGATAGCACACAAGAGTTTTCAGGTGCTGATTCAGTGAATGAATTTAGGCCTTCATGCTCATTATACCAATGAATTCAGAATGAATCTGAAGAGCCTCTTGAATGACTACATAGAACGCATTTATGGAAGAATGATTTGGCTAAATTCCTCCTAATCTATCAATAGAAGAGCTGCTTAGACTTCACTCATGTAGCAGATGGGGCTGTATCCATGTAAAACAAACTTACAGAGAGAACTATCAAACAAAATACAACTGTCTAACTTGCCTTTGAATGATTTTGTAGAGCTCTTTCCCCTCTCTCCTGTAGAGTGGACCTACTTTTGGTTAACCCAATGTAGGAGTTTACTATTAATAAGTATGACCAATGGATTTTGTGGACAAAAACCCCTTCCCCTAGCAGACTCTTCCTGTTTGCTCCTTTTTTTTCCCCACAAATGCATCACAGTAAGTGAATAACGAAGTACCACAACATGTCCTTTATCATGATAATCCTCACTTTTGTCACACCCTTATGGCTACGTGCCAGACGAATATACATTTGTCAGGTATAATCCTCTGGGGTTTGTACATGAAAACTACCACTGGGAAGAATTTGAAAAGTTGGTAATATTAAGTCTCAAATACCAGATTTTCTCTAACTTCTGTGTTATTGTCTCAGATAGGTGAATTTTGCTGTCCATTCACCTATCTAGATATTTTAAAGCTTGATTTCCCTATGTGGAAAAAAACTCAAATAGCACAGAAAGCTGTAATGACTTCTGTGGCAAGAACAAATAGATTATGCACTTTGACAGTAAAACTATTAAAAAACCTACTGCAAAACAGTGGAATAATATGTTACTCTACTGACTTTGGTAAAATTAGACTCTTCCCTATTAAGCCACAATACCAAGTTCTCTGTAAAAAGCAGAGACACAGGACACAGCTACTTTCAGAATCAAAAATCTTTTCTGAGGTTCTTAATTGTGCAGTTATCAGGGTGGGCTGGAGAGATCATTGCTATAGTCAAAGTGAGACTAAAAGTGTCAATATGCAGCAAAAATCCCCATTCTTTCTTCTGTGTTGGGCAATTGTGAATTAAGAAATTTTGAGAGAAAACAAGCTCTGATTCCCATTCCACACAGTTTTATGTATTTCTGAGGTCTGAATAATTTGGACAAGCATCTGATTTTTGGATGCTGGTCCAGATCTTGCGCAGACTTCCATTCTCTGGAGATTCACCTGTCCTAAGGAGGGTTAATGTAACATAATGAAATCAAGATAAAAAGGAGCCACTAGCAGATTAGGACCTGATTCTTTAGGATCTTTTTAGGGCATCTTCCTAGTCCTGGCCTGACTTACTTAAATTAAGGTCTCCACAGATCTGTGTAAAATGGCTTACATGGAAAGGAGAAGCATTTCCAAAGATGAATGCAAAGTGGATATAAAAAGGGGGAAATACGAATTTGGTATCCCTATTCATTTGCAGATGTACAAATTGCTACTCAAGAGATTAAACATATTTTCATGCCCAGAAGAAACTTCCTCATATAGAAATAATTTACTTCAGGAGTGACCAGAAAGGAGTAAAATAGTTTTGAAAATAGTAAATAGGCTTTGAACATAATGCTGAACCAACATGTACTAAACATACTAGCAGCACTTCAAGGGATTTTCAGTTTTGATCATAACCAGAGAATTCCATGGTTTTTACTGTTGCATCATATACATGCTGTGTATATTTGAAACAAAAGTAAGTAATTTCAGGTAATTTTGTTTAGGGTTTTTTTTTAAGGCTTTCACTTAGAGAAGGTTAAAAAGAAGGCAGATTATATCACAGAATAAAATGAAGGGAGAATTGCTTCACAGGTTGGGGCTGTTAGCGAAAAGAGCATCATCTAGCTTGGTTGTTTCCAGACTTTTTCCAGTATGCAGCTTACAGAAGGATAATCTTATGCCTTTCAAAATAGGAAGGTGAATGTCAGAGGTAATGGGATTTTTGTTACACTGGCAACCTGCTGTGCCCTTATGTGAGTTGTGGCCCTGGTCTGGAAGCCACTAACCACAGCCCTGGAACAAACGACTCGCCATTAGGAGGGCTGGAATCCCGTGGTGACCTTGGACAAATCACTTTGGTCTGCAGAGCTTATTCTGAAGAATAAACAAACACGAGGTCACCAAATAGTAGATTAGTAGGGAAGGGAATTAGGATGGTATGGAAAGGCAGAGCTCCTATCAGGAGGCAAAGGCTGTATGAGCAGCTGGGTGGGGGCCCTGTCCAGCAGCCCCTGCCTGCAGCAGGAGCTCTGGCCACCAGTCAGGAGGGGATGAAATGCCCCATTGAGCATATACAAGGGTTACACAATAGCCCAAGGAGCAGTTCTGAAGAAGATGCTTTACTTTAACACTAAAACCTGGCCACACCACACCCCAAGACAATCCTGCTCCCCTCACCCCCAATTTGAATCTCAAATTGTTGAAGACAACTGTTCTGTCAAAGCCCATTGCCAGATTCTGATAAGAAGTGGCATGTTTGACTTCAGATTGCTAAACATCACATAAGCATTCCCATTGTGCTTTGATGCTGGGCTTAACATCAGAAGACAAATATTAATATTTAATACATTTTTTTAATATGCAATTTTTCAAATGTCAGAATGCAAGGCAGGCTGAAAGGAACTTCAAATATCTAGTTTCCACACTGCTGGAGTCAAATGTGTGTCATCTTTTAGCAAGATGTGTCAGGTTTTTGCACATATTAAGCCACAAATCGCCAATTAAATCCCTAAAAAATAGTCTAAGTGCTACTTCACAGCTGATGGCTGGTGATAATTACTTGGGCTAAATATTTACCCTATATAAGAAATAATCTAACCTTTCTTCCTCTTGGCTATTCTCCACACTTGTTATGGAGACTTGATGAGCTCATCATCTTTAGCCCCAGGAGAGATGAAGACTAAACCATTCTGAAACAAGGAAAGGAAAATGTTTGGGTTAGTTATAAATTTTTTTTCAAGCAGTTTACTTTTTATGTTAGTAGCTTTTCAAAATGTTCTGTCACTTTTATTCCACATCCTTAATGCATGAGTAGCACAGGTACAGCTACTTGGTAAATAACCAATCATTCACTAAAGCACACCAATTTAAAATGCATTTATGGAAGGTTTAAGGCCATAATTTATGATAATGGCATAGAGAGCACAAATTAATTCAAAGTACAGAGGAAACAACTTGTTTCAAGTACAAAAACCAAACCCTTTTAATTTTTTTGTCTCTGAAATTCTAACCACTGTAGCAAAAAACCCTCATATTATTCTGCTGGTCTGCCTTAACTCACTTTAATCATTTATTGTTTTTTGAGCAAACACAACCATTTTTGTTTCAGGGTAAGAATTGTTAAAAGTATCTAAGTAACTCAGGAGCTCAAAGTCACAGGCTTTCAATAGATCTTGTATTCCCATTTCACTGAGGCCCAACAGGGCTACAGGCACCAAGTTTAGTCCATGTTGAAATGCATTATGTAGTCACTTATTTCCCATTTGTGAGAACAATCCTGGATTTGCTGTGTCAAAGGCATTCTACAGCCTTGCATCATCGTGGCTAGAGCCCCCTCCATGAGGGGCAAGTCCAGACATGGGTGCTAAAGGCATATTCAATTGGTCTTTATATCTGTTTTGGATTTGTGTGTTGGGTATTCTTAAGTTCATGGACAAAATACAGTAACAGCCTTAAAGTCAAGCAAGATGAAAAATCTCATATGTTTCACAGAATCACAGGTGTCTTTCCTCTTTGACCTGCTGAGTTGATCTGGGCATGTCTTCATTAAGCTCCAAACCCTAAAAGCACCTTGATTCCTCTCCAGAAGTGGTACCTGCTCCTGACTCTGCCAGACTATGGCAAGGTGCATGGTCCTTCCTGAAGGCCTTTGCAGAGGATCCAGAAAATATCTGGCAATAGCTAACCTAATGCCAACTCCTCCCAGAACCAGTGAGAGCTCTGAATAAAATTTAAAAAAAAAAAAATTAAAAGAAGGAAAGCAGCAAAGACAACATGTATAAACCTCAGCACCATGACTAATTCTTATTCAAGCCACAAGAAACATATCGTGGTGCTAAACTGCCTCAGAGATTCTGGGGTAGAAGAGCTGAAGAGGTAAAATACAGATTTATGTCTGTAAGTGGATGTGAACAATCTAAAATTCTGGGCTATTATTCTGGTTACACCACAAATATGGCAATTCCTAATCCTATCTACTGTGGGTACACCAGAGGTGGCAAAACCACAGAAAGGATTATTCATTTACTACATTTCTGGCATTTCTCTAACTGTTTTCAAGAATATGTTACCCATCTGCTGCTGCAGTTCTGTTTGTACTTTATCCAAGAGAAAACACTAGAGTTCCTCACGTAACTTTACGATGCAGCACTCAGCTCAGTCTCTTGTCACTAGTGAGCAATTATCCCTGCTTTTACACTTACTCATAAGCTGTTGCAACACTGTGCAGAGGCCAACCATGAGCCCCTCATTATTTTAGATGCCTTCTAACATAGGAACACAACATATATGTGGAATAGTTTACAATAAAAACATTTTAGTACAAGATAATAATGTATTTACTCTGCTTAAGTGATTCTTTCACCTTTTCTCCCTGCTAGCAAGCCCACCTGCTGATGCCTGGTGTAAGCAGAATATTGCTCTCCACTCCAGAGACAGATCTTCTTTGGAATTCCTTTCTCCTGTGTCTCTCTTATGCAGCCAGGTGTCCTCTGCTTGGCACAAAACTGTGTTTGTTTTCTGTGTGATCCTCCAGAACATAGCTGTGAGCACCGGCTCAGTGGAGAGAGTGGCTAATGGAGAGAGCACCGCTGGAGATGAGACAGCAGCCGGCAGGGAAGAGGAAAACAAATCAGGATTTGTCAAGTTTGGATGGGTGAAGGGTGTGCTGGTGAGAACCTTCCCTGCACTTCTAAAGAAAATGAAAAGAAAATAAAATCAATTCTGTTACACTAAGGTATTTTAAGAATTAAGAGAGGGAATGGGTGTCAGGGATGTTTGGGGTGCTGTTTAAAAGCCTGAAATGCACTCTATCACCCTTTTGGTTGTTAACACCACTTTCAACATTGCACTAATGCAGTATTTTTTCTTTAAAACCTAGGTAAGATGCATGCTTAATATTTGGGGTGTGATGCTCTTTATTCGACTTTCCTGGATTGTAGGTCAAGCAGGAATTGGTATGTATCTTATTTAATATCATTCTTAACAGTGAAAGGGATAAAGAGGATAAACTATACATGATCATGATTAATATATAATCTGAGATGTGCATTTGCATGTTGAACTAAATAATGTTTTCAAATGCTTGCCAGGGTAAAAGACATTAATCCTCCAAACTATTGGAATTTTCCAGACTCACAGCCAAATTACTGCTTAGAGGCACAGATCTGTTAACTATGCATATGATCATCACATTTGAATATTTCTGAGCTTTAGTGAAATTTGTATTTAGATCCTGTAACAGATGTAAACTTTATGACTTGGGCCAATTTCTAATATGTGCGTACAGTTAACCTTTAAGAGTTCACACTTTGCTTATCTGTGAAACCCAAACCTTGTCATCTACATATTAAAAACAACACTTCTTCACACTTCTGCAGGAATGAACACAGAACTGGAAGGAGGTCTTATCTCATCAGGATTTTGTTATTTTTAACTACAGAACAGTACTAGTGTACTAACTATGAAAGACTAAGTTTTAAAAACTCTGCTGCAGCTTTCATATACACTAACTAAGTACTTCATTATGTGCTGTATCTTACTGCATTATGTGTTGTATCTTTGCTTCTTCATTGTGCAATTTAATTAAGCCAAATTCCAAATGCCAGGCCCTGGGAGACTGGGCCCTGAGGCCTCCATCCAGTATGTTGCTGAGTGTTCAAGTGAAACCAGTGAGGGAGGAAAGTGCTCACAACACTGCGAGAATCTCCAGCATTGCAAGAGCAGCTCAGTGAGTGCAATTTATCAGCAGTTGTGTGGTACAACTTCTTTTTAGAGCTACTGCACTGGGGAAGCACAGAAATGTGACCTGTGATGGCACTGTCACTCTGTGATCCATGATCCTGCAGTCTGGAGTGCTGGGGCCCTAATCTTTGACTGACACCCAGATGTTACAAAAAACAGCAATCCAAAGGCATGATGGCAAGTATTCCAGTTTGGATGCTCACAGAATGGAAACATTAAGTAAATTAAGGGGTGTTGAGACTGCTGGGCTTGGATAAAACTCAATGCTTAAAATCAGATCGATACAAATATCATTCATGTCCTTGTTAATGGAACTGAAATGAAACACTGAATCGAAACATCTCTAAAATTTTGCACTGAAGTCTTATTTCCAGTAAAATACAGTAACTTCATAGAAGTTTCACTTGAGCAAGACCAAGCTTTTAAAAAAACAGTAACAAAGGAAATGCTTATTAAGAAAAAAAAATAAAATCCATCCACAGACTTACAGAGACACAAATAGAAACAAAACCCCAACAATCAAAGCTCCAGAACGAAGCGGAAGAACTTCAGTAGTGCTGCAGAGCTCCGTGAGCGGCTCCAGCGCTGTGCCTGACAAAAGGGTGCTTGCTGATTTTATGACGCATAGCAAATGAGCACATACAGCCCAGGGCACTCATAACTATATGCCTTGCCATGAAAATTCTGCATCTTAATATTGCCAAGACTTCGCTCTGGGGTTTCATGCAAAATTAGTTTTTAAGGGCAGTTTAGTAACTTATTGAGATCATCAAGAAGTATTACTTTGTTTTGAGGTGTGAGAATAGCCATAGGCAAGAGTAATTCATTTTGGAACAACTTACTTAGGAGCCATATGCCTGGTTTTCAATCTAAACTTTAATCAGATTTTAACATTAATTTTCACCAACAACCTTTCTGCTTTCACTTTTAATTTTGCCATTTTAACTCCTTGATAAGCAGATTCTCCTTTCTTATAGTTTATTGCTCTGCTGTTGCTTTTTAAAATTGCATGTGTTATGCAAGGAGGTTAGTTTTACTTCTGAAAACGAGACGTCAAATTCCATTTGAATAATTTCTCATTGCATTTTCTGAATGTCTTATTAGCAATGAGCTTTAAGTCCCTAGCCAAGCTGCTTAAGGAGAACAGTGATGGAAGCTCATCATCACCAAGGCTCAGGGATTTCACTGGGTACTGCAACTAACATGGAAATTAAATGAGTCAGTTAAACCACCATCTGGGCACCATTTATATCCCCATCATTAGAGGGCCAAAGAGAGAAAACCCAATTATTTCCATATCCCAATAAGCTGTCCTGAGCAAAAGCTCTTAAAGGGGGAAAAATAACATTCAACAAAGATCTCTGTTTATCATCAGCTGGGAAAAAAGGGACAGTATGGTTCTGACAAGATTTCAGGTCCAACACTAGTCTGGTATTTTCACCTAACATTAGGGACTCCATGTACATGGAATGGTTAGCCAGAGGAAAGGAAAAACACCAAGTTTATGTTACCTGCAAATTCGACCCTGAATGTTAATTATATTACGTTATATGACAATGATATTTTGGTTGAGTCATTTTATTCTATGCACTCTTCTTCTTAAACCCTGCAATATTTTAAAAAAATTAACATTAAAGCCTTCCCATTAAGATTTTACTATCAAATTATCAATCCCATGTATCATTGTGAAATGCAATAAAATATCCTTGAAAAATACTCCTTAAAACGCACATGCACTTACCAAATAATTTTTAAACTACTTTAAGAATAATGTGTAACTTCTTCAATTTAAGAGTTAGAAGCTGATTAGAAGTCATGTTCAGCCACTTCTCAGACACAAAATTTGCATGGTTTAACCTTCTGTGTAATGGTAGCTGACCAAAAGGAATGACCATTTGGATTCTTTTTATACAGACCTGCATACAAAACAGGTGCATGAATAGTTATAGTAAGAGTTCAGAAACCAACAGGATAAACACGATTTCTTAGAGGCTGAAATCACTTTAAGTATCCTACACTATGTAATATATCATTTACGTCTTGCACATTACAATTGCTCTGTCTTAAAGCATTGTGGTGACACAGCTGTAATTTAAGCAGCAACAAACATTCATTCAGGGACTGAACGGCTATAACCATCCAGTATGAACTGACGTCAGGAATCTGGTCTGGAAGGTAGAAGGTAGAAATACCGCAGATAAATCAATAAGTTTGTAGTACTTCTAGCTCAGTGTTAGTTCTTGGATCTGAGTTTCAATTTGGATGAGCCCTGGTCAATAAATATTGCTACAGGCAATGTATATTCTCCAGTTCCACACTGAAGACTGGTGTACCTTATGGAGACAAGACAGCTATTGCATAAGGGTTAGCAAGATAAAACTAAAAAGTGATTCCAGCTTTGGCATCAAACTGTAATTCTTTTTTTTTTCTTCTGTTTTTTTTTCCTTTCATGGATAGAAATGGGAATAGGAACAATAAAGTTGAGAGAAAAAAATGTCATATTACTTCTTTACCCGACTTGAAACAAAAAAGTGTTCAAGCACTACAGAGCCAAACTCCTTCTGGTACTGCCAGAAAACGTAAGGGCAATGGCTGCAATTGTAGCTTGGGAGGTCAAGTTTGTACACAGAGAAAAACTTTTTTTATTGTGTAGATAATCTAGCCCTGGAATATGTGATCCAAAGAGGCTGTGGGATCTTTATCCTTGGAGGTTTTCAAGAGTCAACTAGCCAAAGTCATCACTGATTTAATCCTGTGTTGGCAACAGTTCTGTTAGGACTGGGAGGATGAGCTACAGACCTTCAGAAGTCACTTCAAATGGCTGCTTCTGTGATTCTAAATCATACAAAGCATATCCTATTCATAAGGCTTCCAGTACAGTTTCAAAAGTTAACAGAAACCTGACGATATAGTCAAAGACTGGAAACATTCTCAGATTTCAGAGTATAACTCAAACTAAAACAGTTCACCTGCAACGAATCACCTACTGCTCATCTTCAGATGACTGATTATTTCTGTTTAATTACACAACTTTGGGATATCAACTAAAAAAAAGAAAGAAAAATATTCTAAGTTCTCTAAGATTATACATTACACCTGTTAAAGTAAATGTCATCTGAAAAGCAATATTTCCATTTTCAAATGTTTGCCTTGTGTTAGACTAAAACTGCTTTTTGCAGGGAAAGAGGGAGATGAGAACATCACTTAGATCTTGTCTCTCTGCCTGACTGACTCTTTGTCCTGGTGCACTATGAATCTTCCTCTGACTCAATATTTAATTATCTGATGAAAGACAGCAGCATTCTTACAAGGGCTCTGGTTAATGTGTCAATCTTTTCATTTAAACAGCCAGGATGCCTGTTAAAGTTAGATATAAGAATCCATGTCAAGGGACACTTGTTTGTTCATTTCCTACAGCCTTTGAAAATCACAAGAATTTCTGGCTAGGGTACTCCTATCAGAAAGAATCACTGCTTAAAGACTGATGGGAATAATTTACCACCATGTCATGGACTCCATGAAAATGTTCTGCAAGCTGAAAGTGGTCAACAAACTATCTTTTCAGTTTATTGCTCTGATTCTGGCCTGAAAATTCAATTTAAACAGAGAATGATTTGTAGGAAACATGGAACATGAGTAAAATATTTTATCTTCTTATTACTGACAGGTCTTGGAGTACTCATAATTCTCCTCGCCACGATGGTAACCTCAATTACTGGGTTGTCAACTTCTGCAATAGCAACTAATGGGTTTGTCCGTGGAGGTAAAAATCTTAGGGTTACTAATGCTTTCAAACCCAAAAAGGTATTTATGTATCATTTCCACGTGAGACAAAGCACGGGGACAATAAACCAAAGGGTCCATCTAAAGGAACTGGAAGGTAACAATTGTAGCCACCTCTCATCACAATTTAAGGTGTTTGGGTTAACAAACCAGGGGTTTCAGTTCAGTCCGAGAAGTACCTTTCAGATGTTGCTGCCTGTGCAGGAGGGATCGCTGCTGGCTTTGCATGGATTCCATTACCTTTCAGCTGGTCTTTCCTGTTCAGAACATTCCAGGTGGACATCCTTCAACAAACTGAGCATGAGACACCTCTTCCTCTCATTTGGAAGGCTGATGCTGATCAGTGGATGTCTTCAGTTTAATGCTTTCTTTATAACACTCCTTACATTTCAGCCACCGCTTGGAAGACGAGTAAATAACTTCGCTGTAAAAGTGCATGCCAGGTATTTTATAAAACAAAGTTTTAGTGCATTTCAGAACCTTTATGTTATAGCTGGTCTGGTCTAACCTCTGTGGAAAATGGCAAGTTCTTACTACGTCATTCAAGAAGAACAGGTACTGGAATACACTTGAATATACTTTCTTTTTCGGATCTTTCAGGTCTTGGAATCATAGTTATTGCTCTGAGTGTAGTAGTAACAACATTGACAGGTATCTCCATGTCTGCCATTTGCACTAATGGAGTAGTAAGAGGAGGTAAGTGAGTATGATGTCATGAAAAATACAAAAATCTGCAGATTTGAATTAGAAAAATAAATGGAATTGAGATAACTGTGTTATAAGCAAAGAAATAATAAATAAATATATTTTGAGAGGTTTCTCACAGTGGATCAACAGCAAATTAAAATGTATATAAACTTAATGCAAAAAAGATTAAAGATTCACTGCATCACTATGCAGGAGCTTAAACAATGTACCACAGAATATGATCTTTCATGCCAACATTGGGACAGAGCCACGTAAGGCAGAACCTGTCTGGAAGTGAGGTTGTCTCTCCTTTGTGTTCCTGTATAATGAAAAACTATAACAAGGTCCAGTTTTGCATGTTAACATGCACTAAAAGGATTTCTGCAATAGAAAGGCATACTGAAAAGTCTGAAGGCAGAACCAGGACAAAGCACTTTGCTTTTCTATCAGCTTCCCCTATTAACATAGGGCAAAGCTGGATTATATTTGTGAGGCTAAAAGCACAGAATTCTGCAGTGATTGTTATGGGAGGGGGTGGGGGGTGGTGGAAGCAAAAACTGAGCATTTAGTTGTGCCAAAATAACAATCATTTCTGTCTGCAGGTGGAGCATACTATCTTATCTCAAGAAGTCTAGGCCCAGAGTTTGGTGGATCTATAGGACTTATCTTTGCCTTTGCAAACGCGGTGGCAGTTGCAATGTATGTTGTTGGATTTGCTGAAACAGTTGTGGAACTTCTTAAGGTAAATATCAATGTTTCATGTATATGGTTGGTCTGTCTAAACCTGCTACAGAGTGATTCTCCATTACTTCTACGTTATGAATGTATTTCATACATTTCTCAACAAGAATCTCAAAATCAGAAGAGGAACAGACATCTAATTAGACAGCCAAATAATCCCAACTGCAAAAGGCCAGCTGGAACATGAAATACAAACATTCTCAAACTTAGCTCACTGCTCTCTATTTCACCTTGTTACTTGATCTCATCAGCTGGGCTGAGAAAGACTGGTTCTAACAACATTTCTTGCTGCTTTCAGGAGAGCGATACACTGATGGTGGATGAGTCCAATGACATCAGAATCATCGGCACCATAACCGTTGTGTGTCTTCTCGGCATCTCTGTTGCTGGCATGGAATGGGAAGCAAAGGTAAACCTTCAAAAGGACATAAAAGCAAGCAGTATATCAGCCAGCTGTACAGCATTTGTATGTGTGTGAGGAATGCCATACAACAGGTGGAATTTTCAAAGGCACCCAGTTTCAGTTTATGCTTAATCTTTCTAAATGCAGGAAGAGTTTAATCATTACATTCAATGAAAGCACAATTACTGCACAGTCTTCCTTGAACATACATTTAAAAGCAAAGAGGAAGTTTGTGTTCTGCAGACAGCTTGGTTATATTGATTTTTATAATTCATGGCATCATTTAGAGCCTTGGCTAAGTGCCCCTTTTGCCCTTATTTTTGATGCAGCTTGACAGAATAAACAGTAGTAAAATACTGTTTTATCACTGCACTCTTTCAAGCCCTACTCAGCAGAAGAGTTCTATTTGCTACCCATTCCTTAATCTCTAATGATTTCTGCTATTCCTTCACCTGTAAAAAAAGGTCAGAATGCAAATTCAAATGGAAATACTTTAGAGGGTGTAATATAGCTATTGAAATCAGGACCAGAAATCAGGTTCAACAGCATCCTTATTTTTACATTCTGCTGTGATGGAGACTAGAACTACTTGTAAAAGAGATCAGAAAACAATTTGATATTATAACCCTTGAAGTGACAACTCCCTGCAACTAAACAAATTTTATAACAATATAAAAATGTCTTATACTTGATATTAATGCATTAGCTGTTCCATTTTGCCTTTCCTTGTAAAGAAACTAACATAAAATTAAATTGTAAGTACATATTTCATTACCCCATAGTAAAAAATATCTGCTGTTGTCATTAGCTGATTCAGCTATCTTGATTCCTGGTAGTTTTGAAAACTACAGCAATTAATAACCTGTCATAGGGAACACATACAGATACCTTACTATACAGCCATCTCCACAGCAACACAAATTAGAATTAACAGGAAAATCTTTCTGCTTCAATTAATAGGCTCAAGTTATTCTTCTAATTGTTCTCCTTGTTGCCATTGCAAACTTCTTTATTGGGACAGTCATTCCTACTAACACTGAAAAGAAAGCAAGAGGCTTTTTTAATTACCAAGGTAAGCAACCTTGCAATCATAAAATTATGTTTGCATTCTTTTGGCTTAATAGTAAGTTAAGGATTCTACTGAAAAAGGTCTCAAGATCAGAATCTTCTGCACAAGTTTAAGTGACAAAGGGAATTTATTTAGTCTTTAATTTTGAGTCTGCTGCTGGAGTTGACAGCACAGTAAGTTGCAGCTTGAGTCATTTATACATCAGCAGAGCACAAACTTTAACACAGGCCTAAGTGCAAGTGCTGCAGTGACACTTCTGTCACTTCAGTATGGCTCTGTAGCTCTGAGATGCAGACAAGAACGTCCTACTGGGGACCAGACAGAGGAAATCAAATTCACTTTGCTTATGATACGAGACAGATTCAAACCCAGTCTTCCAGATGTGAAAGTCTGGCTTATTCACCTCCCTCATTAAGTAACTTTGGAATCAAATCCTGGTGGTATATTTAATTTTCACCTGTATTTGCAGCATCAATATTTGCAGAAAACTTTGGACCAGATTTCAGAAGTGGAGAAGGATTTTTTTCGGTGTTTGCCATTTTTTTCCCAGCTGCCACTGGCATTCTTGCAGGAGCCAATATCTCAGGAGATCTGAAAGTATGTACTTCATTAACTTCATAATACTAGCTGTGGGCTGAAAAAAGAACAGGAAAACAAACAAGGAATCAACACTGTATTTATTTTTAAATCATCAAAACTCTCCCTTTTAAGTACCTGCTTTATTAATTAAAAACATCAGTTCATGTTTTCTTTCATAATGCATTATGGCTATTTACAGAAATTACTGCAGATAGATTTGGGTTGCTGTATCATTTAAAAGCATGTTTCAATAACCTGTAATAATATATCATTAATGGACCATTAGCAGCACATGACATAACAGAAATTACACATGTATATCTTTGGAGCTTGTATTTTGTAAGCATCAATACAAACATCATCCCAAAAATTATACCTGTAAAGCTCATGTTTGTACTCACAAGAATCAGCAGACAACCTTTTGTATTCAGGATCACAGCAAAGGCAGAGCAAACAGGGCATTTAATGAAAGCAAGTATGTCCCAATCCCATGTCAGTATTGCTGCTCAGAGGAAGAGCTGCGAGTTTGCAGCTGTGACCAAAGAAAGTCTGAAGAGAAAGGGAAAGTAGGTCCAAGGGTGTCCAATTGTCTTGCTGTGGCCATTCTGTCAGTTCCCCACTCTCCTCTTGCTGTTAGGCAATTGTAGGGGATGGCATTTCCAGTACCTGAAACTGCAGGTAAATTAGAGACAGGAATTTAGGTTTGAGTGCCCTCTAGCTTCCATGACAAAAACACCAAAAAAGCCCCCAAAATAAAAAAGTCACCAACAAGATGTCACTCACAGCTTGATAACCCCAGTATGTCAAACGAAGTTATTTGGCTTTGTCATAGAAATCCATTGCCTTGCATACTTTAAGGAGTTATCCAAAGGTCTGTTATTTCTATATTGGCACAGGAGTCACAAGTTTACCAGATCTTATCACCCTGACAGCCAGTTCTCTTTCCCTTCCTCACCCTGAGCTGCATGCCTCATCTCCTTTGTTTTCAAAGGGCTGCTTTTCAAGCCAAGCACAGAGAGAATATGTTGAAACTGAAATACACTGAAACTGAGCCACTGATAGTGTCAGTGAGATTCCATTTTTAATTAAAAAACCAAAAATCATTGTACTTCTGCCCAGTGAGACTGAATCAGGCTCACACAATCTCCATCCTTTTATCAAACAAAAATAATTCCTTTGCCATATATGGTGCTCTCTCTCTACATGGCAGCTCCCAAAGCAGCAGCACTTCTTTCATAAGCTATTTGAAAGAATCTGAGCAGACCGAGTTCTCCCATTGGATCTCTGCAGTTGTTCCAGTCTGACAATAAGTGGATTTCTATAAGCAAGTCCTCCAGACTGCAGATTCCCCAGTGAGCATGTTTAGATGCATTAGACAAGTCTAATTAAATTAACCAGCCTCTCCAGAATCTAAAAGACAAGCTAAGGAGTGTTTAAAAAGTGTAGTATTGACCAACCAAACTTTCTTTAGAATTTCTGGCAAACACCTTCATACATGTTCCTGCAGCCACTACACACTCAAGTTGTGTCTTAGTCCAAAGCCTACTTACAAAATAAAATAGTCTTCCTAGTGACCTCAGTAGGGTTTGGAGCAGCTCTTAAAGTGCTAACATAGTAAATACGTGTTTAATTTTTGATACAATTTAAAAGTTGTAAAGCTGCAAGAAGCTTTAACACTAAGATTTAATGTTACAGAGTTTAAGATAACCACATGAGACTGTAGAAAAACAATACCCTAAAACACGCACACCAGAACAGCATCAAGTTGCCATGATCTGAGAGCAAAGGGTTTTAATGTAGATGAAGTGACTTTGCAACTATTTTTCAGCTCAATAAATCTTTACCTCATTTAAAAATGGTATTAATTATTAACACAGTTAAGCCATTCATCCATGTTTCACGCTGGTGTTTTACCATGCAATGAGCATAGTTATAAAAAGTCTGTGACTTAAAATGCATTCAACACATTTTTTATTTAAAAAACCTCACTAAACCAACTTTAGGAAG
Source organism: Scytalopus superciliaris (assembly GCA_013400415.1). Taxonomy (NCBI): domain Eukaryota; kingdom Metazoa; phylum Chordata; class Aves; order Passeriformes; family Rhinocryptidae; genus Scytalopus; species Scytalopus superciliaris. The sequence continues at coordinate 209,266 of VXBX01000921.1, forward strand.
ACAATTAATAAAAAAATGGTTCCTAGCATAACAAACACCCTAAATTGTAAGGTTATCTAGCATTTAAAACCCCTTTAAAATGTATAAGGCAGATCTTTGGTCTCACAGTTGCATGGTCAAAGCAAACATTTCTGTGAGCATTATAACCCAGCCTTATTAAATTATCTAAATTAAAAGTGAGAAAGAGTAGCTGTTGTGAAGACCCAACTAAACATTAGTAGTTACTAATCACAGAAGTACTGCATTCTGTACAGGGTGACTGCATCTGGCTCACCACTTAACCAAAAATGGTCCCATCTCCTCATCCACAGGAGTTTGATTGTTAGTTCAGTAACTATTAAACGTTAAAATAAAGCAAATTGCAATGTAAAGAGAGTTTGGAGCTCTCAGAAATGCAGAGCTCAAGACCCTCCTGGTGCCATAAACATGACTGCTGCTCCTGTAGAATATCCTCACTATGTCCAGGACAGGAGCATTGCCCCACAGGAGCACTTCACTGTCTGCAGGCTGGGACCTGAACTGTTGCTGCAGGTCAAAGTGATAAAAATCTACCCTCAAAGGGTATCTTTGTACCACAGTGTGGCAGGACCCCCAGCATGCAAATGCCATGAGACTGCAGCACACAAACTCACTGTGTTTTTCCTGTCCCTGCTTTGTTTTAAGGATCCACAAAGTGCAATACCCCAGGGAACAATGCTGGCCATTCTGATCACCACAATTGCTTACATTGCCGTGGCAATATGTGCAGGTGAGTACAGAACCTCAACTTCATGTCTTCATTTATACAGTTAAGTTTGAAAGCAAATGAATGATTAACCTCTCTGCTTTTTCATCCTGTGGATTTACTATGTAGAGAGACAGTAGTTTTGATTTTACTGTATATAAGAACAGTAAGGGGAAAAAAGCAGCAACAAAAGTCCTTGTTTGGCAGCTGGACCTTCAGATAAATTGTGTGGTTACTTTTGCTGACAAAGACCACTAGCATACAGTATCCACAAGCAGAGTAAAAATGAAAGGAACCTCTGATCAATCTGCTGATCTTTTGTTCCTTGTTCACATTGGAATTTCACATGGCTTCTGCTTGCTCTCACTGGCCATACTGAGCACTCAGGAGAATCACAGAAACAGGGTAATGCATTTTGTATGTCATATGTCAGAGACAGAAATGAGTTGCTGTAGTCCAGAGACTCTGTACTGTGCAATATTGGAATGTGATATAACAACAAAATGGACATGAATGAAAAGGAGACCTGTACTGAAGCCATGAAGAGTGTTAAGAGGGTTATGCAGTTAAATCTTCATTATAAGCAGACAATAAATCTCTGGTCAAGAAGACGACTTTTATTTCTGTATTTAACAGTGCTGTAAGAAAGACTGTTGTAAATGCCAGTCCTTCTTATGAGCAAATACCTCAATACTGCGTGAAAGCCCTGCAGAGTAGTCCCTTTCCTGGGAGATGACTCTCAAGTCTTCTTGACTTTTGTGGTTCTTGTACTTTATGCAAAAGGCAGAATACTTGACTCAAGCCTCAGCTTAGGTCATTGCATTATTTGGATCTAAATTTCCCCTGCAATTCAAGTTGAAGTAGTCATTCTTCACTTTCTATTATAAATTCCCTTTCTATTATAAGTTGTTGTTGTTGTTTGTTTGAGAACATTGCTCTGTTCTCACAAGCAATAGCTGTATTTCAGCTTCAGAGCTGTGTATTTTTCAGTGCAGTGCTTTTTTGTTTGTTTGCTTGCACATTGGTTTCCTAAGCAGATAACGGTTATTTTGGGACTCTTCATGTTTTTAACATATTTGAAGATATCACAAAAATGTACATTTTGGCCAGTAAAGATGTTGAGATCAAGGTAATTCCACATGTTTTTTTCTCATTTCTGGTAGCAAGCAAAAAAAGACAATACCATAAACACAAAAAGAATATAGGTAATTTCTCCTGATTGAAGTTTTTCTCATCATATTGGTATCAATAGGGCTATGACAATTTGAACAGCTGAGGATCTGGGTCTCTAAAGCAATTTTTGTCGCTATTAAACAAAAAAAAAGTGTATACCTAGACCGAAGACCCTCACTGACCTATTTCCTTTGAATACTGGCACTGGCAAAAGTGGTGACAAGAAGGCAATATACTTTCTGAGTTAGTTGATTTATTGTTGATCTCTGTCTGGTTCCCTAATCTCAGAAATATGCTAATCCTCATTAGTCAGTTGGCTGATTATTTTAAAAGTAACAGAAAGAAATATTTTCTTACAGACACCATGAGAAACTAAGTCACAGAACAGGGTAGTAGTCTCTGCCCAACACAAAATGTTGCTCTTTGGGATGAGTCTAAGGTAGCATTGTAAAAAATGTGTGCATATGAAGAGTCATATGGCAAGAACATTCTCCCACCCAGTTTCATGATGAAGGAAAATAACAATACATGACTGTTTCCACAGCCTCCTGTGTCGTACGAGATGCCACTGGGAACATCAATGATACGGTTGTACCTGGAATGAGCTGCAATGGATCATCTGCCTGCGGCCTAGGCTATGATTTTTCCAGATGTGCAAGTCAGCCATGTGACTATGGGCTGATGAATAATTTTCAGGTTTTAATGACATAATATGTATAATCATAAGCAATACACAAATACATAAGTACAAACATTCAAAATTGTTATGTGCAACTAATTAACTAACTGCAACAGGACAACCACTTTTACCAAAAAAAGGAAAGAACTATAGGAATAGTGAAAGGCAAAAATCCCCTGCATTCCACATTACCTTCATACTGCCCATCACTAGCCTTCTGAGGACTCTGGTAAAGTCTTTATCTTCTCTTTCAACAAGTACCATGCAGCAGTATATACTGTAACATCTTCAAACTGAAAGCCTAGACTTAACAGAGACCTCAGCAACTGTTAGATGAGCAACTCACCTCACTGCTCTTGACACATGGATGTGATTTTACCTCAGGGGTGCTGTGGTCACTGTTAAAGGTTTGTGTCACGGTACAAAAACCAGAGTTCTGACTTCTTAAAAAAAAGTATCCAAAAATAGTCGAGTAAAAAAATCAAGTGAGAAGTAATGGGGTCTTTCTCCTAGGCCAGAAAGAGACTGTCTGCCATTTTTATTCTTCAGAATAAAGCATAGGCAAAGCATCAAAGTAAAGCAGCTCTGCAGCCTGACAACCACGGCTCCCAGATCTCTGTTCAGCCCCTGTCCTTCATGGCCCGTGAGAGGAACTCACCACCCACCTGCACTTGCTTTTCAACTAGTCATCTGTAGCTTTTAAAGTCACTTGCTTTTTTCCCAGCTGGCTCTGCTAAATGACAGGGCTGGGTAACCACCTTAAAAGGGATATGCTGTCCTTTCACAGACTACTTTCCCTTCCTTTCTTGATCATTTACCACCCTCACTCCCACCTCAGCTCAGCTGCCAGACCTGGGGCACCCCTTAAAATCAATGACCTCCCTGCAGCCATAAACAGAGTTTCACCTGTTGCATTTACCTTTGCAGACTAAAGTCAGGAAACAATTCATCTTCATCTGATAAATCTTCAGGATTAACTGGTTTCTTTTCTGGAGTACTTCCCACACACCAAAAGCATCTGGCAGTCACATCTATCTTTTAGTTTCCTTCTCTGGTGCTTCTCACCAACCCTTTGCTTCAGTGGTCACAAAGGCCAGTCCAGCCCCCCAGGAGGGCTCAGGGACCATCATTACTGTTTGCAGCACTGTGGTGATGCCAACACCAGCAGGCACTTTTTCTCTTTTATAGTCATATTTAATAATTAAGGAAACCCCAAACCAAATAAGGTGCTTCCAACTACATTTCATACTTTGGTGCTTTTTCCTGCCATTTCCATTTTCCCCTCCAGCTACACACTATTTACTCATCAAGTATACACTGTTACTTATAGCAATCAGTTAGTAAAGGAGGTGAGAAAATCTCACAGAGTACTCCTCTCTTTATCAGCAGATAAAAAGTAAATAAAATAAAATTTTGGCTATGCCTCCACTGCTTTTTATTAAAACAGAAATAATAGTATTTCCTTACTTCACAGTTGGTTTGTAGCAGACTGAATTTAGAGACACATAAAACAGAGTACTCAAATGGCTCTGTCATCAAAAACCTCATCTAAATGTAAACCTGACTATTCTGTTTACCTTCTTTTTTTCATAAAGGTGATGAGCATGGTGTCTGGCTTTGGTCCTCTCATCACAGCTGGCATCTTTTCAGCTACTCTGTCATCAGCTCTAGCATCTCTTGTCAGTGCACCCAAAGTTTTCCAGGTAAAAAAATTGAACTATCCATTTCCTTATACTCAGTTTTACTTCAAAGGCACAAAATTTAGTTGGACTCTATGTGCCAAATGCAATATATATTGAAACAACACTGACACCTGTGGGAGGAAGAGGCAGGGAAAACAGTATGTACAATGTTTTTCAACAGAAATAGGCAGGTTTTATCCTCATGCAGGGGCGATAATGTTCCTTTGGTCAGAGCTCACCTTTGCTGCAGGAGTGGGGGATGCACGTGTGCCTGTTACAAACAGTTTCAAGGCTACTTTCAGGACCAGTTCTATCTTCTTACAGAAAGCCACCCTTTAAGCACAGGAGTGTCAGGAGCCCTCAGGTCCTGATTCAGGTGCTGGCAGGTGTCCTCTTACAGGAAACAATCTGCAGAGAATGGGAGCAGAGGGCATGGGACAGAGAGATAACCTGTACCAAGCCCCTGATTTGTGTCTCAATTTCTCTCAGTTTACATTCTTAATTAATCTTTTCTTTTAAAGCACTGAATAAGCATTAAATGCCTGTGATTCTGTTTCCCACTATATAATAACATAGTAGCATACTGGCTTATCACTTTATTTAAATGTTCACATGTCATAGTAGTTGATGTACTTCAAGTACCACAATAGATTTAACTTGTGTAGCAAAAGCCTAGCAAGCTGCCACTCACAGACAGTGACTTCTGATGTAGGAAGACACTGCATAACAGAATTATGTTCTGATTTTCTTACCAGGCTCTTTGCAAGGACAACGTCTACAAAGGGCTCCACTTCTTTGCCAAAGGATATGGAAAAAACAATGAGCCTATCAGGGGATATGTTCTCACTTTTGTGATCGCCATGGCATTCATTTTGATTGGTTTGTATAGTCTTACACAACTCCTGTAATATCATATTCTGAAATTATACAGACTGATATTTTAATATAATTATTAGCTATGGTTAGAAAAATTTCCAGTCAGACATAAACTCAAGCACACTTAAAGTCCTGCTAGCAATTCCATTATTCTTAATGAAGGCAGAAAGAAACCAACAGGGATTTTTGTGATTCTCAACACCACCACAGTCTCATTTTCAAAGATGCAGAGTAGTTTCAATTCCTGTTCACTCCGCTGGAAGAGGGCAGTGTTTAGACTTTTGCCTATCAAATAAGGCAAAGCCACAAGCTTTGGAAATGGTTTTCCAGTTTATATTGCATATAGCGCTGAGGTAATTCTGAGATAATTAGGAAGCCTACTCTGCCCAAGCAAATCCCAGTTTGCCACCACTGGTGGTAGAAAATCCCAGCTACCATATCTAGGGGTGTGAGGATTTTCAAATCAGTTTTTCCAAGATTTAAAATTCAAACTGTCCAACACTAAGTAAATAGGATGTCTAGTAGAGAATTCAGATTCCCATTTAAAAAGCAAAACAGTAAGCTTTAACTGTAAATATTTTGTGAAAAGCATGTGTCCTCCCAATTATGTAAAATTCTGAACTTTACACCAGATCCACATCATTAAGAGGCAGTCTGTAGAATCACAGTATCAACTGTAATCTTGCATAGCACATAATGTTATTAAAATCAGCATTAGCAGACCTAATTCATATGAATGAAGGTCTATCAAAGTGGCCCTAAATTAGTAAGACAGTAAAATACCCAAGCTCTCCCTGGATGACAAATTAGACAATGTTCAGATTTAATGCATCATTAGGAAAAAGCTGGCCAACAATCTAGGAAACTGGTGCCTATGTCTGACTTGAGTCTGTGTCTTGCAGCTGAACTGAATACCATTGCTCCCATCATCTCCAATTTCTTCCTGGCTTCATACGCTTTGATTAATTTCTCCTGCTTTCATGCCTCATATGCAAAATCTCCAGGTGAGTCTGCATTCACCAGTGATTTAAATGTGGGCTTTATAGTCTGACCCCTGCAAGTTTTTGACTGTATGTCAGAGAAAACTGCAGTATGTGTAAAGTACCTAAGCTATGTGAGATGATGTTTTACTGCTCTTATTGAATATGGTGACATTTTATTTATTTCCAAAAGATAAAAATAATGGCTCTAGTCCTTACAATCCCTACAGCTGTGCAGGATGAAAAAGATTTCAGTGGATCCCACTGGAGCAAAAAAATCTCTTCCTAAGGGCGTTTTTTTTTCCCCCTCACTATCACAAAACATGGATGGATAAAAGTCTGTGCCAACTCTAGCCACATAAAGTAAACAAGGTGTTGGGGGGAGTCATCATGTCCTTATCCTCCAAATCTACGGTGAAATGTTGGGAGCTGTTCATACAAACAGTAACTGCACTAAAAGTGATACTGCTGGGAGGGGAACATGTAGAGCAAGAGCAGGTCCCCCAAACAGCACCAGCACAGCTCTGCAGTGCAGAAGCAGAATTGTAAGGTGAAGTGCAGTGAGGGCCTGCTCAAGGGGTAACTTGAGATCCTCTCTCTACATTTGTGCAGCAAAAAAACATACTGGCTTTCAGGCTTGTGCACTGCCACAGCAGAATGATTCTCACCATCTTCATGAAGGAAGGGGTGACACCTTCAGGACTAAAGTCAATCAGCTGAGCAACACTGATTTTGGCACACAGGAAAGACAATTTCCTGATGCTGTGAATTAATTATTCAACTCAAGGAGCAAGGAATATATTTTTGATTTCCAGTGTGAAGAAACTGCAGCAGCAACATAAATGCCTACATCAACTTCCTTCCTATAGAGCTGCATAGTGTCGTTTGTTCAGAGGGCAGAAAAGATGAGCACTTCTGCTAATTACCTGAACAGCTGAACAAATGCAGATCTGCTCCACATGGCCTTGGAGCTGAGTAACAATTACCTCTATAGACTTCATCTGCGTGCATCTGACTCTACTCTACCACTGCTTAACATTTCAGATAGAACTGCAGACATTTTTCTTTTCTCATTTCCTCCAGTTAATTTCTGCCAATTCACAGTGATAGATTATAATAATTGCAAGGCTGTAGGACAGCAAATTTCTTCACAGCAGGTCCTTCCCATTCCCTCATTACAAAGACAATCCAAGATAGGGTTGCTCAGCCCCTTCTTGTATCTTCCGTGTTTTTTCCCCCCTCTCCAAAGAGTGTGCTCTGTGGAACACCTGGCAGAGACCTGCAAACCATGGAGGCTCACTGCTTGCCTCATCACTTTAATTGGTAGCAGGGGATGGATTCAGTACTGCAGCTGAAGAGCAGCAGGAATAATATCTTTTTGAAGTCAATTGCAAGTGATTTTATTTTTCTGCAGTGAGGCCAAGCGATTTCCAATTTAAGACAGGTGCACTTACAGTATTGGGATAAACTCTCCTCTCAGCAAGTGTTTAGCTACCAATAATAAGTTCTGTGTATATGCATCAAAAGGACAGTGTCGCCAATTACCTGGAGTTACAGGAAAATCTGTTTCTGATGTTCTGAAATGTTCTGAACCAGTAAACTTTAATTTGGCAAAAATACCTATAAACAGAATAGCTACTCAAAGCCACACTGAACAAAGCAGTAGGAAAGAGTGTAGTAGAAGGCTTGTAAGACCCAGTATTCTGTATGTGTTGAAACCTACATCAGCCAGCACTTGGAAGTATCTGTTGATACGATGCCTGAGAATTCATACCTATCACTCCCACCCCTTCTGACAGAGCCTGAAAGAAACTGCACATGAGTTTGTATGCACAAAAATCATAGATCACCATTTGATCAATGTATTTTATGCTCTTCCAATTTTCTCAATTCTCTTTAAACAGGTTGGAGACCTGCATTCAGATATTATAATATGTGGGTGTCACTTTTTGGAGCCCTGCTATGCTGCGGTGTGATGTTTGTCATCAACTGGTGGGCAGCTCTCATCACTTATGCCATAGAGTTCTTTCTCTATATTTATGTAACATATAAGAAGCCAGGTAAGGTGAAATCCCACTATTATTATGTGTATATGCTATGCAGCCAGACCAGATTTTAAAGGAATTAATTCTGCTTACAGAATTAGAAATTAGTTTTTCTCTGATACCTTTATTTAGAGGGAAGTCTGAAGATCCCATTAAATACCACTTTATAGAATACAGACTAAGTTGATAGTCTGGTGAATGTTTGCCTGTTTAACAAGCACTTCAAGTATGGTTCAGGGCTTTCTGTAAACATGCCAGCAGACTGGTTTTTTTCCCACCACATCTTTAAGACATTTAGGCTTTTACTTAAGTATCACTCATGATTTTTTCCACCCACACATAAGACCTTACCTGAATTTTGCAGTGCTCCTAACTGACTCATCAGAGGTCATCACTCAAAATGTAAACCTGATGCCCATTATACAACAACAAAAATGCAAGCTGAATTACTTCGGAGCTGATCATCCTCCAGCACCTAACCTACAATCCCTCCATAAATCAAAAAAAGATGAGCACACTTTACTGCTGGAAAAAACCTGCTTAGTAGCTCAGCAACTCACAGGAGCTTTGCTCAGGAATCTCTGTGCTAATACAATACAGCACCAGTATAAGACTAGACAGTCTGGTTATTCATATCCAGGACAAAACCAACCCAGGTCCAGATTTCAGTGTTAACCACCTGAATTACCTCTGCAGTAGAAAAAAAATAATATAAATGAGACAAGTTTCCCAGCAGAAGATGTGCCTTCATTGCAGCTAGCTGGGTACAGCAACACCTGGTCTGAGACTGTTACTCTATTCTGTGTAGCAAGACACTGTTGTGTGTCCTCCCTGTCTGGGTTGTCATACCCATTGGGATGGTCTGTGGTTCTCTTCCTGTAAATATATCAACAGCTGTAGGAGAACACACCTGTCACAAGGCAGTTGTCAAAAACATTTGAGGATTACTATCCTTTCCCTCTATAGTACCAGTGTCCCTGCTGCAAAGTAGCAGCTTAAAGCTTGGTTAAATTCACTGAAAACAGTGTACAAAAGCTCTCTACCTCCTGCTAAGAGAGTGAGTTTTGTCAGCACTAATGTACCAGCAACTGAAGGGTTCAGAAAATACCAATATTCCTTAGAAAAGAAGACCTGTACACAAACCACTTAGTGGCACTAAATATTGGCTGCAACTTGATCTGCATTCATGTAGATCTCAAAGTGTAGGCAGATATTTCTTATATGTCTGCATTGACCAAACAGCTGCACAATAATGAGAAATTATATATTTGCCAAAACTGGGTTTGGAGAACAATTTTTGACCTATATAGTAGAACAGAGCAAACTGGAAGGAACAATGTTCCTTCGTAATGGTTTAATTTGAACTTCCTGAAATTCCACACCACATACATAACTCTGGGCTGTCTGCTTTATAAATGGAAGAAGGATACAAAGTTAATGGAACAGAGAAGAAAGCAGCTTTTAAGCAGAAAAAGAACATTCCCTCAATTTTAAAACAAAGAACAAGACAGTGTTACTTGTATGGAGGTTTTTTGCCTCACACAAGCAAAATTTATTCTATTAAGAAGCACAAAGAACAATAGGTCTGTATCTTTGAAGTATGAGAGAATATACCCTGCTTTGTTTCACAGAGAACATGACTGCTGACTTTTGCAACAGAATGCAGGGAAAAGCCTATGGTTTAATATGCATTATTTATCTTTTTTATATGCAGAAGTAAACTGGGGCTCCTCTACACAGGCTCTTTACTATATTAATGCCTTAGACAGTGCTCTGGCATTAACTACAGTGGAAGACCATGTGAAGAACTTCAGGTAAGATTTCCAACAGACAGTAAAATGGCTTATCCTGAACACGTACATCAGCCAATTATATACAACCCCTCTTTTCTCCCCAACAGACCCCAGTGCATAGCATTAACAGGAGCTCCTATGATCAGGCCTGCTCTGCTGGACATCACACACACCTTCACGAAGAACAACGGGCTGTGTATCTGCTGTGAAGTGTACACGGTAAGGTCGGCTCTCCCCGCCCTGAAAGCTCAGCCAGCGGGGGCTGCAGGTCCGCACTGCACACCCCACTCTCGCTCGGCACACCCCCGTGTTGGTTCCCCTTGGTGCTGCTCGGTGTCTGTGCAGACCATGACACACATTCACCCTGAGAATGAATTCTTGACACGAAAGCCACCGGCTGATACAGAGCCTGCTGGTAAATCCCTCATTTAAGATGCTTTTCAGAGTTCGTAGCAGACAAACCAAAAAATGGTTTGAAAAAAAATAAAACATAACAAGGATAGATTTTAGGCTTAGAAAACAGAAAAGCCCCGAACCACACACCACACAAAATTTGAAGGATTACTGTGCAAAAGTCAAATTACCCAGGCTCTATTTTCAGCTTTGTCACTGATTTGCAGTGTTGGGGTTTGGCAAGTAATTCAGCCCTCTTTGCAGTGGTTTCTCCAAAACTGTTATAATGCTAATTCTGAGGATAAACATGCTTTTCTGAGATATAAAGAGAGCAGCAAAGTATAATTTCTAGTTATAAATACACAGCAAATGATATATCTTAGAAGATAAAGATCTAGTCTCTCATTAGGACAGAACAAAAATAGATGGGCTTGTAGGGTAGGGAGAAAATGTATTTTAAATATTACAATGACCTTTAATTTTGAGAGCAAAATAACACCAGCTCATGGCACCAAATGGGTCTGCAGAACCTAGATAATAGAGTCAGTCCAGGCAAGATAATGTATTCCTCTGCAGGAGTGTAGGAATAATTCATTTGATGCTGCCAGATTGCAAAAACGAAGTACAGAAGATCCACATGTGATTCTTCTCAAATCAAATGAATCTATAAAGAGTGAATAGCCCCAGTTCTTCCCTACTATAATTATTGTTAGCTTTCCCACCACATTTAGTAAGTGTAGAATCAATTCCAACAAGATCCTGGGACTATGCAGCTTCCTACAGCTGAGTATCAGAAAGGTTCTGAAGTCTTAGGCATGCTTCTCTAATACTAGTACTTTCTATGGAGAATTGAGATTTCATTCCTGTCTATTAAAAAAACCCAACTACGTCTATTTTGTTAGTGTAAACATTGTAATTGTTTGTTGGGGTTTTTTTTAATTATTTCTTCATCAACTAAGGGAAATTTAAATTGCTTGGTAATAAAAGTGGGACAAACCCCTGATTTGCAAAATTGTGGTAAAAAGTGGATGATAAAATTCCTAGGAGCCACACTGAAGAGCAGTCTACAATATATATCATATACAGCAAGATTGTTCAGCCATAAATGTAACACCCAGCATATTTTACCTCAAAAACTAACATGCTGTTCCCTATGCATGAAGTTTTGAGACACCATGCCAGAGAAAACATCTTCCATTTCTTTTTTCTAAAAAGCAGTAAGAAACTTTCCAGGGACATGGAGATAGTTCAGAAATAGGCAAAATAGATATGGCAACTGAACACAGAGACAATTTAAAAAAGTTTACTTGTGTCTGAGGTTGTTGCTGCACGTTGGCTTGAACAGCCTGAGTTTCTAGTAAAAAGGGCTATTCTGCTTTTACTGCCTGTCTTCACATACATTTTTGCAAGGTTAGTTCTTCAGTCTGCAAATTCACTGGTCTCCTGGTACAGTTGCACAAACATTAACACAGGGACAAAGAAGGAGCCGGGGAGGACACAGACAGGCTGTCCCCTGACAGAAGGGTGGGATTGGCCCCTTGGCCAGCACAAACATTGTGCAAGCCACTTGCAAAACTATCTTCAGGTTCTCTCCTTACAGAGATGGGAAGGGTAAAACTTGTTTTTCTCCCTCCTTACCCACAAGGAAACTTCAGCCTTATTGTTTAAGTTACTATTCCCAGCTCCTCATACAGCCAGGATCACCATCCTTGAGTTACATCTATGTCTTGTGACTTAGATATGCACACAGATATTTGTCCAGATGACCACTGAAAGAACCTGGCATCAAAGGCATTGGCATTCTTAATTGTATTGCACAATTCTTTTCTCTTACTGTTGCTAGACAGGAGCTTAATCATGTGTATTTAGATCTGCTGAGACTCTTACGTAGTCAGGTCAGGGAGGGACTTCATTCATCCTGAGATGCTTTATCAAACCTTAGATATTTTTTTAAGATGTTCCAATCCATACTAGTCCTTCTTTCTGTCAGAATCACTATATTTAAGTAGCATTAACAGCCTCAACCCTCTTGAACAGAATGTGAATTATGTTAGCAGCACAGTTCTTTTCAAAGGGCTGAATCTCTGTGGACCCTTTTTGGAAATGTATTTTTCTGACTCTCTCCTTCTGCTCTCACAGCAGACTAGGTAACTTCTTCAAAATTACTGTGTGATGTGCAACACAAAACCTTCCTAATAATATTTTATTGTATCATGCAGGGACCACGAAAGCTGTGTGTTAAGGAGATGAACAGTGGCATGGAAAAAAAGCAGGCCTGGCTCACAAAGAACAAAAGAAAAGCCTTTTATGCAGCAGTGGCAGCTGACAGCTTCAGAGATGGAGTCAAAAGTCTTCTTCAAGTAAGCTTTTTGTTTACAGAACACACAGAAGAGTGTTACATCAAAGCATGCCTTTATGTGAAGCATTACTCCTTACTTGTTAAGAAGCCCTGTGTAGGTATGGATAATGCTAGAGACAGAAGGGGCATTCTGGGGGCAGAATGCAGAAGGGGCATAATACACTGTATATTACATTATATTTCATAAAGATCTAGTTCTGGGCTATGGAATTATGAGACAAGGCAGACTGATTCTCTCCTAAATGAACAAGACACTTATGAAAAAAGAGACGCATCTGCAGGGCAACATATGAATGTCTTTGCAGCTGACACTTGATACACTTCAAATCAATTCTATTGTTTGGTATTACGCAGCATATTAAATATATGAGAATGTTTTTGCATCAAATGAAAACTGAAAATGTGTAATATACATTTTCTGCAAACAGCAAGAAGGTCATTTAAATAAAAGTCTGCAATATTTTTCTATTACTCTAAGAATACAGCAGATAATTTCCAACAGTCCATTTAAAATGGCCTTAATGAAGGCAGAGACACTGTTTTCATATTTCCTATCTCCCTCCCTCTTCACATATATGAATATTTAAACATACAGGTACTGAGGCAAAGTGTAGAGAAAATTCACATCCTTTGCACAAAATACACTGCTGAAAAGAATCAGTGCAAACTGAGACAGCAGGGAAACAGCTAAAATACTCTGGGTAACAGTCACCCACTGGCAACCTACCAGGGCTCTTTGTACACATGCTGAATGGACAGTACAATTGAGCAAGATGAAATGCTATTAATAAAGGTCCCTTTGTTCTATCAAAGCCTCACAAATACACTTCATCTTGGGTTTATACATTGTCTCAGTAGGAGATCCTTCTGATGTTTCTGAGAACTGTTACAGTCTGATGATCTCTTCCTCTCCATTACTACTATTGCCAAAGTCAACTACTGGACCACAAATAATTCCCTTCCAGCAAAGAGAAGGAAAACCACATTATCAGTATTGTAGTCTAAGGTCATGTGCAACAATAATTAATTTCAATGTAAACACTGGAGATATATCAGGTCTACTCAAAAACTCACCAAGGTTCCAACAGTTTTTACCTATTTTCTATTTGCTAGTAGTAAAAATTGGCAAGTATAACAACTTGACACACTTTGTGTGTCTTCTGAAGGCTCCCAATACATTGAGCATTTAGATTTCTATAAAAATTAAGTCAGATGAATCTAAATCTGACTACCCTTACTTGTCCAGGTTTTAGCATGCAGAACTAGTTTTGGAGGCAATCTAGTATCTTGACAAACCATTTCTTCTTCCTGTTTATAAACCATAATTTTATCTATAAAGCATGCTCACCTGATTTTGAGTAATTGGATAAGAATACAGGAAATGGAACAGCAACAATTTCCAAATTCAAGGAAAAAATAAATGTACTTAGGAATCTATGCCTTCTCTGTGTCTCTGAGGTATTTTAAGGGACTTCAGACTTGGTTTATCTATTGAGTATTCCAAAGCTGATAAAAGCATTATGCTATTATGTTAGAATGAGCATACACACAGTTCTTGAACTCTCTTCATTCCAAGTTATTGAACCATTTTAATGAGAGCATGTCAAAAGAAATGCAAATGAATGCTAATTTAGCAAAACTACATTTATGTCATCTAAAATCATTTATAGTTGGAATGATTTAAAGCTAATCTTTCTGCTTTCTGCATGGGTATGAGCATGAAGGACATTTATGAAATGCAATCTAGTTGTGTCTCCAGAACATTACTTCAGTTATCTTTTGCCATTACTTTTCATTTACAGTAAAAGCATGTGTGTGTACCTTTCTAAGCAGCGTTTTAATATTGTTAGGCCTCGGGCTTGGGTAGAATGAAACCAAATACCTTGGTGATTGGATTTAAGAAGGACTGGAGAAGTGCACCTGCCACACAAGTTGAAAACTACGTGGGTGTTATACAGTAAGTCTGCTCAGCACCTCCCTTTTCACTCCCCTTAGACTAGACTGATAAAGCATTTCCATGCAGAATTTGATGTGTAGAAACAATGTCAGACAATACCTACAGATCTGGGCTCACACATCCGAGCTCTGTAACAGAAGTTACTGCCCATTAAAAAAGACTCCTTGGCTTCTCACACCAAGTAGGATCTGCTTAGGAAAAATCTGCACTGTTGGAGCTGATGTGGCTTGACAGTGCTAAAGGAGCTGCTCTGCTGTCAGCAGTGGTTTTGCAGAACTGTATTTTCCCATTTTTAGTGCACAGGAGCTCAGAGAAAAACAACCATCATGTACATACTTAGGGAATAAGAGAATATCATGAAATTCTTCTTTTAAGCCTAGGAGACAGAGGAAGAGCCTTGCTTCAAATCTCATGTGTGCCTAAGGCTCAGCAGCTCTGTGGGTTGGGATTTCACTGGGAACCAGTCATTTAAAAAACAGGCTTCTCATAGATTTTTGCTCAAAAATCACCCAAAGCAAGTTACAGAGCCACAAACCCCACCTCAGCTTTGTTACTTCCTCAGATTTTTTAAATGAGGGACAAAAATTTAGAGTACTTAACCCTGGGCAATTCCTTCTGCAGTGTTACCTACCCTGTCCTCCCTGTGAACACTAACACTTTCACTATCTTCTCAAAGTGGCTTTCCTCACTGATGTGCACAATATGAAAGCATATTTATTATTCTTTTCTTTTTCTTTCCAGCGATGCCTTTGATTTTGAGCTTGGTGTGATTATTGTCAGAATTAGCCAAGGATTTGATGTATCTCAGGTCCTTCAGGTTCAAGGTAAGACTCGACAGCTGAATATTTGTGCTGGTTACATGCACAGCACAAGAAGCACTCTTACAGCGTTACCATCTGGTTTCTAGAATAGCTCCTACACTCAAAACTTCTACAGTTCCTCCTTGCTTCTGCAGTTTAAATCCTGCCCAAAATCCTTGCTGATCACTGGCACTGACAGAAGGAGTTCAAGCCTCACACATTAAGGGGCTCTGCACTCCAGAGAACTCAACTCCCAAAGCAGTCCCAGCATAGGCACAGACTAAAGCAGTAAAATCATGCTGTGCCACAGCAACTTGTCACTCTGCTGCATATTTCCTTCCTTGGTCTTGGCACATCTTCCTTCCTCTGCCTACCTAAGATCTCTGGGACTGGCAGGAATCAGGACGCTGCACTTTTGGTACCATCTCTGTGGAACTCTGGGGCCCAGGAAGTTCCCACCCCTGCAAAAATCTGGAATCTACAGGAAACATCAATTCTTTTTCACCTTTGTGTCCATTCTACCTTAGATTAGCAGTACATATATCAGGGGAAAGGGAAAACCATAGCACAACCTCACTTGTGTGCAGTTGTGGACACCACAGTATAAAAAAGACATTATGCTCTTAAGAGAGCATCCAAAGGAGGGCCACAAGGATGGTGAAGGGAGGGGAAGCCGTATGAGGAGCAGCTGAGGTCACTTGGTATATTCAGCCTGGAAAAGAGGAGACTGAGGGGAGGCTCACTGTGGTTTTCAACATCCTCGTGAGGGGACTTGAAGGGACAGGGACCAACTTCTCTCTTGTGATGAGTGACAGAGCCTGAGGGAATGGCCTGAAGCTGAGTCAGGGGAGGTTTAGGTTGGATATCAGGAAAGATTTTTTTTCCCCAGAGCGTAGTTGGGCACTGGATAGACTCCCCAGGACAGTGGTCACAGTACTAAGCCTGACAGACTTCAAGAAGTGTTTGGACAACACTCTCAGGCACATGCCGTGATTCTTGGGGTGTCCTGCACAGGGGCAGGAGTTGAACTCGATGACCCTCATGTGTCCCTTCCAACTGTCATTCTATGAACCCTTGGGGCTCCATGCCATTTGGGTGGAAAAGGCAGAGGGAGACAGAGCAAGCAGGCAGCTGCACCTAAACAAAGGGCTTCCAAAAGCCACATACAATGGTGGCATTCTGTTTTATTTTTTCCCCTTTAGGACAGAGAGGTCTTACTGGCTCCTCAGGTATTCTGGGGAGGAAACAGGTCCATATAAACACCCCCTGAGAAGAACTCCGAATGTCTTCAGTAGGTGCCTGCAGTGCCGTGGCTCGCTGCTGCCGCCCGCCGGCCGCGCCGCGCACACACCGCGCCCCGCCTCACGACACCCGAAATTACACCTCATTAAAGAGTCTGGCAGGAGGTAACCCCCGAAGGCAAATCACCTCGCAGAATTAAAAGGCGGCACAGGCTCCTTTAAAAAAACAGAGTGATGAGCCCTCGCTCTGCAGACTGGCAGCTTGATGTGCGCGGAGAGCCACGGGGACTTCCGAAAAAATTCCAAACTAATCAAGCCTTTTTTCGCCCCCTGGCGATACCTGAGAGAGATCTGCCTGTCTCTTTGCTTGATGCAAGTCAGACACTGACTGCTAAAAATATAGTCATTGCAACACCTGTGAAAATACAGCAAATACCAACTCTGCATTCTTACAAACTAGCGAATGTTCAAGTATTAAGACACAAGGAGTCAGGAAGAATTAGGATGGGGAGGAAAACCCCCAAATACAAGGAAACGGTTTTAAGGAGATACAAAGTCTGTAGTGAAAAACAAGGATCGTTGTATTCTAATTACTACAGCATTCTATTCAATGGAGAAACTGAAATTTTAGTTTTGAGTAATCATTAAGTTTGCAACTATCACCATGTCTAGTAATCAGATGCACATGGCTGTCACGGATTATAAGGCAAAAGAAAGTATATTCCTTCTGTTGGCAACTGAGAGTGCCAACAGAGCTAATAATGTCTACTTAGTGAGGGTTTATTTTTTTAACACAATGTCTTAAATGAACTTTCCATGAACCTAACTTAAATGAACATTTATTTCATGTATTACTCAAACAGAAGTTTTCCTTATGAAAAAGGTTTTCTTCAGGCAAATGCCTGGATCATATTAATTAGTGCCTCACCATAATATATTCCACAATAACATGTGGTAGCTTTTTCTTGGCAAAAGTCTAACACTGGTAAGGTGAAACTGTTCTTTTATATAACTGAATTTACAGGATTGGTTAGCTAAATCTTACATATTTGCAGAAAACACTTTAAAAATTAAAAATATTTCAGCTAACGAAATCAATCAAATATCCACAAACATAACTCAGTAAATAATATCTCATGTAAGTATGAAATGTCCTAATACTGAATTTGATACGGAAGAGAAAACCTGAGAGCCAGCTGAGTAGCAGTGGAGCACACCCCACTGCTGTAGGCATGGGCACCCTAAGTTACGGCTTCCACGGGTGAATTCAGCTTTCTCCTCCCTATTAGTTTGCAAACAAAAAGGCATTTTAGAAGAGGTTTTCCTCCCAGCAGCTTTACATTGCCTGCAAAGTACCACAGCAGCAATTACATCACCACCATTAGTTCAGTAAGTGATTTAATTTAAAAAGAAGAAAGTGATGTGTTACCAGTTCCCTTACTTTTTCCAATATACAGAGGAACTAGAGAAGCTGGAGCAGGAGAGATTAGCACTAGAAGCCACCATTAAAGAAAATGACTTTGAAGAAGGAAAAAGAGGCATCTGTGGATTCTTCAAAAAAGCCAGCACACTCAATATCTCAAAACATGAAACAAAAAAGGGTAAGTTCCAAAATCACAACTCCATTCTGATTCTTCAATCCTACTTTCACCAATACACAAAACTGGACTCCAAGGCAAAAGCTCCTGGGCCACACAGCAGCCCCTGGAGCTCCCCTGTGCAAACCTGCTGTGGTGGCCACAGCTCTGTAATGCAGCACAGAGTGACACCCTCTGCTCACAGGACTCATTACCTCATACAACACAACCGATTTCCCCCCTCATTTGCTAGATAAACTTCTCAGCTCAGCTTATGTTCAATTCTATTTGTCAAAAATAGAATATGGTTATTAAAGTTGGAGGAATACAAAGCGAGTTGGTTTGTTGGTTGGGTTTTTTTAATAGGGTGTTTTCAGTTTTTAAACAGAGACCTTTTTTCCCTCCTCTTTAAAGAAAACCGGAACATATGCACAATATTCAGGGAACAAGCAATCTTACTTTACTTAACACACACACACAAACAAACTCAGCACACAGCTGAAAAACAGGTAAAAATAGCACAACTGCTCTATATTCTAGGCATAATTTCATAAAAAATGCACAAGTGAAGGTGGTAAAAGTACTGAAGG
Organism: Scytalopus superciliaris; assembly: GCA_013400415.1. Classification (NCBI taxonomy): domain Eukaryota; kingdom Metazoa; phylum Chordata; class Aves; order Passeriformes; family Rhinocryptidae; genus Scytalopus; species Scytalopus superciliaris. The sequence goes on from VXBX01000921.1 coordinate 228,135, forward strand.
TACACACACAGGGTACTGTCAACTAATTAACACATAACTTAGATTTGTAGGTGTTGAAATCAAAATTACATTTCAGATATAGGAAAATGATATAGAAATACAACAGACAGGATGTAAGGTCTCATTTCACAACTGCTAGGCTGTAATGGTAATGACCCACCTGAAGCCATGCTTGTAAGCAGACATGTATTTTCAGAATTTTCACCTGCAGAGACTATTACATCTGGCTGTGCATGCAACTCCCACAGGTATCAGGAAGATCTACAGACTGAAAACAAAAAATGTCATTATTATTTAGTTGGCAGACTTCAGTTCATTTTGCAGGCTTCAGTAAAATATATTTTTATAACAATTCCAACAGGAGTGTGTACCCCTGTTTCAACTACTGTTTTTGATTTAATTGAGAAAGGCATAAAGGAAATACATATTGAACACTTTGGCTCTCTGTATGAGATAGAGCATGTTAATAAATATCCCTGCCTCTCTGTTTTGCTTTTATATTCATACTCCCCAGAGTTGTTGCATCTTCCAGCAGAGATGCTAGAACTGCTTTAGAACTATCCTGTACACACTCCAGAAATACAGGAAAACCAAACAAAGCATTTCAGAACCTAGCAGATCAGAGTAAAACCTCTAAAGAAGCCTGTCTGCTCCATTTAAAATACTGCTCTGACACCATCTCTTTGAAATCATTGAAAGAGAAGCAATAACAAAGCCACAGGCTTCAAAAGATGGAATGAGAGAGGATATTGTTAGTGCATAGTCAACACTAACTTTTTAAGCCAGCCAAGCAAACAGCAAGGACCAAAATTTATTTTCAATTAACAAAGACCATCCCAGCACAGGGAAGCAGCTATATATATAGATAGATATGTATACATATATGTACATATATATGTCTGTGTGTTTCCTGCCTTCCAGCCTCAGCTTCACCTATGCTCCCTGTCAGCTCATTCCATCCATCATCACTGTGCCTTTCAGGGAGCTCTGTATTTTACAAGACAGCCGAGCTTGTAAATGATGCAAAGTGACACACTTACTTCTGAAATCTATCAGATATTTCCCAACTGCTTTTTAAGGCCCCAGTGAATTTTACATTAAGTAAAAAGAGACAGAGAACAAATAACCAGATAACCCTTTTCAAGATGTTATAATCTAGTGACACTGTACCACACAAGCTTTAGTTTCTGTGAGTATTGGCACATTAAAACTCCATAGCATCCACTCTTGTAATTTTTTTTCAGAAGTATAGAAATTATGTCAAAACCAGGTCGTTTTTCCTGAAGCTTTCTCTCCATTTGACTCCCTAAAGCTACTCGTTGCCTCACTTGTCAGACATCCTTCCACGTTTTTTCCCTTCTCATTACAGAGAGCACCATTAACACTATGCAGTCAATGCATGTGGGTGAATTCAATCAGAAGCTGCTAGAAGCCAGCACTCAATTCAAAAAGAAGCAAGGGAAAGGTACAATTGACATTTGGTGGCTGTTTGATGATGGAGGTAAGGAATTTGAGTAAGAACTACAGACAAACTCAGGAACTTGCATAAAACTGTTTTCTTTTACGATCATATAGTCAATTTTATGTCTGGGTTTAATGTTTTAAAATTAATTTACAGCCAATGATGCTCAAGTGAAGGATGGAATTTTACCACACAATGCACTAATCTGATGTTCCTGCAATTTTGCATGTTCTTCCAGGTCTAACAATCCTAATTCCTTACATTCTAACTATCAGGAAGAAGTGGAAAAATTGTAAATTAAGGATCTTCACTGGAGGAAAAGTCAATAGGATTGAAGAAGAAAAACTAGGGTAAATATAATTTTCTTTATCTCACTGTTTGAAGAGTCTGAACTGATGCTGAATATAATGCATATAGATCATGAAGCTGGGAATTTTCCAGCAGAACTGGTTTGTTGTGCTGTGGGCAGCATGAAAAAAAAAAAAAAGATGTACTTGATAGAAAGGTGTTGAGCTTATGGCATAGCCCTCAAGGCTCTGCAAATGGTGATTACCAAAGGAAACTCACACCCAGCACTTTTTCCCATTAATAGCTCATATTCCCTTCCCTAAGAAGTGCAGTCTGCACTTCATAATGAGAATATAATTACTTTTATGGGATTTACATGAGATTGTCCAGTTAACAGCAAGTGAAATTGCACATGAAGCTCTCATATGCAAATACCATAGACAGATAGCTCACATAAATGTGATTAACTGTGGTAAAATGTAAAGAAGTTAAAGAGCAAGTTAATCAACTTTAAGACCAAGTTGATTTTACTCAGCTTTAAAAAAAAAAAGTCTAGATTTCATGATCATCATTTTCCTTCAAGCAAATGAAAGGTAATAATGTAAACTTATTTTTATCATCACTGGACCTTTCCTTCCAAAGCACTTTATACACTGGAGGCACAGCCATTTCACCACTGGTGGAAGCAGCTCAGTTTGGGATTAAAGTCAGTAACTGCTTAAATACATCAATATAAATTCATAAATGAAAAAAGATTCTTTAAGTATTGCACATCAACCTTCTGGAAGAAATTTTCACCAAAACTTACACTACCATTGCTGTAAATACTCTATGCATAAAATTCTGGTAATAACAGAATAACAGAAGCCTTCTGTAAGTTTTGGAGCATTCTGCCCTACTGCATTTTGAAAACTTTTCCTTTATAACTCAAGCCTTAGGATATATTTAAAGTACCATTCCTTGCCCAAAACATAAACACCCTGCCCTCTGTCTGCTATTAATTTCCATTTTTTCTGATTTTCATCAATCATCAGTTAAATGAATTATACTACAGCAATCACATTAATCCAGTTCTGTAATTGGAAATTGAAACACTAAAACCATTTAAAGTAATTTGTCAAAGATAAGATATCAAATGCAGTTGTCTAACTCATTTATGAGTGTCCTTTGCTACAAGGCACTCAGAAGTACAGTGATAAAACATTCTCTCTTTTGTTTTCAGGATGGCTTCACTCCTAAGCAAATTCAGAATAAAATTTGCTGATATTAATATAATTTGTGATATCAATATAAAGCCCAACAAAGAGAGGTAAGAAACATTAACAAAATCCATTATTTAGCAGTCGGCCTTTGTCTGGAGCTTGTTTCTTTTATGTTGAGCATTAAAAACAAAAAACCAAAACACACCAGAAAGAACAACACTGTCCCTTTATTGCAATAATTTCGTGAGTACCAAGAGTAGGAAAAAGAAAAGAACCTTTTAACAATCACAACTCAAAGGGTCAAAACCATAGGCAGCCTGTTTCATGTTGTAATTACAAGAATTTTAATAAAGACTAATTAGACACTATACTTTCAAGCCACTACATTTAACAGGCATTTTATGATGGCTTTTCATATCTATTTAGCTTGCAGTCCCAGTTCTGTAAAGTTTCCATCTCTGTCAACTCAGCCTTCTGGGTTTTACAACAAATTTATAACATTTTTTCTGACCAAATATAAGCATACTTCCTCTTTCCCATGAGGACAACATTATAATACTCCCCTATCACTCAGGTATAATAAAAGCTCAATATTTTAAAAAATTAACTTATCTACAGAAATGCTCTTTGGCAGAGGTTAGGAAGTTGGTAAAACAGTACTCAAGGAGCTCCACCTGCAACTGGGTTAGCTAATAAAAAAAAAAAAATCTTGAAGTCCTTGCTTTCTAAAATACACCTCCATAGAAATCACCTATTTATTCTGCTAATGTAGACAAAAGCATATAACAGGTTGCTTATGGAGTAACTGAATCCTAAACTCAATTCACAGTATTGCTCTTGGCCTTAAAGATCCATTGAAAATGTGCTCACCGTGCTGTGCTCCCTTCTATCCCATCCCTTACTCCACCTAAAGCCCTTCCTCTGAGTTCCAGTGCAATCCCAGGTTAGTCTCTTAATCCTTCTGTATCCTGTTTCTACACACACACATGACTTTGCAAAAGCAGTATTAGATTCACCAGTGTTTCTATGGTGCATTGGAGATTTTGACTTAAGAAATACAAATAAAGAATATAAAGATTTCATTACTGGATACCTAAAGTCATCTTTTAGTGCTCTCTTGATCTCTTAAGTAATATTTTTTAATTATATAAAGAACTGTGCAGAATACTTATTTTTTCTCCAGTACAGTGCAGTGATTTTACATAAATAAAAGCTAGTAAAGGGAATTCGTATCTGACATTAACATAAAAAACACATACATTTGCTGCATCAGCACTATCTGAACAGAACAAGTGAATATTGTGCCAGACAGTTGCTAGACCACTGTATCTCTCTTCCAGCTGGCATCCCACTTAATTCATTAATAATAAGAGGATTATCACTATTTTACATACTAAAACAGACAGTAAGATGATGACAAACTCTGACAACTTAGCAACAACAACACTAAATGCTGCATGTCACAGCCTTTAACCCATCTATTGACTTCCTGGCCATAAAGTCCAGCCTGTGCCCAGTCTCCCGTTTCACTTCACGGCAAGGCCTGTCAGCACAAAGTGTTTACAGAAATACACTTACACTGGCACAAAAGAAACTTCCGAGGTCTCTCTGGGATGATAAAAACTTGCAACAGTGGGACAAGCAAGGAAGTACAGAAGGATGATAAGCTTCTCCTGATGATGACAGTCAAAAGCTTCAAGAAACAAAATTAAATCTACAGGGAGAATTTGGGAAATGAACACAAATTTGAGCCTCCATATAGCAAAAAACCTACACTACTTCCTTCAGCCCCTTACCACAGGAAATTTATATCACCTGTTCTCCATTTCATTAAATCTACATCAGTCAGCTGATTGGTCTTGCTAGTGCTAAAACAATAATAAAAGCTTATATTTATGAGAAGACCCATATTCACTGTTAATATTAGTAACTAATATACTGCAGTTTGGAGTCACTGTAGAACTCACTTCAGTACTTTTCCTAGAACCTGGAAAATGCAGAAAATTCTCTGCCAAATGCAACGTTTAATTATCCTCAAATAACCTTTTAATTATCCTCAAATAACCCAAACATACCAAAGTGGCACAGATATACCTTGGGGCACAATGTAACAAAGAATAGTTAAAGATTTTGCATGTTTTTCAGCTGCAATTAATATCACTGAGGCCTGTCATACACAGTGACTGTGAAATAAGTCAGTGAGTTCATACCCTGCAGCAAGGCCTCCTTTGTCATTTCTGTTTCAGCTGGAAATTCTTTGAAGAGATGATTGAACCATATCGTCTCCATGAAAGCTGCAAAGATGTAACAACTGCTGAGAAATTAAAGCGAGAGGCTCCATGGAAAATCACAGACGCAGAGCTGGAAGCATTCAAGGAGAAGGTAAAGCCTTGCCTACTTCTTTAGACATGTGCCTTTTCTTCTACTCCAGATGTTTGAAGAGATTAGTAATAAAATGTGAAATACCAGATATGGAATGAGAAACATGACAAGTACAAACCTGTATTTGATATTTACAAATTGGATTTATATTGTAAACACTGCAGAGGTGTGTTATGATTGCTTTATTCAGCACTCTAAGACCTTGGCAGGTTTACACAGTATTTTCCACACTGATGAGAAGCTCTGCCCACATCAGAGCCAGCCAGATGGAAACCCACTCTGAAACAGAAGCCACATAGTACTGCACTGAGCCTGAGCTAATCGGATCTGCTGAGAGGTTTATTAAATGGCTCCACTGTTTTAGAGCTTGAACCTCTTAAAGAGTGCAGTTCCAAACATTCACCACTTTGAGAAATTTAGGACTGAATCCAGACACTACAACTAACTCGAAATTTCTTCAAAGACAAGATTTAACATGGATTCTTACCTCAGTGGCAGTGTGCAGACTAAACCTGCCTACACCGCAGGACCTCTCCTGCAGTTCAGAGGCACCCGAAGGCTGATGCTGGCTGAGCCACTGGGTGAACTGAGTCCAGGCTGCTCTTTAATTTTATTGGAAAATACCTTTCTAGCAATGAACCACCAGGCTTTACCAGGCCAGTACCAAAAGGATACTGCAAACTGTTTCACACTTTAAGAGACAAGTTCTCCTGTAATTCACAGAGAATTAACCCAGCAATTCTATTTATGGTCCCTGTTAGATTAACCTGAGTGCACTGAGAGTTTAGTTATCTCCACTTTATGGTGCTGGTAACTTCCTCAGCAGAGCAAGGATTGTGATTCTGTACTCAGAGGTGCTAGAAGTCACAGCCTGACACATTAACATAGGCAGAAATCAATGGTGATTTAAGATAACACATTATACTGCAGACTGCAGCAGCTTGGAAGCAGACTGACTGCTCACTGTGTTACCCCTTTCATGGAGCTGATAACCAGCATGAGGTTATGGGAGTCAGCTGTTGGCAGAAAACCTTAGAATTACTCTCAGCTTAAATCATCAAAAATTGAGAGTCAGAGCTCCTAAAACACCTCAGTATAAAAGACAACAGGGATATAATCACAGATATTCTGTAAACCTGTGTGCAGAACCAGTGAGGATACAACAGAAAGAAAATACATGACTAAGCTTGATCTTGTCTGGGTCACGAACTAAACAACCAGAAAAATACCTCATAGTTTGAAAAGAGTCAGGAAGATGAAAATGTCAAATTGCTCTATAAAACAAGAAAAGCAATAAAAACTTTAGCTTACACATGTGGAAAGACCTGCCCCTTATCTTCAGAAGTAAAGCAGTTTTGGGAATTTTACAGAGGACATTAGAATACATTTAAAATTCAATAGAGAAAAACCTGGCAGCACAGATAAAGGGTGATATTATAGGATGACTCTCATGAGATAACAACTGGTTAAATTATGAGGATTCTTACCTATATAACATGTAAAAGAACAGTGAAATTTCTGGAGAGAAGGAAAATTTAAGGTCTGAACAGAGAAAAACTAGCTTTTTACTTTCTCCAGGGAGAGAGAAAATAATGTACAAGATCAGCTAAACACATCTATCTTACACAAACCTGCCTTGCTCTCTTGCTCCCTATGACTTGTGTTAAGTTATAAAAACTTAGAGGGCCTGAGCCTGACCATAAAGGCTCAATCTCAAAGTAACAGCCATTCATACACTGTGTCAGTACAAAAATAATATCTATCCCAGGAAATCTTGTAGAGGGGTGAACAACTGGCCCCAGTGTAACTATATCAATCAAGAAGCGTGGCTTAGCCTCATGCTTTGCCACCTTTGTGACTGCAGATCACAGAGCAGAGCTGGCTTCCAGTGCTGCCAGAGCAACAGCAGAAAATGTTATGGGCAAGGCACAGAAGTCCATGAGGCACCAGAACTGAGGATCACTGACTTGACTGATTTTTTTGCTTTTCCCTGTCTTGTTTTAATCAGAGTTACCGCCAAGTCCGTCTGAATGAACTCTTACAAGAGCATTCCAGAGCAGCCAACCTCATTGTCCTGTGAGTTGCAAGACTTTGGTACTAGCCTGGAGAATAGTGTGTAAAGGGATTTTGGAGTGGAGCAACAGAAACCCTTGGGTTATTTCACTGAGCACAAAAGCAATCTTTTAAGTACCTTCTGAAGGACTTGCATCCGGACTGACAGTTCTCCGGGACTACACTGAATCTTTCTTGGTAGTCCTTCCTAGCTTAAAAGAAAGCTCTACTCATGAAAATATGTCAAAAACATAATCTTCACATCCAAATCTGCATGTTGAGTGTTTCACCTGTTTACTCACCTGCAGAAAATATACATTAGTTAGAGAAAGGAGTCTTTTAAATTGCATACAAGAAATGAGTTGTTAGCCAAGATCTACTTGAAATTATGTAAAACTGAATTAGGATGAAGCAATTGTATAAAGGGAAAGAGGCCACTAATAAAATTACCAAAAATCAAGCCATTTTCAGAGTTTAGGCAGAGCCACATTTTTTTATACACAGCTTCAATAAATTAGCTTGCATTTGTGATGTGCAGATAAAGCTCTTTAGCTCTATTAATTCAGTCTCCAAAACGGGGGTGAGCACACAATGTTAACGTAAATTGACCCACACTTTAAAAGTCCCATCTCACAGTAATTACAAATCAGAAAACAGGCTGATGAACTGCAAAACTGGGCACGCACTGTGGTTTTTTTATCCTTTAAAAAAAAAATCCTATCATGTGTGGGCTTTATGAGCCCAAAAATATTCTTTAGCAATTTAAGGTTACAATCACAAGCAGTTCATGTCCAGTACAACCAGGTGAACAAGAGTTTGCACATTAAGGCCTAGTAATAGTTTTGTGCTTTAAGATATAAAAACAACCATGTGGTCTAATTATATTAGAGTTGTATATTAACAGTTAAAGTTTTCTACTTAGTATTTAGTGAGAAGCATGTTACCTGGGCTNGAGAGAACAAATATTTGGAATGCACAAAGAAGAAATTCCTCTGATTTTATAAGGTATTGAAAATTATTTTATATTTATTCTAGAAGGCCAAAATTAACTGCTACAATGCAAAAAGCATTAAATCTATAAATTAATACTTCTTTCAAATTGCACTATCATAGTTGCTAATAGACACAAAATAGGATTAAAATGAAACTTGTGAGAGAGAAAATNCATGAAAATATGTCAAAAACATAATCTTCACATCCAAATCTGCATGTTGAGTGTTTCACCTGTTTACTCACCTGCAGAAAATATACGTTAGAGAAAGGAGTCTTTTGGTTTGCATACAAGAAATGAGTTGTTAGCCAAGATCTACTTGAAATTATGTAAAACTGAATTAGGATGAAGCAATTGTATAAAGGGAAAGAGGCCACTAATAAAATTACCAAAAATCAAGCCATTTTCAGAGTTTAGGCAGAGCCACATTTTTTTATACACAGCTTCAATAAATTAGCTTGCATTTGTGATGTGCAGATAAAGCTCTTTAGCTCTATTAATTCAGTCTCCAAAACGGGGGTGAGCACACAATGTTAACGTAAATTGACCCACACTTTAAAAGTCCCATCTCACAGTAATTACAAATCAGAAAACAGGCTGATGAACTGCAAAACTGGGCACGCACTGTGGTTTTTTTATCCTTTAAAAAAAAAATCCTATCATGTGTGGGCTTTATGAGCCCAAAAATATTCTTTAGCAATTTAAGGTTACAATCACAAGCAGTTCATGTCCAGTACAACCAGGTGAACAAGAGTTTGCACATTAAGGCCTAGTAATAGTTTTGTGCTTTAAGATATAAAAACAACCATGTGGTCTAATTATATTAGAGTTGTATATTAACAGTTAAAGTTTTCTACTTAGTATTTAGTGAGAAGCATGTTACCTGGGCTACCCCTGCCTTCATAATGATAATTTTATTTTTCTCTCCACCTGAACAGGAGCCTCCCTGTGGCAAGAAAAGGAGCAGTGTCTGATTACCTGTATTTGGCTTGGCTAGAAATTCTCTCCAAGAATCTTCCTCCAGTGTTAATGGTCAGAGGCAACCACAAAAATGTACTGACTTTCTATTCTTAGGAAAACATCAGTGCCTAGAATATGCCTTGCTTCATTTCAACATCTACATTTTTAATGGCAGTGATTTATTAAAGACACATTTACCTAATACAAATCTAAAACTTAAATAATTGACAGTAAATTTTTCAAAAATCCAAAGCAACACAGTACAGAATTAGACCAAAAATGTAAATGGTCCCTGTTGGTGTTACACTCCAGTACAGGCAAAAGAAGTAAAATCTANTCATAAACTGATAGAATGCAAGTAGAATACCTGCAATGCTGTTTGATTGTAATATTGCCAAATTAAGACCTATTCCTACAGCAGATGCTTCTACCTAAATTATTCTGCTTATTTATATTAATTGTAACACTTCTAATTAGCTGACAAGCAAAAACTTCACATATATAAAAATATGGACTCTACATGACCAGACTTGATAATGAATTTTCAAGCTCTGACATGCAATGGAATGTATGATTGCAATAATTAAATGTGATAAGTAAATTTCACAATGAAATTAGTAAAATAATAAATATTCTAACAATTTTCGCTAGGAATGTGAGGGTTAATACAATCTGACATTATACTTTGGGATAATATGTACAGTGATTTATGTGATTAGAAAATAAAAACTCATTAGCTGAGTTGAATGCCTTATTTTTTGATTTATATAGAAAATTTATCTTATTTTTTGACTTTCTAATAATATTCATTATACACTAACTTAAAATAAAGGAAATCCATTAAGTTGTGTAATTTTTCTATTTTCTATTCTGCAACATTATGGTACTTTATAATTTCAGCTGTCAAGAAAAGCAGCTTCTCTTTTAAATGGGGAAAGCTATATCCTATGTGTAAGCATTATTTAAATTAAAGACTGTCAAGGAACACAGCTAATTTATTTTCTGTAGTTCTGCAACTCCTTTGCAGACATCAGCTGATATCCAAGCCTCATGAAAGCCAGGGAAGCCTGAATTTCCCTAAATGTGTATTTTAAAGCAGGCCTCAGCTTCCATCTTGCTTGAATTATTGGAATTTAACTTGGGGAAGATCTAGCACTGCATCTCCAAACATGACAAATATTTGATATTCATATTTTTCTGAGTTCAACAGCAGCAATTCAGCAGAACATGGTAATGTAGCCCAGTATTCCATTCTTTATTTTCTCCATCTATTAAAGGCAGGATATGAAATACTGATACTTTCTCATAATGTTCTTCCTTCACTACTTCTTACACATTTACAACCAGGCTGAAGGATCACTTTGCAGTTTAACTGCATTACACAAAAATACGAGTTTCCTCCATGTACCAGACTTCCTGCACAGCTCTGAGCAAACCAAAGCTCACATTCTGCATCTGCAAACAAGGAGATTATTCTCATCCTTAACAGTGACATCAGCAGTGATACTAGAGGCTTGTTTCATGCTCTCAGGTCCTTCCAGCTTTGTAGAATTGCAATGCCCACCATCCTTTCCATCTCATTTCAGACACCACACAGGTATAACCTGCATGTGGCACCTGGTCAATTCCAAAAAAAGAACTTTTAGAGACGCTCCACACAGGCCTTCTGTAAGTGTTTCTTATCACAATCTGTGGAAGGACCTGGAGGAGTTACCTCTATTAAGCCATTCAATGATGTACATTAGTGGGGATTGTTTCCTAAATATTCCCAGGTACTGTAATTCTCAATCTACAGGGAACATAGACCCAAACTGTTTTGGGGGGCCTAAAGAGATTCAAAAAGAGAAGGAGCACAAAATCAACCAGCAGTGACACTTTCAATACTATTCACACCTCTCTCACAAACACGTTGCTGTGGGCATTACAACAATAAATCCCAAGGGGTAATTTTCTAAGTGAACAGTCATCAAAAACCAAGTACTAACACATACATTTCTGTAGAATTCCTTGCTTGGACTACTAGTGATTAATTAGAACATGTATCCACACAATAGTGTAATGGGATTTATAATGAGCAGCACAAACTGTGAATGCAACAGTGCTTAAGTACCTGAAAGTATTATTTCCACAAATTCACAAGTAATTTAAACACAGCAGCATTTCTTGTTCCTCACCAGGATTCCTGAAGCGTGTGCACAGCCAATTTGGAGAGCACACTAATTATGGACTATCTTAAATTGCAACTTTGATTGCAAAAATTTTGTAGTCCACCTACCTCATTTCTCACTCTGTAACCGACACTTCTATATAAATTATGCATAAAACAACTGCTGAATTTTAATCATCATGTTAGTAACTAAATTCTAATTAAACATTTGACATCTCTAGAAAAAACAGAGGCTCTAATGCTGTCGAGTTCCTTTTGAGCTTATATTACACTACCAACTCTGTAGGTTTATATCATTTAGGGTTGACTTGACCAACCACAAGAAAAGCAAGCATAGATAAGGTGACCAGGGACATTAAAGTGTGAAAATACAGTTGCTATGAAGCAAGAACAAAGACTATTTTGAATTTTCTTCAAAAGCCTAGGCATCCTGCACAGCTAAGCTTGTGCCTAAGGGCCTGTTAAAATGATCCACTATCACTCCTCTTATCAGTGAATCTTACCTTTCCCTCCTACTGTTAGCGGACCTCTGACAGGTATCACAGAAGGCATTTTATCACAGTCCAGAGAATATGCTTTCCTTAAATCATTTTACAACCACTGGCCAATTGTCCAGCTTGATCACATAACCCTAGAGCACAGTCCAGATTATGCTGTCCAGAACATCATTCTTCCAATGTGCCTTTCACTAGAGTTTTCAGTCCCCAACAGAGATTACTTTTGTGGGGAGTATTTGTTTATTTTATTTTTAAATCAGCTACCCAGCAGTGCAAGCAGAAAAGTTATCTAACCAAAAAGGCACTGCACTGTGAAGATAAACAACTGCAGCTATGCAAGGCACGCTGCAAAGAGCATGCTGCTATCAGGCTTCACACTCAAAGGAGTTTCCACTTAATCATCATAATCACAAGGCACAAAGCTCCAGCCACCTGCACAGTAAATGTCTATCGTCTTAAATCTCTGCAATTTTCATTATATCTTTGAGAAGGCCTACCAAAGGCCTTCCTAGCTAGGCAAAATATAATAGACTGCCCTTGCTTCTCAGAAAACCTGGACATTTGTCATTTTTTCCCTCTTTTTCTGATTCCATGAGGTATTTCAAGATCTTTAAGGTAAAAGCAGTTTTAGCAACTGATTAGTAGTTTGCAAGCAAGAGCCATGTCAACAGGTAATGTGAATTAGCACTGAAGTTGTAGATAGGGGGCAAACAGCTACAGAGTTTTAGATATAAATGAGTCATTTAACTCCCCTTACCTGTGCATCCCCTCCCCAAGGTCCCTGACATATCAGCAAAGCTGGTAGAACAAAATCTGAGCAGCCCTCAGCCTTTTCAGGTTGAAGTTCAGGGGTCTCCCTCAAGCTCCTGCCTCTGGTCGTTGGACTACAGCGAAGTGAGTGCGGATCACTCCAAGATCCTGCTCTCTCTCCCTTGGCAGGAGATCAATGAACCGCTAAAATGCTGCAGCTCTTTGCTAAATGACTGACTCGCCCCTCAAGTTATAGGTGAGGAAGGTCAAGGTTTTGTAACTGTGTTTCAGCAGACATGAGGCCACTGTTTTAGACATGTTGATGCTGGTATCTGGCTGGCACGTGTGCAGCCAGCGCTGCTGAGGGAACAGCCCACACTGGCCTTGGCTCTGCAAGGAAAAATGGAAACAACAAACTGATACAGAGAGTTGTAGCTCACATTCTCCACAAATAAGAAGAGCAATAGCCCAGAGTCATGCCATTGCTAGAATTTCATCAGAGGAAATTCAGTTTCAAACAAAATAAAACACTAAGGTTGTCAACAACAGAGTAAAAAGCAATGGCGAAATTCCGCAGCCCCCACTCTGTACAGCAAAACATGCAATCAAAAATAGAGCTTCATTATAAACACACTCATCATAATAGCCTTTTAAATTACAAACCTTAATCACTGTGAGAGACAGCTGTTCTAAGTGAGACTGGGCTGGGAAATCTCTCATTAAAGCCACAGTTTTCTCATCATAAAAATGCTCATTTTAACACTTTAAAACTTCAGCAGAGAGAATTTTGTGGATTATTAATCCTGAAAGAAGCTCTATGTTTCTTTCTGTGTACCACAAAGCATTCTCCACTCCTGCTCAATCTAGGTAAAAAGGCAAACAATTCTAGTTCGTCTCAGTATTGTTTTTCAAAGTCAGGAGGAAGTGCCCGATGGAGAGCAGCACTACTCAGCAATCAAGAACGCAGGAAGGTTGGCCAGCTGACTATCTGCAGAGGAAACAACACATTCCCAGGACCAAGGCAGACTTGCCCAGTCTCCAAGCATTGGTTTTTTTTGTTTTTTTTTCCTTGTAAAGATCTGGGGGGGCGGGAACAGGGAGGGAAGGTGTCACTCAGCTGAGACTTTTCTCCTTAATAATATTTTTGGATGAGTCCTCCTATCTATTATTCATGCCCTTCCAGGCTACCTTAAGCACAGTTTAGAACCCAGCCTGCTTCACCAAGCCTGGCCATTCATAAAATTAGTGCTTTTCTATACTATAATGCAGGATGCAGTTGTAACCTCTATAAAGTTCTGCTTGTATAAATAACCATTTATAACCAGACATTCATTTGATACAACTCAGTTCTTATAAAATTCAATCTGTAGATGGCTTACACCAGAAGCCATAAAATATTTTAAGTAGTGTTTTCACATAGGTCTGTGATACATGTGCATCCTCATTCAAACAGTGCATACCGTCCAGACATTAAATACCAAACAGGAATAAATGAAAGCACAAACTGGGACATGCTTCAAAATATTTTTCATAACTGAACTGTGTAGCAAAGGTTTCACTGCCATCTGGCTGCACTTAAAAAAATGTAACATAGCAAGGAGACAACCATATGGACCTAGGCCTCAAAAAAAAAAAAAAAATCACAAAGAACAGTTGTTTGACAGAATTTAGTCCAGCAAACAGTGCTCCAGCACTCTCCAGCTATTTTGCAGAGAGACAAATATCTCCATCAGACTCACTGGGGAGAGTTTGGAAACTATGAACCCAATGGATAGTCTTGTCAGCCCACAACACAGAGCTCTGGGAAACTTAGGGAATTCCCTATTCCTATAGAATATATATATCCTAGAAACATACATAGATAAAAAAACGGGAGGAAAAGTACATCACAGATGGGACAGTGAAAGAGGGCAGTGAGTATGAGGGCAAGAGTGCGAAATCTTGAGTCTTCTGCTCCAAGACAGAACAGGCCAGGCCGAGCACTGATAGCTTTTTCTATCTACAGCATCGACACGCGTTGTTTCCCTTTCATAAGGCGCACGCTGTCATGGCATGACCATTTCCGAAGGAGGAGTCTCCTACCCCCTCGATTCTGTGCAACCTGCTCTAAGTGAATCCGGCTTAAGGCCAGGATCAGACTGGACGATCCCGAGGGGCCCGTTCCAGCCGCTCCAGGCCGTGTCCCCTCGGTGCGGCGCGGGGCCTGTGGGCGGCCTCGCTGAGGGCCCCGCCC
>VXBX01000928.1:0-16934 GCA_013400415.1 Scytalopus superciliaris
AGCTGGGTCACCTGATCATAAAATGAGATCAGGTTGGTGAGACAGGACCTGCCCCTCCTAAACCCATGCTGGCTGGGTCTGATCCCTTGTCCATCCTGAAGGTATTCTGTGATTGCACTCAGGATGATCTGCTGCATAACCCTGCCAGGCACCAAGGTCAGGCTGACAGGCCTGAGGTTGCCAGGGTCAGTCTTGCAGCCCTTTTTGTGGATTGGGGTAACATTCTCCAATTTCCAATCATGTGGGACCTACACCGTGAGCCAGGACTGTTGGAAGGTGATGGAGAGTGGCTTGCCAAGCTCTTCTGCCAGTTCACTCATCACCCTAGGATGGATCCCGTTTGGTCCCATAGACTTGTGAGGATCCAGATGGCTCAGTAACTATTTCCTACTGGAATACAAGGGGGCTATTTGGCTTCCTATTTTTGTTTACCAGGTCCAGAGGCCAGTCATCCTGCGGGCCACCTTTACCAGTCTTACTNCCTGTGCACTCAAAACTTTCTACTTGAAGCATGTCCATCCTTCCTGGACCTCCTTGTTTTTAAGGGTTATTTCCCAGGGTATGTTCTGAACTAGTCTTCTGAATAGGCCAAAATCTGCCCTCCGGAAGTCCAGTGTAGATGTTTTATTGATGGCTCTCCTTGCATCTCTGAGTATTGAAAATTCTATTATTTCATTGTTGCTATGCCCCAGGTGGCCTCCAACCACTACATCTCCCACCAGTCTCTCTCTGTAAACAGTAGGTCTAGCGGGGCCTTACCCCTGGTAGGCTCATTTACCAGCTGATGAAGGAAATTGTCCTCTATACACTCTAGGAAATTCCTAGACTGCCTCTTCTCTGCAGTATTGAACTCCCTGGCAGGTTAAAGTCACCCACAAGAACAAGGGCTAGCAATTTTGAGACATTGCCAGCTGCTTGTAGAATAATTCATCTCCTTCATCATCCTGGTAGGGCGGTCTATAACAGACATCCATGAGGATGTTAGCCTTGTTGGCCTTTCCTCTGATTCTGATCCACAAGTACTCAACCTTGTCACTACTGACCTCAAGTTCAACAGAGTCAAGAGACTCTCTAACATATAAAGCCACCCCTCCACCTCTCCTACCCTGCCTGTCCTTGTCTTGCTCAATCACTGTTCGTTGGCAAGTTGTTCAGTTAATGTACAAAGACATCCAGTTCAAAAGGTTTTTTGAGAGCTTCTTTGCTCATGAATTTATTTTAAACTCCAACCTTCTCTGTTGTGGGAAAAATTGTTGCACATATTTAATGTCCATGATAAAATTTAGTGTATTTGTCTTACATCTTTAAAGAGAAACTCCTCTGGCAACATCTTGGTTTAGTTCTTTTTCGTATTGGAATGATATGCCTTATTTGGGAAATTATCTTCTAATGGACAAAATTACTCACATGTGAGTACATAAATTTAAAAGCAACAGTGTCTGTTCTTGAAAAATCTGACTAGTTCTATTAGATTTTATTTTTCTTTACCATGAAAGCACTGTAGAATCAAATAATTTCCTTTCAGGACATGCAGTTCAGCCAAGATAAGTTCTTCTGTTAATCATCAGCACGAAACAGCAGTGGATATGAATCACTGAATTAAATCTTATTAAATTCTAAGAGCTTTTCTTCCAATAACACTTACACTGCAATTCTTAATGCATAATCCAAAAGAAATAGAATAATTGAATTGGTTTAGAGTGTCAGATATTTTGCAACTATCTAAACATCACTAGAACTGTCAAGATTTTGAAATTCAAGAAGGTGTCTGATTTCCCTTGGGATAAAAACTTTAAAAATATGTTTGCCTGCTGCTTTATTTTTAATTGCTTTTGTCTTTGTGAACAGTTTCCAGTGCAGAGCTTATAACCTGGTTTCACAAATTGGAAATCACAGATGTACATACTGGTCATATACA
This sequence comes from Scytalopus superciliaris, assembly GCA_013400415.1. Classification (NCBI taxonomy): domain Eukaryota; kingdom Metazoa; phylum Chordata; class Aves; order Passeriformes; family Rhinocryptidae; genus Scytalopus; species Scytalopus superciliaris. The sequence goes on from VXBX01000928.1 coordinate 1,919, forward strand.
TAATTTTATGCAGTAAAAAAGAAAAAAGATCAAGTATTTTAATTTTATCTTAGTACTGAATACACTTGCAAAGAAAATTATATGAAACAGATGACTGCAATAGGCAGAGAACTGATCTCAATCTCTCACAGAACGTTCTTTTTCTTCTAAACCACCCATAAACAAAAGTGAGAAATTACTATGTTTAAAATTTGCTATTCTCCCCCTTTTTTTCTTTGCAGTAGGTCACTTATTGAATGGTGATACCAAAAAACATTTTCTTATCTTCTGAAGAGCTTAGGGACAGATCAAATAAACACATTTATATGACAAAATGTAAAGTAATTTTTATCTACATGTGAAAATCCAAAAAGCTGATCAGCAATTCCTGCCTAACTATTTAGATGTCTAATAGCCTGCAGGTAACCAAAGCTGTGCCAGAAAAAAACATTAATGCCCAAAGTTTAGCAATATACCTGTGTAGAGAGGATCTGCCATCCTGGCTGAACCAAACAGGTGGGGACTCCATCCCACCTTCAGTTGTTCATGATTCACAGAACCAGTGCCACTGGCTTCAAGTCCCAAAGGAGCTAAACTGATATGTACATTCTTTTCACATTTAGTGCTCTCTGGCAGCATTAACAACAATCAAAACTATTTTTATTAAAAACAACCCCTGGAGGGAGGGTTGCTGCCTACCTCTTCAATACCAATTTAGAGCAATTTGTGACCACAGATGGTCACAACAAGCATTGTCCAGGTTCTTGGCCTCCTTTAGCCACAGAGCTAAAGCATTTACTTCAGAGATGATCTGCTGTAACCATTGTGGTTTACAAAACTGGAACAGAGACACTTCCCATGTTCCCTTCAAACCTGTGCCAGACTTCAGTCAAAAATGTAAGTAAGTTCAGTGCATAACTTTGAAGCCTGGAGGGTACTGCAGTTCTTTGTAAGCTTCTATCAACACAAAGAGCAATCACTGGGCCCATCTCTTGTGGGCTCTGGACTTCAGTTCCACATGTCCAGACTCATGTAAGTTATTATTGCTGAAAACTCTCAGCTTTCAGGCATTGAACTAGAAAATAAAGGATTAAAAATAGAAACCTAGAGTAACTAACAACAAGTAAAAAATAGGGGGGGTTAAAATTTTAAGCCTTTAACAAGTTCTTAGTCAAAAGTAAGAAAGAAGTTGATATATGGTAATGGAACAGTAAAAACCGATGCACTATCTCTTAATGCATTTCTTAATTGGGAAAAGCATAGTATAAACATCAGTGGAGTATCATTTACACAGATTAATCACACAAATATTGTAACAATGACTCTGGATCTCTGCTTCAAATGTCTTTTTGCTTAGATTTCTACTTTATTATTATTATTATTACTGCGTTCAAGATATTCACTAGCAAACAAGACGGTCATGAAATGACCTAGTGAAATAGTCACACATGGATATCTGAGGGAAACAGAACTGTGATACATCATGTCAGATAACCTGTGGCCTGGTCTACCCTCTATTATGGAATTTTTTATGATCCACCTCTACATTATAGCTATCTAGAGCTGAACCAGTCTTCAAGATTCCTTTCTTAGCCCAGGAAGACAAACAGTCCAATTTATAGTTAGATTTTTCTCATTTTGCTGCTGATGTCTAAATTGAAACAGAAGTATTGCACTGCAAAAACCACCTGTTTCTCATGAGCAACTCTGATTTGAATCATCCTGGAATGATAAGATCATTGCAGATGAGTATGAGCCCAGTCATCTGGTCTGTCACACAGATGTGGACAAAAGGGTATTGGTATATTCCATGCAAAAGTCTTTGTAGCGTCCTATAGTGCTTATGCAATTTAATCTTCTGACTGAAAATAAGGTATCTTCTTCAGACAGCTTGCAGCCAAACAATGAGGTGGACTTTGTACAGTATTTACACATACAGATCTAAGGAGTTTTTTCATATGTCATCTTTGATTTGTCCTTATCTGAAATTAAAACAGTATATGAGCATCAACTGTTTACCCTTGTGCTGAGATTTTAAAGTCTTACAAACTACCCTCTGCTGTTGGCAGCTAATATTGTTCTGTACATTTCTCTCTCTCAGTGTTTAGCAACTTATGACATGGACTGGTAACCTTGGGAGTACTTTCTCTGACAGCCAAATATTCCATGTATTGTTACAAGCAGGCTGCAAACCTCTGTGAGAAAACATATAGTTCCAGCATCTATGTTGTTAATACAGGACATCATAAATATTTTTCCAGATTTTGAAAGACCTGGATTTGTTAACAAGGCTATTCACAGTGCCTTTCTTCTGTATTTTGCCTTCAGAAAGTTCTTTGACAACTAGTGAATAAAACATGTTTCTTGAAGCAGAAAATCTTTATCACCAGTATTTGTCCTGTTGGAATATTGCCACTGTAGCCAGCAGAAAAGGAAGCTCTGAGCTTATAATGGAGTCTAGGGACTGGAATTATGTCTCTACTCCATGTCTTGTGATTTGAAAAAATAATAATAATAAAAAAATGTATGCAGTATATCAGCATGACAACATGCACAGACCAACCAGAAGACAAAGAACATAAACCTCAAATGAAGACTGGACCACAGAAAACCACTAATTTGAGCAAGATGAAGTTATTTAACCTGTAAACTAAAGCCAGATGGCACAAATGCTCTCCAGAGATCACCTGTTCTCTCTGCAAATCAAATGCCAAGACAAAAATGACTGCAAGCTATTTTATCCTCATAGATATCACTGATTGCTACCCTACATCACACTATTTTTCCATTATACTATTGGATATAGGACAAATAAACATCATTTTCAACTCTGAATCTCACAGTTAATTCCTGCTATAGCAACATCAAACATTCAAACTGTGCAGAGATGAATAAAAAATTATCTCTGTCTAGTACGCTGATCATATCACAAAGCTGTTAAATTCACAAAAACATCTGAACAAATTAGTATTGATTTTTTCATGTTCTTTTTAAAATCAAATATGCTCAACACTTATTGAGAGTACACTTGGGTAAAAGAAAAATCAAAAAATGAAATTCATAAGTTGATTTCTTTTAGGACTTCATTTCAGCTGATTTTGAAAAAGTTATAAAATAAAGAGAAAAAGATCCAATATTACATTATACAGACACAAGGAACTATAATTTCTTTTCCCATTCCATTGTCACTGATTAATAACTTCATTAAGTTATAAGTATTATGATTTGACTGGGTTAATCTGGTTAAATGCTAGTGACTGCGCTGTTAAAATCACCTGAGGTCCCTCACTGTTGGAAGAGCTGATCAGTGTGAAAGGTAAGGTATAATTCACCTCTTTCTAAATAAATGGCTACATCTGGGCAATGGACTTTAGACTAAACTCCAGCGAATATGTTAATTAGATCTCTGTTATCTATAATGGAAACTAAATCCAAATGGATGAACCTTCATTATGATACCTAGGTTTGAGTGAAATGAATCCCACCCACAGGTGAATCTGAATTCTTATATCTTTAGATGTCATGAGAAAATAATTAAAATATTGCATGAGAGCAACCTCAAATTGCTTCCCTATTTCAGCATTTATATCTTTTGCACTACTGTTTTCAAAAAAATCTCTGAGAGAAGATAATATTAGGACCTAAATGCAGGCAGCACAACAAAATTCTTGATTTTCTGAAGGTCTAATCCTGCAAAGTGCATGCATATCTGAACCCTTCCAGGGACATCCACTGGGGCTTTTTTCCAGCTTTGAAGATCAATCCACTTCTGCTTGAGTCTCTTAACTAGGGATTTATTTACCCTTCCTAATTTTAGGCAGTCAAGTATAAAGGTTTTGGACATAAATCCTTATTTAGTCACCTAAATACCATTTTAAGCACTAATTTGGAGATTTACTTACTGGCATCTTATACAGTCAAGCCTGAAAACTGGTCCTTTAGTGCCTATGGAGCAACAAACTGGAGCCAGACTTTTATGTCCATGGAACAATAAGGTAAGTGACAGAAGCTTGCATTTTCAGAGGAATAACAACCAGGCCACTGCACTAAGCAATTCTCTTTATTAATTCTTTTAACGAGCAAATTATCTTAAGTACTTGAGATTTTTATTACAGTATTTTTAAAGAGTTCATTGAAAACTGAAGTACTGTGGTGTTCTTTGGCCTTCCCACCCCCACCCCTAGGTGGTTTAATTGAATCCATTAGCTAACAGGGGGAATTGAGAACACAAAATACAGTCAGTGTGCCCTGACTTTAAACATCTGTTAGGGATTGTTTTATTGTGTTCCAATGAAAAACTCTGTGGGTCTGTGGAATAAAGACCTTCCACATTAACACCATCTTTATTGTATTTATACCTGAAAGGCTGATAGGGCTGATCCTGCAATGTGATGCTGATAGGTGCACGCTGGTCAAATTTCTCAGGGTCTGCGGATACTAACAACCCTTCCTGGCTTTGTCCAGCCCCACCTGGGGCTCCCCTCACCCTGCCCCATCAACAATATAAGATGACTGTTCCTGTCTCTTGGAAGGATCTCTTGAAGCCACACTGTAGGGGCCTCTCCAGGCCCCTTCTCCTTTTTTCCACAGCTTGGCTCCTGAGGGATCACAGACCTGGTTCATCACTTGCCATGCCAGTGGCTGTCAATGGACCCTGTTACCAGTTCAAGTCTTTGCCTCTCCACATTCGTCCCCTGTAGGACTCTGGTGACTGGTGAGAGACAACCTGTGTGGGTTCACCCTCAGAGCCTCCCTTGACTCCCTCATGGGGCAGCTTCTTCTCAGTTCTCCATCACACTCATTATTGAGGCATGTCTGAGATACGAGGACATGCTCCTACACATCACGTATGAATACTCCTTTGGATCTTTCAAACAAGGATATCTTTGATTGGTTGGCACAAAAATCATATTTTTAATTAAAAACATTTACTTGTAATGATTCTAACACTTTCTGAACAGAAAAGCAGGCAAAACAGCACTGACCAATTTAAACATGTTATGTTATTAAGTGCAATTACAGCTCAGGTTTCAGTTTTAACCCATCATTCACATTGACAGAATTCACATTGGTAAACCTTGTTTGTCATAGAAATATATTTTTTTCCAGCTAAAATAACTCAATTTTTAATTAATTTTCACACAAAATTGTTTGCTTTTTGTCTGTTCATAAATATGTCCATTTTTACAATAAAAAATTTGTCAAAATTGTTTTTCAGGAAACTGAATTGAATTGCTGGGCCTCCTCTTAGTAAAATTCCACATATTCATACTTTTGGCGCTGACAGACATAAAAAGATTGTTGCTGTGCATGTGGTAAATATCTGCTGGTGTTTCTGATGCACCTGGAAAAGAGACAGAAAAGAGGAAATCATTAGCTCATTGAAGATTCATTTGACTAAATGCAAATCTATTATTTTATCCAATCTCTCAACCTTGTATGTAGGTAGGCAAGCTATCAAAATTCAGGCAGTCCAGATACATAGAATAGCCACTACTGTGAACAATGTAGTTTCCCTGGCTCAAAAATGTAATGAGTTGCAATAAGAATGAGAAAAAAAGAAAGGGTACTTTGGTGATAAGAAAGACGTTGTTGGATGGAAGTGTGATCCAGTCTCCTGATCAGTCAAAGGTAAGAAGACCTTGTGTTATGGCAGCCTATTAATTTATAGTTGATGTGTCCAATTCTAGAAAGAAGCAGGGGAAGTTTAGGTTGCAAAAGGTTTTTCACCCAGATGCTGGCTAGGCACTGAACAGGCTCCCCAAGGCAGTGATTACAGCACCAAGCCTGACAGAGTTCAAGAAGTGTTTGGATAATACTCTCAGGCTCATGGTGTGACTCTTGGAGATGTGCAGAGCCAGGAGTTGGAATTAATGGTCCTTGTGGGTCCCTTCCAACTCAGCAGATTCTGCGATTATGTGAAAAGAATTTGAGGTTACCTGCAATTAATTCTTCTTTGTGAAGAAGAACTGTGAAACAGTTCTGAGGAAATCATTAACTGTTTTGAAGAAGGGCCTCAATGGCAATTAAACAGTAGAAAAGTAAGATCCAGAACACTCAGTAAAGCAGGTGAGAAGAGGAAGGACCAATAAATAAAGGAAAAATAGCTCTTTCACTTAAGCTAAGGATTTTTAGCTTCTCCATCCAAAACCTGGAGTAACCATCAAATATATAAAACATGTTGTAGAAAAACACATGTAGACATGTAAAATCTGATTACAGTCCAGTTATGCTTTCATTTGTTTAATGGATTTGAAACAGTTTCTGGCATTTCTGTAAATGTGAATGTAAAGGAAAATGTACATGTCTGATATTTTGCTTGTTGTTTCAGTATATTAATTCCTTCAAGGTCCTCGGGGTGGGGACTGGGGTGGGGGGTTAGTTGTTTTTAGATTTTACTCAATAGGAGAAACTTTAAAGACAGGATGTTATTCTTTCCTTAGTTGTCATTGCAATTAAGCTAATATATTTACTATATGTTGCTTAAAATAGAACTGTATCTGTAGCAATTATTCTCCTATAAGTTTTCCCTTTATTAGGGAGCTGTTCTAGCTTTCCTGTTGCATTCCTCATCCCCTAAACATGTACACTTTACCTTATTCTGAGCAGGAGTCTAATAACAGTACAGGGTACAGTCTTGTCTGCAAGGTAAGTATTTTAACTTTGTGGGAGGGGGGAAATCATAAAAGGAAAATAAATAAGAAAAGCAAGTTATATTTTGCCTTAGTTAAAATTTATATATTCATATGTTTAGAAAGTACAATTTGTAAACAAGACTCTGAAGAGACTTTTAGATAGTGACAGACAATAATTCGGAGAAATCAGTTTTTAAATCAGCCTCCAGAATAAAATCATCATCCCCATATTATAGGTAGTATTTCTTTCTCCTTTTCTCACACTAATTAAGTGTTACATACAGATCTAATAAACTATTAAATGCAAATCAACTGCAGTTGTAGACCTGCACTGGATGAGTCTTTAATGACACATTAAAACTGTTTGATGATGTTCAAACTGAACTGGACTGTGTTCTTGGATCTTATTACCCTGTTAAACCGAATGTTAGAAGATCATTGGATCTATCTCCAATAACCAATTACAGCTGATGCAATAAATTGTGACAACACCTAAGAGCAATTGGTCTTCAAATCATTAACCATGTGAGTGATTAACTGCTGAACAGAATTTTGGAAATTAAAGGAACTCAGTATTTGGTGTGGTTGGTTGAACACTTCATCCTGTCTACTGTGCTTGCACTTTCTTTATGGCAATAGAATCTGAGCATATCAAAGACACTAATGGATTTTATTAGAACTGATCTTTTTTATTAGAAGTTATAATAATGCTTGGGAAGTTTTGATTTTTCATTTTGGTTTGGGGTTTTGTGGGTTTTTTTTGTGTTTTTTGTTTGTTTGTTTGTTTGGGTTTTTTGTTTGTTTGGTTTTTGTTATTTATTTTTTCCTGAGTGATTGGAGAAAGAATGTTTAAGAACTGTCCAAAATTACATAGGAAACATATCCAGGCTTGATAAGATACATCTCTGCATATTCATTTGTCTTACAACAAATCTATTCACTTTTGCAATTACTGTAGATTTACTAAAGAATAAGAGCAAGCACACAAGGAAATTAATCTTTTTATTACAGAATTGTTGTAAAAAAGAAAGAAAAAAAAAATCAAAGAAAAATACCTTGTACTTCTCCCCATAATTTTTATTTCATAAAACTGAAAGCCTTTTTCCAGTTCTATTTGCTCATAGCTTTCAGGGTGATTGAAGTAAAATTGTTTTAAGTCACTGACACTTCATTGGTGGTGAATTTGTATCCTCATGTCTCTTGATTTAATGTGTTATTATTCTACAATAGTTTCTGCTAATCTAAAAATAAATTATTTCAGAAAATATTTAAATCATATTTTCTTGTTGAAAAGAAACTGTCTTTTAAAATCTATGCATGTACACATTTTACAGTTGTTGGTGGTGTATTAAAATTGTCCTCGTAACTCTTCTAAAAAATGCAATATCTTTATTCTCTTGGAATAATGTTTAAAATGGCAGCATAGCAGTGGTAACATCCATAGGATGCTTGTGGACACACACAAATAAATCTTGGGCACTTTTATTTTCAGTAAATGTAATTTGGAAGTCTTAATGATAATTTAGTAACTAACTTGGGTTATAATATCTGTTAGCTGCTTATTTTGAGATTTCTTTTCTTTCTCTCACCTTTTTGCCTCAATCAGCTTTACCACAGCAGGAAAATCTACAATCCAAAAGTACGTAATGATTTCAAATACAATTCCCTGAGGAAAACCTGTCACACAGACTTCAGGGAAAAACCTTCTGTTCTTCCATCTAACATTTTTTTCTTTCTGTTTTTAAATCTATATTTGCATTTGTGTTATAAAAAATTGCAACAAACCTTGAAAATAACTAGAGGCACAACGTTTTATTGTTGTCAATAGCACCAGTCTATTTTCTCCCTTCTGTTTGCTTTGAGACATTGATCTTTACCTGTACTATCTTCTATTTCTTTGTTCAAGCTCTGGTGATTCTGTTAGCTTTATTTGTTATTCCCTTGACAATGATTTTTTCCTTTAACTCTGTTTTTTTCTTTGCTAGACTTGATGGTTTCTTCTCCCACAAAAAAAAGTCAGGCATCTCCTCAGGCCCCAGTATCCTAATTAAAACTGTATATTGATGTACTACTTAGTTTCGTTTAGTAGTACATCAATAAAGTAGAGAGCAGGTAGAAAGGCAAAGTCTCCCTGAGAATTCTGAGGTATTTTGTATTAATTTAAATTACTTTCCACAGAGTAACTCTGTAGTTCATCCAGTGCAGGTCACATTATACTCTAGAGCCATTAGTTTGATGTTGATTTCAAATATTATGGTCAAACTTCTGGCTATTCTTGCAATGAAGATTCAGGGATGAGAAGCATTTGGGCAATCCTGGATCTCTTTTCTATTTTTGAGACCAGTAAATCTTGTATACACGGAAGGAGTCCTCTTATAACATGGGAAAAACTCACAGCCCACTCACCTTTTAGGCATTGCCAAGAGTACAATATCAAGATTAGTCATGAATTATCTACATTATTATAGTGATCAATGTGGGGTGCATTCCTCTGAGTAAAGAGATGGAAACAACTCTGAACAGGCAATGACACACTGCAGACATTCAAACTCTAAGCAGCATCAGTGAATGCTGATTGTCAGAGTTTTGCTTCTGATTTGTTCCTCCACTCTCTGAGGACTTTGCTCTAGGGGAAGGTTACCTGTTCCTAAAGCCCCAAGACAGAGATTTCTTGCAATGATTACTTACTGCCTTTTCTCAGTCCCTTATTCCAGAAGAAGGAGGGAATGGGACCATCTTTAAACAGTTTAACAGCCCATGCAGAAGAGAAGGTGTACTTGACCTGAGGCTTAGAATTCAATTTTTGCACAAGCCAGGTTTGGAGAAGCTTCCATCTCATAATTTTCTTACAGATGAGATGAGTCAAAGTTGTTAGGTCTAGACATAGCACAGCAGCTCAGGAATCCAGACCCCTGCAACAGCATCAGGTCTCTGTACATGCCAGTATATTGCTAAATCCTCTCTTGTTTTTTTCCTTCTCCTCTCCATTGCAGCTGGTGCTCTATAGCAGATAGAAACAGAAATATTAATCCAAATTTAATGGAAGAGAGAGATTTCTGGTGGTTAGCAAGAGATTTTGGAACTGTCTATGAGCATGGACATGACAAGACCTAGAATTAGAGAATTTAGAGTATGGGAAGGACTACAATAATTTTGCTGTGGTAACTATACCCACCTTACAATAAGAAAAGGGTTTAAATATAGGGGAAAAAAGACAGTAACATTCCTACAATGTCTACCCTGTTACATATCGAGACCTATTTTGCCTGCAAGCAGAACTGCCATAATTCTTACACAGCTGAAATTTGCCAACCTCATTTACTGACTTGGAATATTTTTTGCTGCTTCTTCTACCCATCAGTCTATGCAGCCAGCCAGCCACCCATCCATTTGTTCACCTTTTCACCTTTCTTGAGAAGCCCTCATTACCAATCACACCACAAACTGAATAAAATTTTTACAGTGTGCTTAATATCAGACTCAGATAATTCAGACGGTTTAGGTAAAGTTCAGCTGGGAATGCTGTTACAAAAGTTATTACTCTTCCATCTGGTTTATATGGATTGTTTTGTGTAGTGGTTTGGCTTAGGCCTTTCCTGGCAACCAGGTCAAAACTAAGGAAGTATTCCATCCTATTCTTTAGGTAAGCAGAGATACAAATGAAAAGGAGGAAGAGAGGCCATCAAACCTCTTTCTGGCATTGGCCAAGAATAGGTTGAGCTCTGCAGCCCCCTTTTGTTGTGTGGGGGAGGCCTGCTAGCAACAGCAGCAGAGGTTGGTCAAGCCTGTTTTCTCAGCAGGGAGAAGTGAGGACCTACTTCTTTGTTCTTTGTTGGGTTTTGGGGGTGCTGGGGTTCCTCTTCTTCTATGTATATATTTTTCTAACTGTATGTAAGTGTGAAAATATACATATACTGCTTTGATTTTGCTATTCCATTTTTTTTCTTCCCTCTTTGTTCCCTGTGTGCAGGGGGGTACGGTGGGAAGGTTTCTCAAATTGTTGGGGGTGTGTGCCTGGCATTTGGCCAGGTCAAATGGCCAGGTCCACATTTTGAGATACGGGAGAAGCAAATATGTTGGGACAGCATGGGTTAAATATCCTCTTTGACCAATCTGTGCCTGGTATCCCAGGGCAGAATGACTGACATAGAGGATGTTTATAACAGTACTATACTGATGGTACTTTCAGCCTAAAGCAATGGAAGGGAGGATACTGGATTCAGTCTCTCAGCCTGGTCTGGAAAGGCATAGATGAACTGGTTCTAGAGGTCTGTTTGGAGGAGGGTAGCCATTTCAGAGGTGTAATTCCTACTTCATGTACTTTCCCTACATTCATTTCCACAGCAGAAGAAACTCCAGCCGTATATTCTCTCTCCCAGCTCTTTGCCTGTGCTTGATTCTTGACTTTAATCTGCCCTCTTTTACTTCATTCTTGATACCTGGCACAGAAATATGCAGTTCTGCCTATGTCACTGAAGGGCATTAAACCATCCCTGAGATGTGTATTAGGAATTCCCAGCTATCTATCAAGTGGCTGCATTTTATTTTGCCCAGCACTTTGTGTTTTTCATTTTTGGTTCTTGATCAAAGAAAGTAGAAAAGGCCTGAGGCACAGAGCAGTTACACCAACATTTGTCACTTTTTTACTTAGCTGAGTTTAAAGAATGAATTATATGTGGATGATTATATGCAGTGGCCTCATTTACTAGTGATGTAGTTCTGTTATATTGAGGGGAAAGCTGTAGATGAGGATTTGGTGTACATAAGATAGTACTGCAGATAATCACACATCTTTTAATCTTTCTCATTTAGCAACATCAGTTCTACATCTGAATAGTCAGTTATGCTCAGCATTACAGCCATCCTTTCTAAGGATGGTACTGACCCAGTGTGTAAGCAACTTAAGTACTTGTCAAGACTAGGACTTTCAAGCCAGGCACATATCACAAAGCTGCTGAGTAACTAGTGTTCATGCTAGAAGTCTTACAGCACTGAAGGAATTTGGAAAGTGAACTGTTTTCCTAATTTTTATTGTTCTCTTAAAGTGCAGATAAAGTAAGCTGTATTTATTATTTAGCTATTTAACTAAGCTGTTACTAAAACAAAATCTTTCCATGAACTTTTGATCCATTACTAAAACTGTGAAGAAGCCTTTATAAATACCACTTGATTCTACATATAAAGATTATACTTTGGATCATGTCTTCTGCCAGTAGTTTTTTCCCACACTGGTAGTGCATTTATGGAAGTCCAGTTTAGCAGAATATATGAAATACAGATTTGACTACGAGAATAACTGAATTAGGAGATGAGCTGGATACTTTATACAGCATATTTATGGTTATGGTGAAGCTAAATGTAGTGTCTAGTTAGGAACTGAGTGATTCCAAATTTTATTCTCTATTTTAAAGTTCCCAGTCATGAATGACTTATTGTCCTGTATAAGGTCAATTTACTCAATAGTGAGGATACCCAGGGGAAAACTGTAACATAGTCAGGCTATTTATAATGTCGAGACAGTCCTTGTAAAAGTAATCTCACCTTATATAGTAATAGCAAAGATACTGGGGATTTTACAGAATAAATTCTCTGAAAAATTAGTAATAAGAACAAGGCCTAAAATCAAAGATCAGTGACATTCTGCATAAAGCCACTCTAATTTTTCACAGAATTAAAGGATATATAAATGATCCAATCACTGGGTTTGCTGAATATTTCTGGCCATATAATTTTGAATAATTAATGATTTACATAGTACTAGAAAAAGACGTTCAAATCTTTTGGATAAGATTCACTACCTTTAGTTGAATTAAGTTTTTCTTCCCTAAAATGTTTCATTGTTTTTCTGTATTTCAAGTTGATCATGGATAGCACCATTTAACCAAAGTGGCCTCATCTGGTAGAAGAACCCAAGACCATTAATTAATTGAAAATGTTTCAGACATTAGTTTCTTCTCAGTTTTCCAATTACTTTCATGGAAAATTCTTATTTAAAAAAATAGATACTATGATTTATCCACCAAGGTGATTATAGCAAATTATGTTAAACTTTCAGTACGGTCTTGGGAGAAAAATAGTCTTTAATGACTATTGGAACAATAGTCTATTGGAACTTCCAGATGCAAACTCTCTTTCAGATCTAAGTTTACATGTATTCTTTGTGTTGTATTTATTTATTCTGACTACTATTCATTCAAAGAAAGACATCCAAAGTTGATCAAAAGTTTGAATCCAAAGGAATATCTTAAAGTGAGAAGCAGAGGGCTGGAAAAGTATTATACCTGCAAGCAGGAAGCCTTGGAAGTAAAACAGGTAGAAAATAAGATTGTGTTCATGCATTCAAAAGGTTATAAATATAAAATTGTTTCTGAAGGAACGTTGGATTATTAGAGGATGAGAATATCACAGATACTACAATTCTGTACAGGTTAGTAGAAGTGTGTTTTAGAGCAATAGAAAAAGGCTAAAAATACATAATTTCCCTACAGATTGTACGGAAGAAAAAGTATGGTTCATATTATCAGAATTTTTACTATCTTTTTTTTGTGTTAAAAATTCCATATAAAGTAACAGTAATAAAAGAAACTGTCTCTAGGTACATATATGCATACATATGTAAGATACATGTATTGCATACATGACTATGCTTTGTGACTAAAAAGTCTTGCATTGTAGACAACATTGCAAATGAGAGAATAAGCAAAACTTTGTGGTCACAAAATATCATAAACAAGTTAAACCTTCTGTGGGAACATCTGAACCATGCTAGGTTCATCAGAAGTTGTATTACCTATTGCAAAGGAACCTGTTTTGTAGTTTCTCCAGGCATATTTCTCAATAATGTCATTTTTCTTCCTCGAAGTACTTAGTCATATTATTTTTTCCTTATTCCTATTCAAAGATAATGATGCAAGAATGGCCACTTGTTTTCCCTGACAGGGTTTTGCCCAGAAAGAATACTTCACATTAAAATGATGAGCCAACAAAATCCCAATTTAATTGCACTGACATCGTAACAACTTCCCAGCAGCTGTTATGCTACCATCAATCTATAGCATGGATGTAATTATAATACAGGTTAGTGGTGTTATCAACCTAATAACTCCTGCAGTGGCTATGTAATGTAATTGTATAAATATCTATGTAGGGCTTCTTTGAAATCAAGTTAGAAACAAAATAAAAAAATTATATTTAACATTAGTCTGTGGTAGATTTTATTCAGTATTTTGTGACCTGTAAAGTTAATTAAAACAAAGTGAAAAAGTACCCTTATTCCTTATATCTATCTATCTATATATATATATAGATATAAAACATCTGTGTGACTTTTAGGACATCTAGACTCAAGACATCCAGTCCTCCTGATTTCAAAATGTTTATTCACAACAGACATCATCTAATAGCCTTCTGTATTGCAAGAGGATTAGAAAAATATTTCATATGCAAGAGAGATATTCATGTCATAATGCTACTTTTCAAAACCAATATTTTTTAACATAATTCTTAACATAATTTCTATTCCTTTATAATGATTGAATAAAAACATTGCTATAACTTCATCTTGCCTGATGTTGGACTCTCCTTTTCCTTTTATCTGAATAGAGTGTGTGTGTGGCTAGCCGTCGCGAACGACGATGCTTTTTATGCCTGCGCGAATGGATTTATTACGTGGAGCTCAGCGTGCGCGGAACTGGCCCCACCCCCTTTAGCCCTGGGACACTCTAAGCCTTGGCCGGGGCAAGCCCGGACGAAGTTGGCAGAGCGAGACCCGCAGGACTCGAACCGGCATCCTTCCGAGAAGGAGCACGGATCCAGGGGCGGCGGCTTTACCCACACGGCCACAGCCGCCGGCATCTGAATAGAGTAAGATGTGAGTAAACCAGTAATCCACAAATTTTTCAAGCCCAGGGGAAATAGTGTTGAGCAATTAACATGCTCTAACAATACAATTTGCTAACCTTCCTTTATGTTTGCATTCTAGGAATATATATATATATATATATACACACACTAGTCTTAGAAGATCTCACAGGCCACATGTGTACCACATCCGGGGAACCAGAAGCAAAAGCAGTCATAAACAGAGTATCCATAAGGCTATACAGTCATATTTATTTTCTATATGTATTTATATATATGGTATATATATGGTATTTTTATATAGTCACTCCATTTAGTTTTGTTAAAGGTCCATTTTGAAGGTCTCAAGTTTGATGTAGAGACAGCATCCTTGAGGAAATAAGGGGAAAAATTAGATGACTCCTTCCCTCTGTCCTCCATGTCCTAAAATCCATCATATTTTGTTAGTTCTCAGGGGGAAAAAAACCCAAACAACAACAACAACCCAAAACCCACAAACAAACAAAAATTTAAAAAAACCAAAACAAACAAACGACAAAAAA
>VXBX01000928.1:16979-37902 GCA_013400415.1 Scytalopus superciliaris
AAAAAAACCTCCACCACAAAACACTTCAAGTTTCTATTATTTATTTCTTCTATTTCCCACAAACATGTGGGCTATCAACTTGCAGAAAATCAGTTTGAAATGGAATTTGTTTCAGACTTTTATATGCAGCTGTAGAAAACTATAAAAGTAGCTTTTTTATAGATGACACATTTAATTTCTACACTCTCATGCATCTCTCTCCTCTCACTTTTAATGGTAATGTCAATGCCGGAAACAAAACTAAAGTTAACTAATGCTTGATTTCACTACCCTGTCTCTTCCTCATGCTGTCTACAAAACAGGTTTAGATTAATTAATCTAACCAGAAGAAGAAAGAGGTACTGATTAATATCAAATTGGTGCACATTCACTCGTAAATTACTTGGATAGAAGCCATTCTGTTCATCAAAGAGATAATCAAAACACAAAATCAAATCTTCAAATTATTTTCTCAATAGTACTTAAAATTATGCTTTCTACCTGTTAGTTTCTATTCAGCAATATTTCACTATGTGAGTTGGGCTGTATTCTGTCTCTACTGGCACCTGCCAAAATGTTCCTGACAACAATGAACATATATTTGCCTTAGGTGAAAATTAAGATGAAGCTTTCACCTTGCATAACAGAGGATATCAAATTGTATAGACACCCTAGTCCTTGTCCTTTTGGGTAGCTCCTCTAGTAGCAAAAGACAGATGTTAATCAAACCTTTTGAATCTGATTTGTCACAAATTCTAAATTCCTCTGCATAAAGAAAGGCCCATTTTCTATGTCCAGTTTACATGATGGGAAACATGGTGGTAGGTCTAAGGCAGTTCTAACAACCATGAAGCTGGAAACTTCATGTCAAACTTGCATTACTTCATCCCCATTACTTAATGGTGATTATGAGGCCTGCAGTGTGCTATGTCATTGCCATTGTCATGCCATTTTCTTAGACTATGACTAAAACTTGCTTTTATATGGTCTGTCGGATATTAAACTTTAGAAAATTTGGAATACTAGAAAACAACATTGGTTCTCATAGGCATTGTATTGCTTTTTGATTTCAAACTGATAACCAGATATTTACTGAAAAGAGAGCAGATTATTTTTAGATGCTTGTTAAAATTTTCTCATGCCATGTTTAGCTTCTTGTTTCTTTATCAAACAAACAAAAAGCAAAAAGCTTAATCACTTGGGAATCAGAGGGGACTTAGAAAGCACTCATATCTAGTTTAAGTTTGCTTCTTGTTCCAAAAGGACATAATTTAGAGAAAGGCAATGAGTTGTACCAGAGACAACTTAATGATCACTACTTTTTGGAGCAGTGAGAGCTCAACATCATACTGTGAGACCATGAGCTGGTTCCCCAAGACTTTTCTTGTATTCTTAGTCAATGGTCATGTGAAGATGAAGAAAGAGAATAAGTGTAATACACCTTGGTGCTGCAGTCATTTGACATGAGTGGTATTGAAAGATAGATGGGTGATGGCATATTTAGTGACTCTTTATATGCTGAGCCCAAAGATTGAATTTGAAGTGTTAGCACTGAAACTGAGGGTAGAACACTATTTTATAGGATCTCAGAAAGTGTACAAATCTGTTGTTCAACCACAAACTCCACCCCTAAAAAATCAATTTCTTGTACAAATTTATGAGAGTGTATTTCCTAAACTGCAGGGGACATGGAATACTTCCATCCAGCCACAAGGGTGCTGAGGAAAACAGTAGTGTTCATCTCTCTTTTATGTCCTTTTGTGCTGGGCTGTCCCACTGAAACTGAAAAGATAAAACTGATGGGTTTGTGTTCATTTGAGGATTCTTAACAGCTTCAAGACATTAACTGACATGATGACTTCAGTAGATTCACTGCATAACACTTAATGACTTCATCAGGATCATACCTACTTGGTTGTGTGAACTGACACCATGATATGTACACGCTGAACTGAAAGACAGGAAAAGCATGAGGTGCATCATCTGGAAAACATGAGAAGAGATTCATAAGAGAAGAGATGAGGAGAAAGGGACAAAGCTACCAGACTGACTATCCAATCTACTCATAAAGACCAATCCGTGCTTTAGAAATCTAAGTGTGTTGTACTTCGAGGCAAAAGAATTGTTGCTTAAACATAAACTATTTCATTTAACCACTACAAGTTTCACGGAACAAGGTGGTCTCAAATGGCAAATGAAATAAAAAAAAAAACAAACATACCCAAACCTGTGATATTGCTGGACACTTTACTAAAGAAGCCAAAATATTTAAGAAGAAAAAGAAACAAGCTCAAATTCAGGACTGGGAAGTAGATGCTCACTTAGACTTGTTTTCTTAAGGCTCTATACCACTTCAGCTTGGTTACTATGAACTGTCTGTATGTAAGCCAGGAATAAGACAGGAAACAAGCCTTTTGTTGTGTTTATCTAACATGAAAGTACATTGAGGTTTCATATTTGGAAAATACAATTATTTTGTAAACTCATAGTGTTGCAATTCTAATAAATACTTCTGTGGTAATGTGTGCCTTTATAAATGCTGGGGAAAAAAAGGTTACCATATTGGTTCATAGGAAATTTGTAATGCCTGCTACCACAACTGGTCTGTCGCAATTGCATTTCAAATAGGATGTGCTTGAGCAATTCTTAAAATTAGACAGGTAATACACTCTAATTATACACAAAGGGATTCTCTTCTTCTTCCTAAAAGACTTCTCAGTATAAGCTTCACTTAGAAAGCTAATGTTATTACTTAAAAATAAATAATTATTTTGTCTTTTTTTGTGTGTTTCTGATTTTCATAAGACAATTCTGCTGTTCAGAAAACAAGATTTTCTTGTCCTCTTGGGACATACAAATAAGCAGACTCTGTCTGAGATTTTTATGATCCTGATGCTTTGTGCATCTTTCCTGTGACAGACAAGGTATGCTAAAGTAACAGAGCAGGCTGTCTGCATGACCTTGATGTTTTATACAGGCTATCAGTGAGTCCTACCATGAGACAGCCTTGAATATGACTTGGAAATTGTTGCAGTGAATTACTCAAGGCATTAGATTATACATGCAGCATGGTACTAAACAATGTAAGTGAAAGTTCTTCAGGTAAGCATTTGGATTTTGCAAAAAATTAATCATTACATTTTAGATAACTGGAAGGTAATTTACCTTCTTACATTTGTATTCTTAGGACTTGAATTTTCCAGTACCCTTAATGAGCTGTACTGAACAAAAGTGAGGCTGACCTTGACGGGTTCAGGGGAGATGTGTTTAAATGGAAAGTCTGCACCCTGATTTGTTTAAGGAATATGTGAGTGATAGCAAAAATATACTGAAGAAAAAAAAGAAGTGAAGCCAAAAGGAAAGAAATCTGATTGCATTTGGTGGATATTTTTGGCTGCAGACTGAAACAATGTCATAGTATGTGTTGTTGCCCAAAGGATGTTGATAGTAAATGTATGTCATAATGTTAGTCTGTCCCCTGTGGACATACAAATAGACTCATGATCAAAAAAGAATGTGTGCCTATTTTATATCACTTAGAAATGATTGCTGACAGCCAATATAGCTTCACTAAGGGCAAATTATGCCTGAAAAATTTGATGGCCTTTCATGATGAGGTTACAGGGCTTATGGGTAAAGGAAGAGCAACCATTGTAGTCCACCTGGATTTTTGCAAAGCATTTGACACCATCTCACATAACATCCTTGTTTCTAAACTGCAGACACAGGGATTTTATGGGTCGCTTGATGGATAAAGAATTGAATAAATTGCTGCACTCAAAGAGTTGCAGCCCACAGCTCCACATCCAAATGGAGAAGAGTGATGTGTGGCACTCCTCAGGGATCAGGATTGGGACTGGCAGTGTTTAAATTTTTGTCAGTAACATGAATAATAGAATCAAGTGCTCCCTTAGCAAGTTTGTTAATGGCATCAAGCTGTGTGGTGCAGTCAGCACACTGGAGTGAAGGGACACCATCCAGACCTTAACGGATTTGAGAGGTGGGCCTTTGCAAACCTCTTAAACAACGCCAAGTGCATGGTCCTGCACTTGCCTTGGGACAATCCCAAGAACAAAATTAAACGGGGTGCAGAACACATTGAAAGTATCCAAGTGAAGGACTTGGTTTAGATGAGAAGCTCGTGGTCTGGCAATATGCATTTGGGATACAGAAAGCGAACTATATCCTGGGCCTCATCAAAAGAAACAAGACCAGCAGGTTAAGGGAAGTGATTCTCATCTTTTACTTGGCTCTTGTGAGATTCAACCTGGAGTACTGCATCCAGCTTTCGGGTCCCAAACATAAGAAATATTTCGACCTGTTAGAGTGTGTCCAGTGGAGGGCCACTAAGATGATCAGAGGGATGGAAAACCTCTCCTATAAAGACAGGTGGAGACAGTTGGGGTTCTCTAGCCTGGAGAAGATACGGCTCTGGGAAGACATTATAGCAGCCTTCCAGTACCTAAAGGGAGCCTACAACAAATACGTGGACAGACATTTTACAAGAGCATATCATGGATAAGACAAGGGACAATGGTTTTTAATGGAAAGGGGGTAGGGTTAGATTAGATATTAGGAAGAAAATCTTTACTGTGAGCGTGTTGAGGCACTTGAACAGGCTGCACAGAGAAGTTGTGTTTGCTCCATCCCTGGAACTGTTCAAGGCCAGACTGAATGAGAAATTGAGCAAACTTGTCCAGTGAGTGGCATCCCTGCTCCTGGTGCAGGGACTGGTATCAGATGATCCTTAAGGCTCCTTCCAACCCAAACAATTCTATGATTCCATTATTTCTGGAGTATGAGAGAATAAGCAAGAATTTTCATCTGATGATTGTAAATTATGTGTTAACAAGTAGCAGATCCCAACTGGATTGGATTTCTAGAAGAAAATGTTGCTGAAGACCCAATGTCAATGCTACCAAAGTGTGAGAAGTTTTACTTTGAGTTTGCTCTTCTTTGATGAGAAAGAAAATTAACTTTTGAGAATGTGTCAGGTTGGCTTGTACTCTAGTTTAGGAGATGTCCTTTTCATGCACTTTGGAAGCAATGAAGAGATTAACTTCAAAGGTATATCTCAACAAAAATCTTTATAGATTCACTTTGACTTTATAAACTCTAAAAATTAGATGAAAATTATTCATACAATCACAGAATGGTTGAGACTGGGAGTGATTCCTGGAAGCTAACTAGTCCAAAATGCCTGCACAGACAGGGCCATCTAGAACAGGTTGTCCATGCCCATGTCCTTATCTTTTGAATATCTTCAGTGATGGCGACTCCACAACATCTTTGGGCAATATGTATAAACTGTTTCCCAGTGTTCTGAGGGCCTTCAGTTTGTGTGTTCAGTTCAGTGTGTTTCAGTTTTTGTTCATTGCTTCTTTTGCTGTTACTCAAAATCAGTGGAAGGAGTCTAGTTTTGCCTTCTTTGCATCCTCCATTCAGATATTTACATATATTGTTAAGATACTTGCCTAGAGTCTTCTTTTCAGTCTAGTCACAGTTTTCTCAATCCGTCTTTCTGATCTTTTAATCACCTTCATTGCCCTTCAAGCCTGAGCAGCCCAGATGTGACATCAGCTTTGTCGAATAAAGTGTAGTGATCCCCTCTCTCATCCTCATCCCATGTTAGCTCTAGCTTTATTTGTTGTAAGGGCACATGGCCGTCTAACAAACTTAACTTGATGTCCACAAGGACACAGGGTTCCTTTTCTGCAAAGCTGCTTTCCAGCTGGATGGCCCCCAGCATGTCCTGGTGAATGGGAGTGTTCTTCCCTAGGTGCGGGACTCTGTACCTCCCCTTACTGAATTTAATGAGGTTGCTGAACCAGCCTGTTGAGGGCCTTCTGGAACTCCAGTATGACCTGCTGGTGTATCAGTTTTGTGCCACAAGCAAACTTGCTAAGGATACACTCTTCCCCATTATCCAGATCAATAATGAAGATAATAAAGAGGATCAGAGCCAGTATTGACCGTCAGTGCACACTGGTGATTGACCTCCAATTAGATTTCATGCCACAGATCATCCCACTCTGGGCTCAACCATTCAGCCAATTTTCAGTTCACCTTACTGCCTGCTCATCCAACTTCTCTGGATCAGTTCATCATCTTCTCTGAGAATCTTATGGGAAACAGTGATGAAAACTTTACCCAAGTCTAGGTAGAGCTGCCCACTCATCCAGTAAATCAGTCGTTTCCTTGTAGGTTTATCAAATTATTCTCCACACCAAGGTGACCAAAATGAGAAAAAGCAAAGCAGAAAAGATTCATAATGCAAAGTATACAATGTTATTGCAGAAAATACATTTAAACTAGGCATTGGAAGAGGGTTTTGTGTTAACAAGCTCCACTGAAGCTGCCCATTACGTAACCAAAAAAAAAAAAAACCCAAACAGTTTTTCTTTTATAGTTTCTCTTTTTTTCTCTCTCTGTTTTTTGGGAGGTTTTGTTTTGTTTTGTTTTGTTGGGTGTTTTTTTGTTTGTTTGCTTGTTGTTTTTTAATAATATAACTTGAAACAGTAATTACAGTCAGGGAGTAGAATTCCCAGCTCTAATTAAAAAACCACTCAGGCACTGCATTTCCATGTTTATAATCTCCAGATTAAATTTTGTTAGGCATAAAAACATGGCTACACTTCATAGTGATTGGTGCCAACTACCTGAATGTTCAACTAGTGTGTTGGAAAATAAGCAGCCTCCTCCACACTTGTCTCTGTTGCCTCACTGTCTTTTATCCCCCGCAACCTTCTGTTCACTGTATTTCAATAGCTACTCTCACTATAATCCTGCTTCCAATTCTTATTTTGGTTATCTTTGGCTTTATTTTTAAATAAACCTCAGTATAAGGAGTAGAGGTACTGAGAAGCATAAATCTGTTGGAGAATACATGACTCAAGGCCATTTAAAGATGCAATATTTTTCTTTCTGTTTCACTTATTCCACTTTGTCTTAAGGTGGTGTGGTTTATCTGAGGACTATAAACTTACAAATGGAACAGGTAAACTTTCTGTGTTTTATACATAATTATTAAAAATTATTTTAGAAAATTGTTCTTCACTGACTGTAGTGTGTCAGCTACTGAATTATAATCTAATAAAAATAGCTCCTACTGTAGTTTATAAGAATACAAACTGGTACAGTGGTAGGAAAAAGTATCTTGGCTCTGCTTTTTAAGTTACGAGCAATGATGTTCTAATGCTAGGACAGAACTGTCTACATAGCCCATCATTAGCGTATTGAAAGGCTGAGGGTAATAGCAGAGCCTTCATGTCAGTAAATAGAACCATGATTTTACAAAAAAGTTCACCAGAAATTATATATGTTCAGTTTATAGCATATGAATGTAAAGAGAGAGGGAGAGAAAGACAGTTGAAAAAAATACAGTAAAGAAAAACAATTTTATATTGCCAGTGGAGAATAATAAAGGTCAAGTGATTTGGCACTTTCTGCCTCTGCACCAGCATTTACAGAATGGTATGAAATAAAATCTGGAGTGAAAAAATATTTAAAAAAAACACCACTTAAATTATTAGTGGAGTCAACATTCTACTTCAGGAGGAATTGATTTTTTTTCTACTACAAGTGAACATATGACAAATAATAAGCAAGATATCTGCATTTGGCTGGGGGATCAACCTTGACATGCAAAGAATATCATTCAACAACTTTCTTGAAGAAATAAATCTTATACCTGCTGATACCTTAGTACTTTTTTTGTCCAACTGCCTTGTGTGATATGAGGATTATGTCAGGGTGTAGTGGAGGGTTGTATTTGTCAAGAATTACATGATCAAAAAGCCACTGAAAGCAATAAGGTGGTGCCTTTTCACTTCATTTGGCCTTGGATCAGGTTTAGGATGGTTATTGCTTCAGTCTGTGGATACCGGCTGGGCTTCAGAGTTGCGTGACATCCTTGTGCTGTCAGGCCCTGTTTCACTGAACTGGGACAACAATTAAAAGGAGATCTCTCTTTACGCCGAATGCACACACTAGATGGTTCTGGGTTGTTTTTTGCAGACAATACCTGCTCAAGTTCTTCCTGTGCTGCACTGAGTAGCAGTGCAAGCTGGTAGGATTAGCATTTTCAAATTTTTTTAACACTTAACAAGGAGATAAATAATGTTGAGCATGAAGAACATAAGTACTTCTGTCTGTAGCACTTTTTTATTTGCAAAAGGGAAGCTTCTTTTTGTAATTGAGAATTCACTGCTGTGTGAATTTGCCTTTTAAATGATGCTCATAAATGCAAAATTACTGACAATAGTTCCTCACAAATGTATACTTGCGCTGAGTAATTATAATTTATATTTTATTTCAGTAGTTTTAGTTCTTGAAGAAGTTTTTTTTCAACAGAACCTAAAAACAATCTGTTCAGTGGTTACATATAATTTTACAATATTTTTTAAGTTGAGCAGCCAGTGCTTTATTATCTCCCTTTAATTATGCCATAGTCAACAGTGCTGCACATGGTCCTTACTGCATAATTGTCTACTCATTCCCAGAAAACACTGGAGATATTTAAACTGCAACCATAAGCCAAGATTTTCAAACCTGGATGTCTGCAGTTAAGCCCTTAAATCCTTATTAATACTCATAGAAATATAAGACCTAGCTTTCATTCCTCTAGGTCTTTTCAGCTGATTCATGTCCACTGTCTTTGAAAAGCAGGCCAAATTTATATAGAACTAACAATATGGACTTAAAAATCTATTTTCAGGTGCTTAACTGTGGCCTAAAAGATTGTGTTGTGGTTCCCAATTTTAAAATGACCATCCTTGTAACTATCTCTTGAAGGCATGTCTACTTCTGCTAAAAACAGTAGGACCTGTGCCAGTGCCCAGCTGGGGAACAATTAAGCATGTTATAAGTAAAACACTTAATTGTAAAAAATAAGGACTTGAAAACTATGGTACAATTTGTGGTGTTCCAAGAATGCAGAGAGATAATTTGAAGTGTTTATGTGTTCATAATAAGAGAATAGATACTCTATTAAACACTTGTGTGATCCATTCTTTGGCAGGATGTTAGTGTTTATGAATGAGTCTTCACTGTGTTAATGTACATCATCCTTTTCACAATTCAATCTGACAGCTTCTCCAAATTCATAGATTGTCCTCCTAGAGGCTTCCAAGGTCATAGTCCTTCAAAGCACTGTTTGCAAAATTGCTCTGACACACCTCCTGCTGGTAAGCCTAGTCTCAGGGTGTTAATATTCCATTACAGAGCCACATGACCTTGAAAATTGATTGCAAGCCACAATAGAATTGCCAAAAAGCTCAGGCAGACAAAGGTAACTGGTGATGATGATGGCAGAAGAATCTGTATGAGCAGCAGAAAGTTTCTTCAGAAGAAAAAGACATTGCACAGACAATTCCAAAGCCACTCACTGGATGTCTAAAGAACAATTAAAGTTTGTGGCACAATATGTGAACCATATATTTATGTAATATGACCATGAAACCTCATATTGAAACCATGAGATTTATAAGTGCCTGTTAGCATTGGCATGCCTGTGGAATTGTACCTGGAGAGAAAATGCTATCAGTGAGATAAAAGAGTGTTCTTAAAATGAAATCTTTGTTTTAACGGTAACTACTGTTGTCAGGAAAATAGTCCAGTATACCGGAATTGATTTTATTTTCATAACTACCTTTTGACATAAATACTTTGGCATGCTTAAGTTAAAGAACCATGGGGATGTAAGATCACAATCAGATCCTATATTTTTAACATTCAGATAACAAGGAATTGTGAAATTGTGACAGGAACTGAAAAAGCTGTTGCATAGAAAACCAAAGACACATTTTGGGCTTAAAAGTTTGGCAAGCAGTAACTTAATATGGGAACTCGAATTTGGAAATATTCCATTTGCATTTTATGCATCTTACAAGGAATACTGGCAAACTAAATGTGGTCAACAGTTTCTTTTTGCTTTAAGACCCTCAAAAAAAATGGTTTTCAGAATTTGAAATGCATGCTTTTTTCAACTAGACAGAAAATGAGTCAAGTGAGATCAAAGCAGTAAAGTGAATATTTATGCAACAAAACACATGTTTAAAAAGTGAATCATCAGCTAAAACACATACAATTGCTTATGGGTATATTTCATACTGAGGCATAATCAATATGACAACTGAAGTTAGACCCTGTGCTAACAATAACTTCAGAAGCGTCTTTGAACTTTGTTTGCTAGACTATATAGCACATCATTTGACTTAGCTTCTCTTGATTACACCAGTACCAACAACACAAAAGTTTTAAATCTCATCAGCAGATTTATAATTTTTATCAAAACAAATAAAATTGCAAACAAGTTTTTTCTGCCTTTTTTTTTAAATAAGCTTGAAGTATAGTTATGCTTTTTCAAAGATAAACTCCCAGACAATCCACTCCTTTTTTATTAATTTGTGTTCATATGAGAAATTTTTCTCTCTGTCTTCTACTTTCTTTTCTACACCTCACCCCCAAAACTTGACACCTACAGTTTCTTAGACTTGAATGCACACCTGCTAAACTGCTAGGTAAAGAAAGTAACTTTGTATGAGAAAATGTCAGGAAAGTCAGAATCTGAAATTTATTAACCAAGATATGGCAAATGTAAATGTCATCTTGTGTAACTCTGGGTACCTGAGGTTGCAATAGATTTTTCAACTGTCTGAGCAATGAAAAGTGAACTTTTATTTCAATGACAATGAAATAGCACTATATATGAGAAAGTCCTCTAGTTAGAGGACATTTTATAAGCAAATTAGTTTTTACTTACTTATGCCCCAAAGTTTTCACATTAAAAGTAAAGTTATTGTATGTAAAATACGCAAATGTATATTTTAATGGTTTATCATTAATTTTTCACTCATTTGCAGAAATGTTAACTATGTTCTCAAATTTTATCTATAACGTCTTAAATACTGTTATTTTATCTATAACAGAACAGCTCAGATACAGGAGAACATAATGAACATCAGTATAGAGGAAAGAAACAGTCAAAGAGTAACTTATCTCCACAACCAGCACAGAGAAAAATATAGGAATTAAAAGTGAACTCTAAATGTTGTAGTTTAAAAACACCCTTCTGCTTTAGCACAATAGAAAGGGGGGGAAAAAAAAACAAACAACCAAAACCAACAAACCAAACACCCTCGTCCCCAAAAAAACCAAAACAGAACAAAACAAAAAAACTTGACAAAAAACAACCCCCAAACCAGACGTAAATCACAGTGTAATATCTGTCAGCACTCTATTTGCTGGTTTATGTTCATTGTTTGCAGTGCTATCTCCATTTACAGAGAAAAAGGCTGCCTCAGAGCAAAACATCTCTTTCATGTAGTCACTTCAGTGAGTGTCAAAATGGCTTTTGATTACAGAAACATTAGTCTTTCCTCCCATGAAATGTAAAATCATGATAGAACAATATAAACTCATCCGAGTTCTCAGAGCTGAATTTCAAATCAATGAAATTATTGTAGTCAAGTGTCAAAAAAAAAAAAAAGTCCTACTGAAAACCAATGACAACAATAAATGTGGTAATTATTGTTTCTGTCCCACCTCATATATTACATTTCATAAAAAATAGAACTGAGAGCCATTCACAATCTTGACTACCTTCCTCTTAGTCTCTCATGCAAAAGTACATGCACATCATTTACTATTTCACAATTGCATGATAGAATTTCCCACAGAAATATTTTCTTATTTCACAGATATATTTACTTGGTGAAAGTAGAATGATCATGAAAAAATGTTCAAAATATGATATATATGATATAAGGTTGTGTGTGCTGCTTTCCTGATTATTGTCTTTCAATTACTGCTTTGAATCCCATCACTGCCATATGACTGCAATCATTAATTATTAACAGTCTAGTTCTTGGTCATTTATTCATTTTTTCCCTGCTGCTGCCATAATTCTATTTCAACAAAGAGAAACAGTGCAACTAGAATTGTTGTACTCACCAAAAGATAAAATAGGTCTTGCAAACAGCTCTTTTCTTAGCAGAGCTCTGCACTGTAGTTGTAGCAATAGAAAGGAAACCTGCACATAGATTAGCTCCCCAGCTCTGTATGTTGAAAAATATGCACAGAGGCACACAGAAAACAACTTCTAAATGAATCTTATAGTAGATGAGGTAGTACTGTTCAAAAGTTCAGTTCCTCTGTCAAGCAAATAAATACAGCGTTCAACCACAATTTACTGCTCAATGGAGGAGCTTTTCTGTTCGAAAATAAATACATCTGTGTTCTCAACACTAGATCACAGAGAACAGCTCTAGCATCTCACATATATTTTAAGGTAAACAGATCTTAAGGTAATTGGAGTCACATGTGCTTCAAATAATCAATAATGCATATAGAAATAATTGTTTTGTTATAGACAAATCCTATATCAGTTACTCTAAAACTAGTTTGAAACAAAATTTGTATACATGACCTACATATAGATGTGTGTAAAATAAGGTATGTGATGGCAAATACAAACAAACATGCACTTTATGACAAATAGCACATATAATGAAAATCTTATTTTCAATAGGCATTCACTTAAAAAATTCTCACAATTGGATGAACAGTCACAATTTGTGCCTCCATAAGCCAAGGCAATAACCATAAGAAAAGAGAATCTATAGAGAAAATAATTCTGAGTACTTGTAGTAAAGATAAAAGTCCATAGTGATAAAACATTGTAGAATTTTCTTGTTAATAGCAGTGAAAATACTATGCATGTATTTTCATTTCAAATGGCCAAGCCTAACACTGTAAATCACTACACTTTTTCTTTAATAAAGACATAACTTTTACTTGAATGTAAGAACTCTGCCATATTTCTACTTCTAATTTGACCCCTGTATTGTGTTTTGCAAGACCTAAAAAGATAATTTAAAAAAGGGTAAAACAGTCAGCCCACAGCCAGTTAGTAACTTGTGATTTACTCTGCTTTACTTCACAAACTGGCATCACAGCTGAGACTAAATGGCATAACTTTTCTGCATCAAGTTAGGTACATGGTTAAGAATTAGAATGGAGCTGGACTGAAGGCAAGTTGAAAATTGAAATGTGTAAAATGAACATTGAAACTCAAATCTATTCTTATCAATGACTATGTTCAAACTAATCGACTGTCAGAAGTAGGGACAACTCCTTATTTCCTCTGTTGTAGCCTTTTTCACTGTACAATAAGGAATCAAAATATTTTTAGATAATTCATATTTTCTTCTCTAGATCAGAGGGTATTCAATGCTGTGTTGTGGTCTTGGTAGGGAAACGGGGTGCAGAGGACACAGACTCCAGGGGTACGGAGGGAAAAACGTGTTTTTTTGTTTTTTTTTTTAATTGAAATGATGCCCGGCTTATATAGGATCAGTAGGGAAGGTTCTGGAATGGGGTGGAACTTAGGAGGGGTTTAGGGAAAAGCCTGGGAGTGCTCCACAATACAAGACAAAAGTCTCCAACACTGGGAATTCAGAGGCAAGTATATACCATATGTGGAAATGCTACCCTGCTGCAAGCAGGGACCAATCAGGGGTGGGTTACAAACGTTTGAGGGATGGAAAATTCCAGCAGGGACACACAGTGAAAAAAGGGAAAAGATATATAGCATGATAAAATACTCAAACTGGGTACAGACTTTAAACTACAAACAGTCCTTAAACATACCAGGGGTCCATATAAATGCAGCAAACAGTTCTCAGAGCTCAGGCAGTCACAGATCTGTGCTGATTAAGCTGTACTTCCACAGCCAGTCTCTCTCCTCTCCTCCAACACTGTGTGTTCTACACTTACGAAAAAGGGAAAGGTTCTGGGTTTCCACCCTCACTTAGGAATTTCTTCTGTGATGTATATCCATTTGATGAGATACACAAGTAGGTCTGTATCAGGAATCACAATCTCCAGAGTTAAACATCCCAGGATTTACATTTTTGGCAGTGTAAAAGGCATGATCAATTTTACATAATTTGTTTTCTTTGCTGCACAGTTTTGTCAGGTGATAGGTGCTTCACATACTTAAAAGTACATGGTGAGTAGATCAGTCTTTCAGAATATAGAATTAAACTGCAGTATTTTTCATAGAGCTTACTAAACTGAGAAGGATACTGATCCTTAATGCCCACTTCAAAATCTTGCTTAAGATCTGAGAAAATTATTTAAAAGGAGGATGGTGACACCAGCACCATTTTGCAAAATAGGCTGTCATTCCATTTGGAGGCTGTCAAGGTACTGAAGTGCTGAGGAGCAGCTCAGCCCCCACAGTGGAGTTAAACAAAAGTACACCTCATTCCTTCCCCTTGAGTAGGCTAAGGTGTGGGGTTCCAAGTGTTTAAGATAGCAAGTTTAAATATAGGCACCTCTGTTCCACCTACATTCTATTTTGGGTATCAAAATCCTCTGTAGGATTGAGCTCTTGGTTTCTGGTGGAACTGAGATTAAAGTCATTGTAAGCCTTTTAATCTAAATTATGGTTCTTGCCTGAAGAAAGAGCTTATATCTGCCTATGAATTCAAACTAAAGCTCAAAAAAAAAAAAAAAAGATAAAAAGGAAAAAGAAACAAGAACAAACTGAAACTTTTAGTCAGAAGGAAAAACTGGAGGCTGACTTAAGATGTTAAAGGGAGTGAGGGCAACAAGCCAAAAAGAAGCCTGACAGATCATATTTGTGACTCATCTTGTCTTTCCTGTGAAATTGTTGTCTTCAGATGCACTTTATTTTTGAGCATTCTGACAATAAAATTACATGAGGAAATGATTCCTTCCCAAGACCTATTTGACGAACTATCACTGTCAACACAGCCATCTTACATTCGTCAAATTGTTGCCTACTTATTCAAATTCCATAAGCAGTTAATGGACAGAAAGTTTGCATAAAATTGTATAAAATGATTGAAAATAGCTATGAACACTGGTTATGTAAACAAGTTATTTTTAGGCATCATCTCTGGCACTACTTCATTTACTCATAATTAGAACACTAAGGAATAATGATAACATTACTGTTGTTGAATTTTTGAGAGAAATAGTAAGGAGAATGATAGCAGAGGAAATATATTTCCAAAATAGTTTTAAATTTCTGTATAATCATATTCAAAATTTAAGTATAAAAAATGAAAGGTGATAAAAAAATACTTGGTTTTTATGGAACTTGATTGCAGACTGAAATAGCTTTTTCATTCTTAGGATAAATCCTCTGATTCTCTTTTTTTTGTGGTTGAGGATCATAGTCAAAACCAAAGTGTTTAATTCTATATATGTTAAAGTTTATATTGGATTTCTAAATTTTGATGGTTTTCATTCTCCAAGTTCCAAATAGATAATTTTGTTTAAATTGCCCCATTACATTTTGTGATGCACACAATATAAAACCCAAGTGTCTTGCTTTTTGTCCTTTTTACAAAATGTAAACTGAACAAGAAAAAAAAAAAACTTCTAAGAGGAGAAGAAAGAAAAAAATTTATAAGATCACAGGTTCACTTACAGGAGGCAGGAGTAGAACTAAGGTATGCTCTGAAAATGGTTTAAAATATGGAAATCAGGCTTCCAGTCAGTGCACAGATTAAAAAGTATGTATGCAGTCCTTTGATGGCATGGAATGGGGCAGTGTTGCTGGTTACTGACTCAAAAAATTGTTTCTGCACTTTCTATGTGTAAAGGAGAAAAATGAAAGGTTCCAAATCTCAGCAGTTTTAAAGTAAAACTTAACTAATTTGACAGGTGAAACTTTTGTAACGTATTTTAATATATAAAGTATACATAGTCATCATATATTAAGGAAACCTTGAGGTGTAGAACCAGAGACCTGGACACAGAAGAAGAAAAATGAGAAAACATATGCTCCTGAATAAGGAATGAGGTAACACAGTTGTCACTTAATACATTTTCAGGACTCTTTCTAAAGTAAAAATGAGAAATACAGTTTCCTGCCTGTAATGTGTGCGTGGCTGCTGAGTATGTGAATAGACAAACAGTTTAAACACCATTGCATGCCCTTGACATGATGCAGAAGACCACTAACTGAAAACCTCAGGTTCATTCCAAAGAATGTTCCAGAACATCTATAAAGAACCAGTATGAAACTTTCCATAAAGAACATAAGTGTTTGAATTCATGAAGCTATTTTATATCCCAGTGGTTTAATTCCAATGCTGAAGCAAACACGATGATCCTGGAAGCCAGTTTCTGAATACAGTGACTTTTGGGGACTGAAAATCGTACAAAAATAATTACAAATTACAGACATAATAGTAAATTTACAGTGTAACCATCTCCATTACTACTCACACATGATTTTGTTTAATCAGCTTCTCTGTTACAACTATGTATGAGAAGGGTTCTTTGCTACATTTCCTGGCGAACATTCTAAAGGCCAATACAGGTTTAGCCTTGGGAGATCCAAAGCAGATTTAGAAGTGTTGTCCACATAAGTAATTTGCTCTGAGCAGATCTAGCTTGTCGGAGAGCTCAGCAGCTCTCAGGGTTCTTTCTCAGGACAAACTTTATAGAGAGCCCTGTGATATGTATCCACCACAGCAAATGTAGCAATGCAAAACTTACATGTCTGTAAGGTGGGCTGGTGTCTACTGATACACTGGAGTGGCACTTTTTAGTGCTTTAGGGACTGGCTTCTTTATCATTTGGCTGCCTAGGCTGAATAGTTTGGGTTTTTTTTCCCATGTCATATCACTACTTTTTTTTCCCCAGTTTCTACTTCTGTATTAATTTAGCAGCAGCAAAAATTGTTTACATTTAATTTCATTATTTAAAAAAGCAAAATTAATTAATTAATACATAAATCTCGAAACTTTCCAAATAATAATGTATGTCTGGGGTATCTTGGAATGGAACTTCCTGAGCCAGCTGTAAGATTTAAGTGAAAAAAGGCCATAAACTAAGTGGATTTTAATTTCCCCAATGTGGATTAAACACAAGTTATAAAATGTCACAAAGGATTACAACTATGCTCACTCACAGCACTGGCTACTAGCAGTACTGAAGTAATTTTTTACCATGTTTCCCACTTAGGAAAACAGCTGACATGCAGTATGGCTGAGTGAATTATTGTGTTCTTGGCTTTTCTTCACGTGATCTTTCCATAAAATGACAGCTGATTCATCATAGATGAAACTCAGGCATACACCTGAAATACATCTTAAGTTTAAATTATTGTTACATTTGCATTTTTTTCCTGTTTTTTATTTGAAATGTTAAGGAATTCATAATAATATACAATTTGTAGCATTCTATAAAGGACGAATTTTCAATTTCTGCCCCCCCTACAATTAGATGCAGCTTCCTCTTCCTATTTCCATTTGCTCTGAACTCTTTTCCCAGTTTTGGTATTTGCAGTGTTACCAACTTTTTGAGGAGTTGCACCAACTGTGGCTTCTGTGTAAATAGATGAGCTGAAGATAGTTGCCATTTTCTATATTGTTCTGTTATAAAGTGTCAGCCTTGCAGAAATTTGCACAATTTCCTGTTATACATTGAACTGTTTTATCCAAGATACCAGACAGATAACCTCTTTATATAAGAGATTCAATATTCTGATTAAAGTGGATATCTTGAGATGCACTTTCAGTTTCCAAGATTTTTATTAGGTACATATCAGTCCAGGTTTTTTTTCACATGAAATATGGGGAAGGGGTTTATTTCTACAAATATGCTCTTTTTCTGTTTTGTTTCTTACACCGGCTTTGTCATTGTGTTATTTCAGAAAGAAGTAGCCAAATGCTGGAGCTTGTGGTACCAGAGGTTTATCTATGGCAACCTCTCAGAGAAGGTTAAACCTTTTGATATCAATTATCCATGTTTCACCAGAGAACATGATCATTCTTTATGGAAAGGAAAAATGGGATTTTTAATTCTTTTGGAAGCATGTAAGAAAAAGCATGAGAAAATTCAAAGCAAAACTCCTCAGACACTACTGAATCCCTGCTGATAGCAAGGAAAGAATATCCAAAACTAATGCAATCATCTTTCACTACTCCCCTGGGAGTTTTTCAAAAGCTCAGTTTGTATCAAGCAGAAGTCCAGTTCAATGGTTTATGACCTTTTTAACAAATCTGGACTGAGTTTTGGTTTTATATTAGTAGAGATAAATACTTAGTTTCTTGAGTTTGTAGTTTAATACCCATGACCTCCATATTTTGATCATTTTGCAACTTACTTTCAGTTTGGTTTCTACTCCTGTGAAGTATTTTGAATCATCTTTTTATTAAGGTTTCTACATAGCCCTTTCTACTTTTTCCATTTCTAGTTCTCTTTCTTAGCACAGTAAGTGCTATCTCCCAGATCAGGAACTCAAAGTCTTCTTGGTGCCTGAGAGACCTGACCCTGTGGACTCCTACTGCTGGGTCTCTCCAAGCCTATAGGACTCATGATGCTTTTCTGGGATAGTCTCAAAGGCCAAGGGAGCAGGGGCTCATGTCTCTGACTCAGGGTAAAGAGGTTCCTCTGGGCAAAAATAGCATTTAGTCACATAAGCTAACACAATCCACTAGGTAGACTGTGTTGTAAATCTCTTGGTTAGATAAAAAATAATAGCTATTAATTAAATTGCATGATCACTTTATTTTATCTTGGTAGAGAAATCAATGAGGGAACTGAAGATAAGATAAAAATGCTACCATGATGTTGATTTCTACTTATTATCTTTACTACTGTTAAAACAAATTTCTTTCAGAAGAATGGTCACCACAATATTAACAAATTTCTATGGACAATTTTTAAAAATTAATCTAAATTTTATAATATCTTTGTGCAACACTTCCAAATTGTCAGTTGAAAAAGTGCTGAATTAAAAAAAGTCTGAATTACACAGACTATACACAAACAAAAGCAGAGTTCTATGATGTATTAAAGTGTTCTACTTTTTATACAGGTTCTTAGTCAATAAGGATAATTTAAAATTAAGTGAATGAAATTTACTTCACTGACAAGTACATGTCTGACTGTACAGAAAAGAAACCAGTGTGAAATCCCTTTAATTTATTAGAGTTCTGATAAATAACATTATGAAAGGTAGAGTAAAATAAAACTTTCAATGATATATTACCAAAGCAGTTAATAAAACTTATGCAAAAATGGGTGACAACAGATTTCTCTCAAATTGCATAACATACTTGGAGGTGATCTGCCAGAATTATTCAGCTCAATGAAGATTTTGTGTAAAAAAAGTTGTTAACAAATATGAAAAGCAGATTAAATTAAAGTGTAATGGTATTGTTCAGAAAAAGAGCTTATACTATGGTGGGTGAAGGGATTAAATATGATTTAACATTGAAGTGCTACTGCAGAAAAAACTTTTCCTGGGATATATTAAGACAAGTGTCAGATATAAGAATCTGGGAATAATTGCTTCAATGCCTTTGGCATCAATGGTATTGCCCCTTAGTTTAAGAAAAAAGACAGACACTCGGGTTATAATGCCAAATAGAATTATAAGAGTGGTAAAGAGTTCTGAAAATAAGATTTCCACAAGGAGATGAGAATAAGAGGATGTAAGAAGACTGCTAGCACTCCAAATACAAACAGTGTTTATTTAAGAATGTCCTTCTGCTCCACATCTACTGAGAGAAGCACAAGAATCAAGCTTCAAAAAGGGAAATTTTAATTGCATATTACAGACAAAAAACCCCACCACAACAAAACAAAACAAAA
Organism: Scytalopus superciliaris; assembly: GCA_013400415.1. Taxonomy (NCBI): domain Eukaryota; kingdom Metazoa; phylum Chordata; class Aves; order Passeriformes; family Rhinocryptidae; genus Scytalopus; species Scytalopus superciliaris. Next base: position 36,603 of record VXBX01000928.1, read on the forward strand.
AGAAACAAAAAACCAAACCAAAACAAAACCCCAAACAAACAAACATTAAAAAAAAAAACAACCTCAAACAAAATAAAAAATACAGTAAGGCATGTGAAATTCTCATTACTAAAGATTTTCCGGGAAAAGCATAACAAAATTTTCAGAAACAAGTCAGATGTCATCTTAGAGAAATGTAATAGAGTAGATGCTATGGAAGAACTCATCCAACTACTTGCATATAAGATTTCTGATTGATAGTGTCTCTCTAGCCATACAATTTGCTTAAATAGATACAAGCTTGTTCAGTAAATACATGAATCATCACAAGCAAATATGTCATGATTTTAAAATCATATCTAAATCTATGATTTGCTTTCAAGTTTTACTCATGTCTTCCTTCAAGTTTTAGTTTCAGTATAAGTGATTTAATTGTGAGCTGTAAAATTTCTCATGTAAGTCCCTTAAATTAAAAAATGAAAGAGTTGAAATTATCTGTTTCAGGTTTCACAGTGCGGTGTGACCAAGTAGTGGATTTGCTTCCTTAAGGAACCTTTTTTAAAGAATGAAATCTCCACCTTTAATAGTTTCTTTGATGTCTCTGGTAATTTATCCATGAATTTTCCTGGGGCATCAGAGAAATCAAGAACAGGTGTCCAAAACTTACACTATGGTAAATACCATGTGTAGGTTTTTAGTGGACCTGAGCAAACAAAGCTCAAAATGGTATATTCATTGATTTTTATGAGAGCAGCTCACACTTTAAGAGACATTCTTTATTCAGGGATGTTTGAGGAATTCAGGATCTGAGCTTAGTATTTTTATTAGCTGTTTGAAAACAGGAGTTTATATATATATATATATTTATTTATACATAGAAATTAACACAAACTTCATTAAATAAGCCTAGTTATATAATACCTAGGTTACAAATGAATGACAGTACAAAACAATTTGCTAAATACTGAAGTGCTCAACATCAGTTCTAGTTTTTGGCAAGTATTTGGGGAAAACGATGGTGAAAAACTGTTAGAAAACAAAATTGTATTGGTCATGACAAGATACAACACACTCAAAACTGCTGTTGGAATATGCATACTTTTCTACTAAGCATTTTTATGCCACTTTGTTTCACAGCTCATCAGCTAGTAAACTATTATGTACCTGCGGTTTTAAGTTGTTCCACATCTTTTTGTGTTTTACTATCACAGTAGACATGTCAGTTATAGTAAACAAATGAAAACCAAGCAACCAACCATTTGGAATGCAGAAAATCTTATTTTTAATTCTCTCTTTTTCAGGTTTGTTTTTTTTTTTTTTT
>VXBX01000928.1:37955-59968 GCA_013400415.1 Scytalopus superciliaris
TTTTTTATCTCAAGAAGCAGACTTGCTGAGTCAAAGAAAGCTTTTTGCCACACTACATAAATAACTCCTGTCCCTAAGTGCGGTCCTGAGGGGTAGGTGGTGGGGGGAGAGAGAAAGGGACACAATCCCAGGAGTGAGGTTGGTGCTGCTGAGGCGAGCATGAAGAGAGAGAGCTTTATTCAAAATGCTACAACTTAAATAGGGTCAGGGGGCTGGGTCCTGACCCCAGGAGCACCCTGGGAAGGTTTTGGGGAAGGGTCTGGGCCAGACCCAGCTATACAAGGCAAGACCCTTCAAAACTGGCAACAGAGGCAGGTGATACCATATAAGGGAATGGTACCGTACTGCAAGCAGGGACCAATCAGGGATGGGTTACAAGCCAGGAGCGATAGAAGTTTCCAGCAGGAACACACAGTGAAATAAAGGGAAAACATGTAGAATGATAAAATCCTCAAAACTTAGCACAGATTTCAAACTGCAAACAGTCCTGAACATAGCAAGAGTCCATACAAACACAGCAAACAGTTCTCAGAGCACAGGCAGTCACAAATCTGTGCTGCCTTCCACAGCTAATCCCTCTTCTCTCCTCCAACACCTAAGGAAGCTGATTCACCCCAAATCCCATTGCTACATCAGCACCACATCTGATAGTTGTGGTTGAGGCTGAGATGTTAAGCTCAGGGTTGCAAAGGTATACTTATGTCTCCAGTTTAATGGAAGAACTCAGTCATGACTCAGAATCCTTAGGCCTGCATTTCTTTCCCTGGAATAAGCTCACAAAGTCCAAAATGGAGTAAAAATATTAATTACCTTGCAGTCAGATGGAGAGAATTTTTGGTAACATGGAGACAGAGCTTGCAGTACAGCCAGTATCTAAACCTTAATAAGCACCTTGCACCACAAACACCAAATCCATTTTATAGGATACAAAATTTTCTGAAGCAAATCTTCTCAGGCTAGGAAAAGCCATTGATTCCTAGTAAAATACTCAAGCCAAGTAGTAACATGTCTGAATTAAACTCTCTTTGAATTTGAACTTCACAATATGGGTGAAATTCTTGGCTATCTTTGTTCAATAGTACTTTTATTCTTGAGTTAAATGGAGAATCATTCCTTTACGTGTCACTATACCTGGTCCTATATTCCTCCAGGAACAGTTCCTTCATTTGCTTGCCTATGCTAAGGTCAAGGGCTTGTATAAACACCAAGCTTAATAAAGACAAGGAGTTGCATTATACCATGTTTCTCAATGATTTCTATTCTTGAATTAACAAAGCCATTTTTTGCATAATGAAAAAACATTATCAGGGATATTTCACAATATCTTAGAAAGAGTTATTAGAAAAATTTAACTGACTTATGAGGACACTGACAATGTTCAATGGTGATAGATAGACATTTCAAATATTTTTTTCATAAAATTTTAAACGTAGCTTCTCTTGTAAGCTGCTCTGTATTGACATAGTTTGACTGGAATAATGTACTTCTCTCTTTTTTTATATAAGTGTTAAACTATGATAGGTGCCTTTATTCAGTAAGAGAGCTTTGATGTGAAATGCTGCAAAACTTTCAGGCATATCAATTTATTTTGATGATATTTAGACAATATACATTTTTTCATGAAGCTATTAAACCTATTAAAAACTGTGTTTTCTAGGGGAACATTTATTCCTCCTTAAATATTTTGAAAGGGAAAGTAATTGTTATTTTGCAGGATTATTGACATTGCAATGAGTACCATTCATGGATCAAGACCTCACTGTGAAGGCCACTCTATAGGGACACATCAAAATAACATTTACTATTTCAAAGCCATTGATGAACTGTTGATTTTTAGTGAGTCAGGTTTCTAAAAAATCTTTTTTTTTCTGAGACACTTAATTTGTCACTCAAAAACCCATTGTATGGAAATCTAAGTGGAACATTCAGCATTTATTCCTAGCTTGTTTTGCATTTCTTAGAGGACTGACAATTACCAGCAGAACATGATAAAAGTTATGACTTTTCACCCAATGTCCTGTTTTAAAATTAATGGAATATTTTCATTGCGGAGTATGAAGTTATATATAACAGTGTATGCTAACTTAAGTTTTGATTAATTCCAAAGAATCTTTTCAGAATGAATTATAACATTGACCTGTGCTGCATCATATGACAGAAGCTGAGCTGAGAGAGAGTAGGTTGGAGGATAAGAGGAGGGGTATTTTGTTTGTTTGGCTTAATTCTGTTTATTTTGGTTTGGTTTTGAAGGGCTACAAGGTAGAGACATTCTGGAATTCAGTCCAAAAGATAAAGAGAACTAGGTGACAAAAATGAAACCCAAACTGACTAAAGAAATTAAAAATATCTTGATTATATTATTCTTGCTGTGTTGATTTCACTGTCAAGTCTACATGTATTTTTGTAAAGGCACATGCCACTCAAATAATCAGGTTAAACTGTTCTATCATAAGAAAGGTACTATGTACTCCTACTCATACTCCTTCAAATATGATATACACATGGTTCACTGGAGTCATGCTACTGATTATACCCTGAAACCACTTTTAAATTAAGGTTTATTGGATCGAGGTTGTGGGTTTTCTGCTATTTGATATGTTTGGAGTGATTATTTTTCTTATTTTTTCCTCCTTTGTTTGTTTGTTTGTTTTTTATAACATTTGAGGTTCAGAAGACTTTTGGAAATGGGATTGTTGAAAACATAATATCTCTTCCCGGAAAAGATCTGGATCATTCTTATATAGGTTGTTGGTTGTTTTGCTGGTATTTGCTACATTCTCAATTGGGGGCAAAATTTTTGTTGATGTGAATACTGAAATAGAATATGCATAAGACCTTAAGGACCTGATTTTTAAATGCATTGAGTTCTTATAAAATACAATTTTTTTGAATGGCAAGCATAAGCAATCTACTCAGGTTTACACAGATTAAAAATTTACTAAATTCCACCAATTTAATCTGGCTCTCTGAATAAGTAAGATTTTCTTGAAGTACGGATTAGAAAACCGGAAAAATACAATATGCTTTTCACATCAGCTAAGCATTGCAGTTGCCATGACAGTAGTGTTTTACGTTCTGGTAATGTTTAATAAACATAAAAGTAAAAAGGATTTTATATGACATAATAAATACAAAGATTAGGAGTCTAAAAACACTACTGGTTGGGGGAAAAAATAACAACAAAACATTGTCATATCATTTCAAAGTTAAGAATGACTTGTCACAAGCAAACCAAACTGAACATTTGATTTAAATGGAACAAGTCAGATGCCTCAACTATAAAATAGACTTTGTCACTCAACATGAAATACATCTTACAGAACCAATTGAGCTCCCTCAGACAACAGAATTACTTACCTATTATTAAAATACCCAGAATGGGGTATTTTGAATGCAAAAACTGGTGCAGATTTAAAGGTATGGGAGGGTAACAGATTTTTTTAATATCTCAGAGTTTTAGATGTCTGAAAAACCTGTACAGCTGTCTTTTCAGTGTTTAGACTTCTGTCAGAATCTCACTCCTAGTTCTAAAAAGAATGTCTTCATTCAATAGTTTATCATAAGTTTGGGCTTAAAAGCAGCAGTCTTGCATAAACAGTCTACCACAGAAATAAAAGTGTTAGTTAGACACAGAAAAGAGATCCCTCTGAAAATAATAAGAAGAGAGGTTTGAAGTGGGAGAACACCTTCTGTTTTATGTCTAATGGAAAAATGCACTTAGTTTTTTTTTATGGATCCTAGTTTATATAATAGAACTGTTATACCAGTAATTTTAGCTACTGGAATGAATCTGGAAATAAAGTTTTGTTTGGGTTTCATTTTTAATGTGGTCAAAAATCCAAGATATTAATAGATCTTTATTTAAAACTAGAGCTTACACTGAACTAAGTTCTACACACCAGCCCTCTGGGAAACTGATTCAATGTCTAAGAACTGTAGAATATCCTTAACTGGAAGGCACCCACAAGGATCATCTAAGTCCAGCTCCTGGTCCTGCACAGGACCCCACCAAGAATCAATCACATCAAGTGCCTCAGAGCCTTGTTGAAATGTTTCTTGAAGTCTCTCTAACTTAGTACCATGACCACTTCCCTGGAGAGCCTGTTCCAGTGCCCAATCAACCCCTGGGTGAAGACTCTTCTCCTAATATTCAACCTAAACCTCCTCTGACACAAATTCAAGCCATTGCCTCAGGTCCTGTCAATGGTCACCACAAAGAAGAGATCAGTGTCTGTCCTTCCTCTTCCACTCATAAGGAAGTTTCTTGACCCCAATGAGGTCTCTCCTAAGTATCCTCTTCTCTAGGCTGTACAAACCAAGTGACCTAAGCCACGTTCTCTCTAAACTCTTCACGATTTTTACTGTTCTCCCTTGGATGCTCTCTAATAGCTTTATATCCTTCTTACATTGTGATACCAAAACTGCACACAGGACTCAAGGTGAGGTCACAGCAGTGTGGAGTGGAGCAGGACAGTCATCTCTCTTGATCATCTAGCACTGCTGAGTTTGATGCACCCCAGGATATGTCTGGCTCTAGTGTTTGCCAGTTGTTGAAGGCAACACTCCAGATGGAGTAAAACATCCTGGCATCTAGTTAATTTCCTATTCCAGTACAATCATCTATGAATGCTCATATCACATATCCTGAACTAAGTGCCTATAAGAAGAAATGACTAAGTATCAAAACATTTAAGAAAACAACATAAAAATATTTTGAAAAAGACCAAAACACAAATATAGGAAAAAAAAAAAAAAAGGAAAGAAAGTTTTTTCACTTCTGATGAAAAAAAATAACCTATAACAGTAGTCCATAACATTAATTGCTCTTTAGACTACCATAGAGGATGAATGGGACACAGAGAAGGCTGAGGTACTCATTGACTTTTCTACCTTGGTCTTCACCACCAAGTGCTCCAGCCACAGTGCCTGAGTCATAGAAGTCAAGGCAGGAATGGGGAGAGAGAAGGACCTCTGCTGTAGAAAAGAATCAGGTTCAAGACCATCTAAGGAACTGTCCTGGTTTAAAGATAAACTGGCAGGGGAAACAAATCTAATTCACAAACAGATTATAAATCAGAACTATAATTTAATAAAAAAAAAAAAGATCACAATCAGTACAAGGGTACAGAGGAAGAAGTCCCTTTAACCCACAAAAAAACAGGNTGCAAACGATCCATTGTTAGCAGTTCATGAGGGGACCAGGTGGAACTCTTTTTCCCATGGGGCAAGCACTCTCTTTCCTGGTTCCATGGTTGAAAAAAAAGAGAGAGGAGGTGATCCCTCTGAGGCGCAGAGTTGGTAGATGAAAGAAAAATTCCAAGATTTTAAATCCATAACAGGAACCTGAACGTGCACAAGTCCGTGGGAGATAATGAGATGCATTCATGGGTCCTGAGGGAACTGGCACAGGAAGCAGCTGTGTCTCTACCAATCATTTTTAAGAAGTCATGTCAGTTCACAGGATATTCCACTGACTGGAAGAGGGGAAGCATAACTCAAGAAGGACATGGACCTTTTGGAGCGAGCCCAGAGGAGGCACACAAAGATGGTCAGAGGTCTGGAACATCTCTCCTATTAAGACAGGCTGAGAGAGTTAAGAGTTGTTCAGCTTGAAGAAAGGTAGACTCCAGGGAGACTTTATAGATGCCTTCCAGTGCCTAAAGGGAGCCTACAGGAGAGTTGGAGGGGACTTTTGACAAGGGCATGCAGTGAAAGGACAAAAGGGAATGGATTCAAACTGAAAGGGTAGAGTTAGATTAGATGTTAGGAAGAAATTCTCTACTGTAAGGGTGGTGAGGCACTGGAACAGGTTGCCCAGAGAGGTTGTGCTTGCTCCATCCCTGCAATGTTCAAGGCCAGGTTGGATGGGGCTCTGAGCAACCTGATCTAGAGGAAGGTGTCCCTGCCCATGACAAGACGGCTTGGCACTATATGATCTTTTAGGTCCCTTCCAACTCAAACCATTCTATGATTCTATGAAGTATACAAAGAGGCAAGGTAGGTTTCTTTCTCTTTAAAACATATACTGACTAATCTAACTTTTTAAGATTAAATGTTGTGTGAAAAACACTTTTAATAAACTTTTTGTGCAGTAAATATGAATTTGGGTTTTTTGTGATCTACAAAATAGGTCTAAATATTAACAAATTTATTAGAGCTGGAAGTGTGAAAGCCTATGGTGGTCATCATAGTCACAGAAGCAATTTGGAAACTATGCCACAATGTGAAGTTAAAGGAATATTGGGTTTCACTGTTTGATCTTAGAGTTTATACTAAATGGTATGAGAAAATTTGATAGTATTTTTTTTTATAAAATAAGCACTTGTTGAAAAATTGTATTCTTTTTAGTATCAGCAAGATAGCAAGAATAATGGAATATGGTGATACAAGAATTGCACTAATTTACGTACATAACCTTTATGTTTGTACATCTGTATCTGTGGAAAGATATATATGAAGTTAGAAAGATAAAAGATAGTGGTTCTGTGAGTAATTTTCTGTGCCAGAAATATTCTATTTTCCCTCAGTCACTGTTGTTCTTTCCTCTTTAAACTTATTCTTTATTTTTCAGCAAAATCAAAACACTATGTTTATGACATAGTAGTCTACTGCTTGGAAATCAGTGAACTGTCAAAATGTCAACATGATGAGTTCATTGCAGGATCACGGAGAAGGATCATGTGGGTGTGTGTGTAAGAATAAAACCTTGATAATTAACAGAGCAAGTAGAGAAAGCATTAAAACTTCTGAAAAGTTAATGGCTTTAAATTTCAAGGAACTTAAATGTAAAATGTTCCCTACAGCATGAAGGTAAGTCTGCTTTGAAAAACATTGCTGATGCTCCACTCAGCCAGGCACTTGGAGTTCATCCAGAAGCAGAATCACTGCTCTGGGCTGTTGTAGCTGCTGCTTTTACTTTTGTTCATTGGCACTTGACACTCACTCTTCTGAGTCTTGTCTACATTGCCAGAAGAAATACTTTCCAACTACTCTGTGACTGAATATGCTTTGGAGGACTAGAAAGTTGCTTATGGAGTTATGTATAGCCCCTATTCCCAATATTCACAGGACTAAAGCAAACATCAGGTTTGAGAAATCAAGATATCTTGACAGATTTGGGGAAGAGGGGCTGGAAAGATGCTCAGCAAAAAAGACCTAGGGATGTTGGTCAACAACTACCTGAACATGAGCCAATTGTGTGCCCAGGTGGCCAATAAGGCCAGTGGCACCCTGGCTTATGAGAAGCAGCTGTGGGAGCTGGGGGTCTTTTGCCTGGAGGAAAGGAGATTGAGGTGAGACCTTATTGCACTCTACAACTCTGTGTATGGAGGTTGTATCCAGGTAGGGGTTGGTCTCTTCTCCCAGGTAACAGGTGATAGGATAAGAGGCAATGGCCTCAGTGGAGGTTTAGATTGGATTTTAGGAAAAATTTCTTCCTTGAAAGGGTTGTCAGACATTGGAACAAGCTGTCCATGGAAGTGGTGGAGTCACCACCCCTGGAGATATTTAAAAGACATGTAGATGTGGTTTAGTGGTGGACTTGGCAGGACTAGACTTACAATTGGACTTGATCTTAAAGGTCTTTTTCAATCTAAATCATTCTATCATTTTATGATTCTATCTTCCCATAATATGCATGTATAATATTGTGTATATAAAAATATATAATATGTAATATATATCATATTATAGAATATATTAAAACACTTCATCAGTCATCATCAACCTGCATAGGCCTTTTCCCTAAATGGTTTACACCCATCCTATGCACATGATATTCACACAACCTGTAGGAATTAAAGAAGCACAAGGATGTGATGTCTACTGACAGTGCACAGTTTAGTTCCTTTACCTGTCTGAACACATCTGTAAGAATGAAACTGCTAATCTGGCAATAGCAGTAAAGTATTTTCAATTCACTTGTTCACTTGGTGACCTTAAATTTTCCAAAACATTTACTTTTCATTCTCCTTACAGTTCTTGTAATATTAATGCCTAGTCTTGCAATGATTCATGTATAAATCTGATTTCATACATAAGAAAAATAATTATACGTTCAGGTATTTTTGCACATTCTGAACCCACTTGTTGAAGAAGTGAATGAGAAATGAAAATCAATACCACATGAACAGAAAAAAAAAAGAACAACTAGAAGGATGATGAAAAAAGGTCACATGAAATAAAAAGGAGGCCCTATTTTTTTTCCTGTTTTCCTTGTAAAAAAATCACATCATCTTACGTTGCTTGCATTAAGCATATTTCAGTAAGCTCAAGGTGGGAAAAGCAGCCCAAATTCAACTTACACAAGTAATTTCTGAACTGAATATTTTACTCTGCTGATGCCTTTTAAAATTTTCAACAGGAATACAGGGAGACTTGATCTATGTCTATGAATCAGGGGAATGTAAAATGCTGCCCTTCTTTGTGGTTTGGGATTTTTTTATTATTTTTCTTAGTTATTATCAAGTACAGAGGTTGTCTAGAAGTGGCTTCTCTTTCTGTGAGTTAGACACAGCCTTTCCAATTACAGGGTAGCTTCTGTGATTGCACAGCCTGTGAAGATGAATGAGCTCCCTGGAGCTGTGTAGCTGTACAGGCAGATTTGACCCAGAAATCACCTCCATTACAAGTGGTTTATAAAAACTAAGGAATATTCTTTAAACACTTGGAGACACTGAGATTAAAGATGCTGCATAAATACAGAGGATTATTATACTGATTAGTTTTGTAAACTAGCAAAATACCTTACTTGGAAAGGTCTAAGAGAGAGATTATAAATTTTATCTTGAGGTGAAAATTAAAGGTTGTTTGTATTTAGGGAAAATCACTTTAAAACAAAGAGATGTGTGACTATGCAGCCATTAGCGGTGATCTTCCTTTTGTTAAATACGGACTAGAATGCAATGAGGAAGTTTTATCAAAAGGAACTGCTCAGTGGTTACTAGTCACACAATTAAAGCAATCGTCTGAAATTTTTCTGCATTAGTAAAGCTCTAAAAATCATAAAACAGCAGGGATCAGAGAGACATACAGCTTAGTCTTCTCTTACTCCTGCTTCCAATAAAAAGTGTGTTCATTGTTAGGATAAGCTGACTTGTGCTTTTAAGATTTTCGTTGCTAATGACTGTATGGTTCAGGGTCAAAATACATATGAATTTTAAAACAACTCAACTGAAAACTCATGTACATTTTATGCAAAGGATAGTGACCCTGCTACTATTCCACTGCTTTGTAGTCTTTTATACTATGATAAAGGATCTTGAAATGGGTACATAAGTTTGGCAGTAATTACTAGTGATTTTATTCTGTGTCAATTGCTATTTATCATGCACAGTGATGAAAAAAATATGCTGCAGCTGCTACTGTTGCATGTCCATGAAAAAATATCTGCCCTATAACTCTAAACAACAGTTCACAGGCAAAGCCAAGGTTTCAGCAATGTAGCAGTTCAAACACTGATCTGAAAGTATAAAATACTTCTTATAGATTATGTTAAGAAAATCACCTGTGTGATATAGTGAGGAGGAAATGCTCTCATCTAACTGAGAAAAGCTGGTTTTATAGTGACACTATCCCTTTCTCTCACATTTGTTATGTGGATATCCTAGGAATGAAGCACACAAAGCTGTAAGGGCAGCATTTATAAGGCCAAGATCAAATCTCTCTGAGGCGCTCTGTGAGCAATGAATTTTAAGTGATGTGTGGTTTTCATAGTGGGCTTTGTACATGGAGGGATAATAACATCAGAGGATTTCCTGCTTTTCTTTCCTATTTGTTTGCATGCCAGATTTACTTCTGTGTTAGTCCACAGAGCACAAGTGGAAAAATAGAAAGTCGCTTAACCTAAGGAGATGTCCTTTCTATGTGACCGGAAACCTGAAAAGTACCCTCTAAAAGAGGTATATAGAGTTCCAACTTTCTCTGAATGCAGGATTCTTCTCTTACAGTACATTAAACTCATTATCTAGAATTTGTGTTTTCAATGACCATGGTATTACAGAACAGTTTATTTGTATGCAACTATGCTCGGAAGCACTAGGAAAAATGAAAAGTAATAAAAGTCTTTTGTGTTGTTTGACAGATATGAACATTAATATGGGGATCAAAAATAGCAAGTTATAATTTTAGTGATTTTTCTAACAAGGCATACTCTTAAAAAATGAGCTGATGTGCTATAAAGCAATCTATTCCTGTTGTGAGAGCCTTCTTTCTCTAAATTATGTGGCTTTCATAAAGGGCTAAGTTCTATCTTTACAACGCATACCTTTGTCAGAGGTAGAATAGGATTTCTTCATTATAATCTTCTTCATTCTCTTTGTGTCTTTCACCAACCTAAATTTGCTTTCAAAATGTTTTTAAAAAGAGTAATAAGGCTCCAGTTGCTTCCATGAATACTGGCCTTCTGTAGTCCTTTCTCTTCTCTGTAACATTTGTACAAATAATGTTACAAACCAGCAGAATATGGCACACACCCTTTCTTATTCTTCAGATTGATTTAAACCATTTTCAAAATTACAGTTAGTTGCACAGATGTATACATTCAAAGCATATTCACATCCATAACTTCTTTCACTAGCCTTTTCCCATATGAAAAAAAAAAAACAAAAAACCTACCTGTGCAGGAAAGTACCTATAAGAGAATATCAGATTTAGTGCAATGTTAAGGGCTTATTTTAGATGATGTTCCTGTAGTTACTGTGATAAAATCTGCTTCCAGATTAAATGGACAAACATATTTCATGATAGAAAAATAAATAACTACATTCTTGGGCAAGGTGAGTCCTTCCTGAAAACCATTATGTGGAATAAGATACTACAGGTTACTTTACATAAATTTATCAAGATCAAAATGGTTCCTTGGAACAGTCCACGAATTTCTGTCGTGAAATGTCTGGCAAAAGAGTAGAGGAAACTAAGCAATAGTTATTAATTTGATTTAAAGATTATTTGGGGTCCAATTTGTCTATATGCAGGAATCTGAAGCCTACCTAATACCTACATTTCTGAAGCAAACGTGATCCCAGCTGGGCTTAAAACTCCCCACAGTTAAGGGAGACCTGAACCTGGAAAAATGATGACTGATCTGTCATAGCAAGACTCTTCCAGAGTGTTTCAGAGTGCTGGTTACAGTGGTAGTAAACTGCTGGGTAGGAGTGTCAGCATGACCCTGCTGTATTTCTCACTTGGGTTTATATAAAATTTTAGTTTCACAGAATTTTTGAAAATATAAAAATTGGTTTCTGTTCCAGCACCCTTCACACCCACAAATAAATGGTGAGGATGTAGATCCTGCCTAATCTTTTCTGAGGAATCGATTTGATTATTAGGGTTCAGATTCCTAGTCATTGCTGTAAACTTTGTTTTGCCTCATTAATAAAATACAGGACTCTGATAAGTTGTTTTGCTTTTTCATCTGTAAAATCCATAAGTTTACCTTATACCATAGGAATGACAGATTGGTTCAGGTTGAAAGGGATCTCTAGAAGTCGTCTGGTCCAATGTCCTTGGTCCCGCAGGGTTACTGCCAGGGCTGCCCAGGACCATGTCCAAATGGCTTCTAAATATCTCCAATAATGGAGATTCTACAAGCCCCTATGGCAACTTGTACCAGTGCTCTGTCATACTCACAGTAAAAAAGTGACTCCTGATATTCAGATGGAATGTCCTGTGTTTCAGTTTGTTCCTATTGCTTCTTGTCCTGTCTTTGGACACCACTGAAAAGAGCCTGACTGTCTTCATCGCCCCTTCAGATAATTTTATACTGTGATGAGTTACCCCTTTGAGCCTTCTTTTCTCCAGCCTTTTCTCCTATGAGAGATGCTCCAATCTCTTAATCATCTTTATGGCCCTTTGTGGCACTTCATGGCTGGATTCTTCTTGTTATGTCCACATCTCTCTTCCTCTGAAGAGCCCAGAACTGGGCATGGTACTCCAGGTATGGCCTCACCAATGCTGAACAGAGTGGAAAGGTCACATCCTTATCTTGCTGGCAACAGTCCTATCAATGCATCCCAGGATAGTTTTAGTCTTCTTTGCTACAAGGATACATTGCTGGTTCACAGTTAACTTGGTGTCCACCAGGACCCCCAGGGCATTTTCTGCAAAGTTGTTTATCAGCTGGTCCACCCTTGATATGTACTGGTGAATGGGAATTTTCTGCCCCTGGAACAGGACTTTGCACTTCTCCTTGGGTTGTTTATGCCTAACTGTGCTGTCCTTATGACAGATACTTGTTCTCATACCGCTCCAACAGAAATCCATTTTTAAGTGATATTGTGAACAGATGATTGAGCTGGGAAAATATTAATTGATGTTTTCACAGCAGCAACTATTGCTGGAGTTTTGGAGCTGTCTGAACAGTGCACTAGGAACTGACAACTGTTATGTACTTTGATTGGCAGTGACAATGGCCTTGCTATCTCTCTGCTCAACTGTACTCACTGGTATAAGAAAGTATTAATTGGTCTAAATTATGATTTCTATTTATAGAATAAGGGAGACTTTCAGGAGGAAAATAGTTTGGGAGAGTTGCTGTAGAAATTATCCCATTTAATGCACTAAACTGGGACATAATCAGTCTGGCTTTAGTTCCATCCTCTGTCATACACTTTCTATTACTTTATGGACAGTTAATTAGTAATTGTTTCTTAATTTCTCCATTATAAAGATGATAAAAAATACAATTTCTTACTTTTTTCCCCCTTGTTTCAGAAAGAAGACCCCAGAAAGAGCTACTTTATCCCTCTGTGCTGGCTTAGAGTCTTCTGTTATTCACACTTCTGTCTTCTACTTATTAGCATGAAACTACTTTGCTGCTCTTACCTTATTGAAACTAGCCAATGTTGTACAGGGATGCTTAAGTTTGTATTTCTCCACCAAAAATGCCTTCTCTGCGGTTAGAAGCTGCAGTGTTTGCTCAAATCCATTGAAAATTCCTCCCACAAAGGATAAGCTGTATAACTTCACGTCCTGATTCTGCCAGTAACTCATTGTACAACTGTCTGGATCTGGAATTAAAAATTACTCACACATCCATTCTGATAAAAATAGCTCAAACAGCAACTATAGTATTCAACATCATTAATTCCATTTTACAATTATTTGACAGACCACATCTTCCTGTAGCAACTATTATCTTACACAGAATTTATAGATTAGGAGAATTTAAATATATATTTATGAATTAAGCCAATAATTTGTGATGTTCATAGAAGCCCAGTATATGCTTATTTAAATCAGAATCTTAATGCTTTACTAAGGGAACCTGGGTTTGCATTATTTCTGCAAATGCATACATAATCTATTAATCTATTAAATCTATTAATTCTTCCCTTTCTTAACTATTTTTTTCTATAGCACTAGCAAAAGTCTCTGTACACAGTCAGTCTGAATATAATGAATATTTCTAAAATGCATTGCAGGTATTTTGTGATCTCAAACACTATCATGAAGTGTGGAATAAAAATGCATGATAGCCCAAATATTCATATAGATTGTATGAAATAACCCCTAAATAAGTGAGTTTATTCCTTTCTATATAATTTCCATTTCAGATCACTGCTCAAAGCAAAAATCATGATCAGAGGTAAGTTTGGGCCTTCTTTCTTTTTAATCAGATAGAGTTGTATTTGTATTTCTAGACAGGATGCCAGGAAATATGGCTTTTAGGTCAATGATTTAGGAACTGTTTTCTTATTCTCTACAGAGAATCAGTGCCATCTCTCTCAAAATCTCGTTCATTCTGAGGGCCATCATGAATATAAAATTAGGCTTGGACTTTGCCAGAAAATGACATGAGAAAAGATCTTAAGCATGCTGGTTATCTCCAAAGAAGGGACCATTTTTAAACTTTTTTTAGAATTTCTTGTGAGGAATACTTACCAGAAAAACTTGAGCCTTTGCTTGACTTACAACAATTTGCATCCCGTTCTAAATATCACTATTATCAAATTTAATACTGTGAAAATCTGATCTTACATGAGAAATATATAATTTCCTATTCAAAGAAGCTCTATAAAATATCCATTGTCTGAATTGTAGTCAAGACATATTGTAGAGATTACTAAATGAAATACCAGGAAATCTAAGACTTCATTTTATACGAAGAGCAGTTCCTATATGGGAATATGGACTGAGCTGTTAAAACCCTTTCTTAATATGCAGAAATTTTACCTTTTGTTGTCCACATACCTCTTAAAATGTAGGTTCAAAAACAAATAAGCATAATTTGATGAATAACACTGACAAACATTGGCATCCAATTTTAGGGTCTCTGTATAAATAAAGTAAATTGTCTCCTAACTAAATAGGCTCTCTATATATACTGTTGATGGAAATTTACCAGAATTAGCTGGTAGGAATTTACATCTGATAATGGAAATATAGTGAAAAAAACCTGTTTCTGACACCAATAAAATAATTATACACATCATATTGTAGCAACTATGTCAGCACTGATAATCTATAGAATAGTAAGTTTTACTCCAAAGAAGATTTTACATTGAGAAGAAAGATCTATCTAACCCAATCTTTGTTGTAATTAGCTGGTCACTTATAATACAAACTGTCATCAGTGCTGTAAAGCCCCAGACTTGTTTGCCAAGTCACTTAAAGGGGATTTGGGGTTTTCTTACACCCTGAGGAAGTGCAAGGGAAAAACATGACAACATTTTTCAGCAGGTTAAACAACACACTTTTACTGGCAGACTTTAAAAAATAAAGGAACTTGGCAAATTTTAAAGGCAATATTCCATCACAAGAAAAAATTTTTCAAAGCTGGTGACTTAGTAAACTCCAGCCCTGCTATCCTGAGGGCATGTGGGAGGGTGGAAAGAAGGGAGACCACTCCGAGGAGTGAGGTAGAAAGGTGCAAGCCAAAAAACCAGAGTTTATTCCAACAGGTACACAACTTAAATAGAGTCAGGGGGCTGGGTTCTGGGACGGGGTGCACCCTGGGAAGGTTTTGGGGAAGGGTCTGGGTAAGTCCCAACCAAACAAGGCTAGGATCCCCAAAACTGAGGGGACAGGGGCAAGGATATGCCATATAGAGGGTTATTACCCAGCCACCAGCAGGAGGCAGTAGGGAGTGAGTCACAGGCCATGTGAGTGGAAAAATCCCAATGTGGTATATAGGAGAACAAAGGAGAACTATATAACATTACATAATCCTCAAACATGGTAAAGTTCTTAGATTACAAACAGTTCTGTGGCATCAAAGTGCAGTTTCCAGGGTTCAGGCATTCACAAATCTGCATTGCTGAGGGTGCTCTTCCACTGTGTCTCCTCCAACACAGCCCATCCAACCCTAAAGTACCCAGATTTCAAGATATTAGGGGGAGGGGAGGCGAGGCGAGGGACTATAGCTACTGCTTTGGTTCCTGTGTGGTCTTAGCAGCTTCGGATCCAAGACAGGAGGGATGTGTCTTTGTGCACTGATTTTTATCTGCTCTGGGCTCCTGTGGCCTCATACCCCCGGCGGGGCTTCTGGTCTGATAGCCATTCTAGAGCTGGGTTAGGGACTCCAGTGTCATCGCTTCCGGTGTGTCAGTGACCAACACCCACTCTGGGGCTGTTCCAAAGGCTCTTGGGGGTGTGGTGTGGAGCAGAGCACCACCCCACTTTCACAGAACTTGTCCTGCCCCCGCCCACACACACCTTAGTTATTTTGAGACAGTAATAATTTTTTCCAGTGTCTCATAACCCCTTGCAACAAATACATTTCAAACCAGTATTTTTGTTCTGTCTGCCATATTCCTTTTTCAAAGTGTTCCATGAAGTTTTCCTTAGCCTCAACCTATTCTATTAACCACTACTGTCTCAGTTTTCCTTGCACTCCTTTGTATCCTTTATCAAATATTTGTTCTATTTCCTCTCTAAAGTTTGAAAAAAATTAAGACTTTAATAAAGTCTATGGATCTCTTTGTGTTCTATACCTGTACAGGTCTTTGAGTAAAAGTATTCTGTATATGAATAGCACAGCTGGATACTATGAGAACAAGAAAGCAAAAGCAACAATGTGGTATATAAAAAATCATTTTTCATGAAAAATTGATTTGTACAAGAAATAAGCATCTGGTATAAACAAAAATAAAAGAGTCATACCTCAAGGTCTGTCTCAGTAAAATCTGAAAGGAATTTCCACACACACACACAATTTAAAAAAAGAAAGAAAAGACAGATTAGCAGCTTTCCACCAAAATGAACTACTTCAGACCTCTTATTAATATTTAATGTTTTTTCATCCTCTTAACAGACTCTCAGGAATGCTCTACAATTTCAACAGTTTCAGCCATCAGAAGAAGTCAACTAAAAGGGAAGATGTTCTTACAACATAAGAAATGGATTGAAAATGCTGTGACACAAATTGTATGGGTGTTACCTTGTCTCATAATCCTTGGTCAGAACAAAATTGTTATTTTCTGATTTCTGGCAGAGCTATGGACAGATTTGCTGCACATAAGTTGCACAGTTATTGTAACTGAGGTGTAAAACTGGCTATGTATGCAGTATGTATCCATTTTAAGTTTAAACATATTTCCAAGATATGCTAGAATTGTCACTTCATGCCAAGGAGGTATGAACATTTCTGAGATTTGAAAATTTGTGGCAGTTGAATGACCTGCAGCAGATTAATACCAGCCTGAAGTATCAAATATTTGTGAATTGTAGACAAGCTTCACAGAATCCTCGAAGTCTATCCCAACAGCATTTCTCAAAGTACCATAGTTCCAATCTAGAAGGACAGTTTTACATTTGCAGAGACATTTTCTCACTTTTGTAGAGTTGTAGTGGAAAATGGCACTTTCTGCATCCTGGGAACTATTGTCTCTTTGTTTTTTTTCCCAAAGGATGGTACTACATGTTATAGTGGAAACAAACTTTTCATAACAACATACCTTCCTGTATGTATTAAGCACAGAAGTAGAATTTGGGTTAACATAGACAAAACAAGGGGGAAAAAAACCCTCAAGATTTTTGTGCAATTGAAAATTGTGCAAATAATTTTTACATGATTTTGGGATGAGAAAGAAAATTATTGAGTTTCTTGTTATACTATCCTTCCATGTCCAGGTCACTACCAGTGTATTCACTATTCCTGCTAAGGTATTACTCCTGCTAGAGTTGATTGACTTTGCATAAATAATTGTATACTAGTTGGAACAAAGTCTTGGCCCTTAGCCTCCCAAATGACAAATAAATGCCCTAATTACTGGGAGACAAGTTCTACTCAGGATCACCAAATATGTAATTTAGAAAAAGCAAAACAGCTTCAACTTTTGAGAATGTGAAAGCATCTTGTGTTATTTAGCACTCCTATGATAACTCACATTGCATTACTGGAAACAGATTTGACATTCACTTCATGATTTCAAAAAGTTGGGTTTTTTTAAATCAAAGAATAACTTTTAAAGTACTTTTATTACTTCAGAAGGAGGTGTTACAATTACATGCAAAACTTTATAACATTTGGAAAAATGACCTGCAATTTCAGTTGTCATTTAAACTCTAATTTGCAGAGGAAATTATGCACTTTGTGTAATGCTTTAAAAATCAGGTAAATGGCACCAAGTAGCTCAGTTGGCTATTTTAATAATAGACATAAGAATTAAATGGGGATTTTTTTTCTAGTTTTTATTGTCATTATGTCTAAATTATATTATTTGAACATATTTCTTTTTACTTCAATTTTTCATTTGGAAAATATACCTATTTCTTTGCTGGAAATTTATCATCACAATATTTGGGGTCATATTGCAATATTTTACAATGGGTAGTCATGATAAACTAAATAAAAAATGGAAACTCATTAATAAAATATTTCTTTATAAATGAGCCCTGAAAATGTTGAGATATGCCAAACATACATTTCTGAGGGTTCAGAACACAAATGTGACTTTGATTTTGTTTTTGTGCTAAAGGAAATGAGTTGATTGCTGCTTCAGAGTGCCATTTCTTTAAGAATACTAATTTCAGCAGTTCTGAGATTTTGCATTCACTGTAAGAGGATAGATTCACCTCTCCCCTCTCCTTTGGACTTGATTTTGAAACTTCCACAGAGCCTTACTGATAAGCTATCAAATTACGTGAGACAGGAAAATATATAATAAAAAAATATACAGATTTTTCCTTCACCTTCAAGTTTGCAAATAGGAATACATTGTTATTTTAGGTCTATACTTCTGGTCATCTATGAGTTATACTTTAAGCAAATGGATTGGAAACTATTTAAGCTGTTACCAAGGAGATGGTGAGTCATCCTGTGTTTCTAGAAACACTTAAAGGTGTTGCTGTTAAAAATGTTAGATATCTACCTTATTCTGGGAGACCTAACCTGTTCATCAGGTGTCTATTAAAATTGCTGATTTTTCTCTCAATTTTAGTTGTCTTACCCTGAACACTGACACTTGAGGCATGAAAAAATATATTAATAAATTTTCTTTCAATATAGAGGTAAATACATGTTTCCAAAGACCTTTACTTTCTCACCACATCTCTCCTTCATCCCTTTTGCAATATTTCTCTTATCTTTTCTGATTTTATCTCTCTCTCAATAGATAGATAGGAACTTAGATATCTTCTGTGCTAGTAAACATAAGATTTCCTTGCTTGGAAGTCCTTTTTGTTCTGCCTTCTTGCACATAGTACAGTGACAGGTGAGTATCTCAAATGAGTAGGTTCAATACACAGTAAATAGAGGTTTTGTGCTTATTACTGTTTGTCAAGAAGCTGCTGTCTGAGTATGTGCGCTGATCATCAAAGCTTAAGTATTTTTCTGAAGCATTTAAAAAAATTCCATTTTTAATTTTTTTTCATCTCCAGGAGTTTTGAAGTATCTGTGCCCTTGCCCAGTTGTATTCTCTTTTTCCCAGTATGTATTGCATTCCTGCTTTTACTAGAAGGCAACTCCCTAGTAATCCTAATAGCTTCATAAGAGCACCACCTGTGGTATAATCTGGGCACTCCACGTACCTCTGGCACTTATCAGATTAAATCAGAACATACTGTTCCTGTAACCTCTGAGACTTTTCTGAAGATCTAAAGGAAAACTTGATCAGAGAAGCGATACAAGTGTTCAAGCTGTATTTTACAAAGGTGTGCTGTGGTCCTTCAATAAGAGAAGTGTGGGGTGTTAGACCATGTGGTCTGTTCTGTGTGAAACACAGAATCAAGTTGATTGTGGCTTACAGACAAGTGAACATGATTGATTTAGCAGGAACTCTCAGTTGAACTTTACCTTTCCAACCAGGCTAGCTTTGTAAGAGTCAAATGTCTTTGGAGCTGCCCAGCTCACTGGTCTTGGTATAGTAGAAACCTGAAGTCCTGGCTACTGTAACTAAGATTTACTGAGGCCTTTAACTTCAAAGAAAGCAAGTTCTAAAGATTCAGAGAAGTTTTTACTGCTTCTCTCTCCAAGCAAGAAATTCTTCAGGTTTCCAAATAAACTACTTCAAAAAGATAACTGTGAAAGGGCCAAAGATTGTTCTTAGAAGCCCTCAGAAGTGAGAAAAATGAAAGTAAACCAAAACGGGACTGTATGAACTACCCTAAACAGAAAATAAGTCACTTTAGCACTAATTTTACCAGCAGTCATCCCAAAATGATTGTGTGAAATTGAAAATTAATAAAGTAATCTAAAATAACTTCTTACTATATCCTGGAGTTTTCATGATATATCACAAATGAGTATAGGGAGAGATAAGCAAGCTCTTCAGGTTCACACTGGTCTAGCTCTTATTCATGAAAGTTATTCACTTTGAATCAACAATTTCAGGACCATCATAGAACTTCCCAGAGTAAGCAATTATAATTATTTCAAATAGATGTCTAGCAGGTAGAAGAAGTCTACGAAGACACAAGAGGTATAAGAATTTCATGTTTGTTTTCATAAAGTCATGTTTGTTCTTTGAGGACAGATGGTATGAAAACCTGAATGACATAGGTGCATAAAGTAATACAAAAGGACAGGTCATTGTCAGACACCTGAGTTAAGAGTTCAGAGGCTTCACTGCTGTTGTTCTTTAAGAAGTACTTTGGGAACCAGTCAGTCTTCTTATTGATCTAGAGTAGAAGAGTGTAGCAGTCTGACAGTGACATGTGGAGACAATGGTAATATAAACATCTTCTGAAATGTTGATAAAATCTTCAAAAAGGCTGATGAACACTACAGAGTGTGAACTGAAATCTAGACAAAAGCTACCCCTCCAGTCCAATTTCCTTTGCAGTTTCTTTCTTCAAATATGTTTGCAGCTGCCATCATCATTTGGTTTGTATATCAAATGAAACCATAGTAATTCCCATAATTTTCTTGGATGAAGATTTTGTGTTAAAAGCCCATATTTCTAATAGCAACTGTTAATCATGTTAACAAATTTTAAAAATAAAAAAGGCATTTCCCCTGATTTTTTGTNAGTTATTTGAATAATTTTCAATTTAAAGTTCTAAAACTATGTGGATAGACTTTTTAGAAGTTCCTTCAACTGTTTTTTTCAATGGGATTTTGGTGCTTATTTTCAAAAATATTTAAATAGTAAACAAACAGGTAAAAATAAGTGATCAATTAGTATGAAAATGTAAGTTGTGCCTATCTTTTTATTTTCCCAAGCTTCTATATTTCAGAAATTAATGCAATTATGTTGCTCCTAACACTTGTAGAAAAAAACTATTTTTCCTATCTTGCTTTCAGGTCTTTTATTCTGTGCTCTGAAAAACATTCACACTCTTAATTTGATCCTTTTCTGCATCAGTATACTGCATGCTGACACATTTTACATGGTGCAGTTTCGTCTTTATTTTATCGATTTTGCTCCTCCAGTGCACTGTCACTTGTAATTAAGACATAAAAATGGAAGACTAACAAATCCTCAGACTAACTTTGCTGGAGGCCTTCAGCAATCTGTAGTCTCAAGTTGATTATTGTCTTAATAAGACTGATGTGAATAATGAAACATACATCAGATTTCAAGTAGTAGCCTAATTATTTAAGCTCTTTTTTCTGTTGTTCTTGACTTTGTAACTTTGCTATGCTCTTAACATTTTTCACATGAGTTTGTGAGAAAGATAAGAAATACTCCATTGCTTGAATAATAAATGAAGTTTCAAGTCACAAAATTAAACCCCCAGTTCATAGCTTTGCTAAAGAAATGCAACTTATATATAGATTTTATGTCCTCTGATTCAGCTTTCATTATGAATATGATACTCTATGAATGCCTGAAATATTACAATGTGCAAAATATATTCCTAGAACTATCCTAATACATGTAGAGAGCACCTTAGTATTTTTCATTGAAAACTCAGAGTCTGTTCTCTATTTGTGTGGTAAGACAGCTAGATTACAGTAACTACAATGTGATTTCAGCTCCAGATCCAAACACAGTACAAATCTGCCAAAACTAGAAGCACCTCAAAATCTTCCCATCTTCTAAAATTAATTTTTACATTTGTTTCCCATGCACAGTAATGTACAGTTTTGCTTTCAATATATTATTGTATTAACATTTTGCATTTTGCTTTTACATGTAATATAAACTGTTTCTTTCTTTCTTTTTCTCTTTCTTCCACACAAACACACACACACACACAAACAAACAGAATTTAGCTGGGTTTGATGTTCTGGACAAGAAGTTCACAGGCTTTACCTGTCATCATAATGTATCTGGAGAAACCTTCAGCAGCATTGTAGCCTGCAGAGCTAAGAACCTGTTTTAAGCCTCGGAGTAAAACAGCTATTATTCTGGAGAACTCCTCATTTTCAGATGTCAGTCTTCACCTCTTTTCTTTAAGCTTTCTCATTTTGTACCACGTTTTAAATACTCATATCAGTTTTTACTCTATAAATATTTTGCATTTTTTTTAGCAATTTCAATTGATGTCAAACTTAAAGGTTGCATATAGTTTGTTACCAAACTCCGTCTGTCACCTATTTAATACCTGAAAATTATAATTTTTGCCTTGACTCCCTCTCTTTATTGTAACTACAAAAAGTGTGCCTTTAATATTTTTTTATTTTCATG
>VXBX01000928.1:60060-77248 GCA_013400415.1 Scytalopus superciliaris
TTGTTTTCAAGTTATTTGAATAATTTTCAATTTAAAGTTCTAAAACTATGTGGATAGACTTTTTAGAAGTTCCTTCAACTGTTTTTTTCAATGGGATTTTGGTGCTTATTTTCAAAAATATTTAAATAGTAAACAAACAGGTAAAAATAAGTGATCAATTAGTATGAAAATGTAAGTTGTGCCTATCTTTTTATTTTCCCAAGCTTCTATATTTCAGAAATTAATGCAATTATGTTGCTCCTAACACTTGTAGAAAAAAACTATTTTTCCTATCTTGCTTTCAGGTCTTTTATTCTGTGCTCTGAAAAACATTCACACTCTTAATTTGATCCTTTTCTGCATCAGTATACTGCATGCTGACACATTTTACATGGTGCAGTTTCGTCTTTATTTTATCGATTTTGCTCCTCCAGTGCACTGTCACTTGTAATTAAGACATAAAAATGGAAGACTAACAAATCCTCAGACTAACTTTGCTGGAGGCCTTCAGCAATCTGTAGTCTCAAGTTGATTATTGTCTTAATAAGACTGATGTGAATAATGAAACATACATCAGATTTCAAGTAGTAGCCTAATTATTTAAGCTCTTTTTTCTGTTGTTCTTGACTTTGTAACTTTGCTATGCTCTTAACATTTTTCACATGAGTTTGTGAGAAAGATAAGAAATACTCCATTGCTTGAATAATAAATGAAGTTTCAAGTCACAAAATTAAACCCCCAGTTCATAGCTTTGCTAAAGAAATGCAACTTATATATAGATTTTATGTCCTCTGATTCAGCTTTCATTATGAATATGATACTCTATGAATGCCTGAAATATTACAATGTGCAAAATATATTCCTAGAACTATCCTAATACATGTAGAGAGCACCTTAGTATTTTTCATTGAAAACTCAGAGTCTGTTCTCTATTTGTGTGGTAAGACAGCTAGATTACAGTAACTACAATGTGATTTCAGCTCCAGATCCAAACACAGTACAAATCTGCCAAAACTAGAAGCACCTCAAAATCTTCCCATCTTCTAAAATTAATTTTTACATTTGTTTCCCATGCACAGTAATGTACAGTTTTGCTTTCAATATATTATTGTATTAACATTTTGCATTTTGCTTTTACATGTAATATAAACTGTTTCTTTCTTTCTTTTTCTCTTTCTTCCACACAAACACACACACACACACAAACAAACAGAATTTAGCTGGGTTTGATGTTCTGGACAAGAAGTTCACAGGCTTTACCTGTCATCATAATGTATCTGGAGAAACCTTCAGCAGCATTGTAGCCTGCAGAGCTAAGAACCTGTTTTAAGCCTCGGAGTAAAACAGCTATTATTCTGGAGAACTCCTCATTTTCAGATGTCAGTCTTCACCTCTTTTCTTTAAGCTTTCTCATTTTGTACCACGTTTTAAATACTCATATCAGTTTTTACTCTATAAATATTTTGCATTTTTTTTAGCAATTTCAATTGATGTCAAACTTAAAGGTTGCATATAGTTTGTTACCAAACTCCGTCTGTCACCTATTTAATACCTGAAAATTATAATTTTTGCCTTGACTCCCTCTCTTTATTGTAACTACAAAAAGTGTGCCTTTAATATTCTTTTATTTTCATGTTGGGTTTTTTTTCTACTACTTTTCTTTATATAAAGGAGGTGGCACATCATGAGGAAACACACAGCTGATCTGCATTGAACTGAGCTAAAAACCCTGCACATGAATTTTTCACACAGTGTAGTGTTATCTTCCCAAAGATAACAGCCTCCAAGATTCCCAAAATAACATGTAAATGTAAAAGAATGTGTGAATCATTGTCAGAATCTGTACTTTTAAGGAAAACATAATATCAATAAGAGGTATGTTTTTCTTTTTGAATTAACTTGAATTTCATATTATTTAAATCCAAACTTAGTATGTTCATATTAATTAGAAAAAAACATGAAATAAGTTATCGTGAGTGACATTTTAATGCTTAGAAGCTGAAAGGGAGTAAAAAGCCTACATGAAACTTTTTTCTCTCTTAGATAAGCAGCAAAAAATTAGTTACTTTTCATCATTTAGCTCAATTTCTTACATTATGAGAAATGTACCTTCACATTAAACTGAGTCCCTATAATAACTTATCTGAATTAATTTCAAGTCATATAAAGAAAATTTCAAGTAAGCCTTCTTTGTACAAATGCTGTTATTTTTCAAAGACTGGCATACTGTAGGAAAAGAGCCAAGAACATGTGAGAACAGCCTCTTGAGTCTAAAGAAATATTTAATTTACACAAAAGAGGATCAAACTGAAAATTAACACTTTTTTTCAGAATACAAAGAAAAGAAATTCCACAAACATCAATCTGTGTCTGACGTTTTGATGCTTAACTGCCCAGGGAACCTATATCTCCTCAGGTTTCTTCTCTGTGGGAAAATTTAGGCACTTGAGAGACCATAAAGTCTAAAAAGACAGGGTAATTTCCCCTGTGTGACATTAGGAGTTGTTGTCTCCTGCTGGAGCCCAGCCTGGTGCCCAGGGACCCAGGAGTAAGGTTGGAGCTGCTGCTTTCCCCTTTGCAGGGTTGACCAGGAGCAAAAGTGACCTCAGGACCCAGAGACACACACCCAGGGGACACACTGCCACAGTGAAGAGGCTGCTTTCAACAGCACCTGGGTACAGGACTCAATTCCAGCACAAGTGCAGGCAGCTCAGTGCCTTCTTGCAGAGAGAGAAGGTCACTGGTGTGGGCATGTGGCAGGATAGCCCACCCTGATAAGATCTAAAATCCCATCAGAGAATGCATACTAAACAAGCCATCATGCAAGTTCAACTGCCAGTGCCAGGATGCTGTCTTTGTGTTTAATTATGCTAAAACCATCCTGGTTCAGCGGACTTCAAATACACATCCTGCTTCTGAAACAGGATTTGACAGATAAGCTGGTCTGCTGGCGTATACATCTGTGACTATCAGTCAATCATGTTATACTCTAAAAGTTCAGTTCCCTTGCACACAGGTTCTTCTGACATAACCCTTCTTGGGATTATGAGTGGAGATTCCTCCCTTGGCTGGGGACACCCTCCAAGGATACTCCTCAAGGCTGAGTGAAAGTGATAGCCCCACGAGTGTTAGTATGGGTGACCTACATCAAATCTCTACTTAATGATGATTCCTTTCTGCTAGCTTTAATATAATTGCTTTAATACTTGCTTCAATATAGTGCACTATCCTACCTTATACTGTACTACTAGTAGTTTTAGCTTTTATATTGTGTAACAAATAATTCTTATTTATATACTTGATTATTTGTAATAATAAATTATTCATTTTATATAAATATTTTCATTTTGTCAGTCATTAAAACCTGCGGGACAAAACTGGTTCAGTTCCAACTCTGTAATTCCTTAAATTTAAACTGTTGAAATAATCTGAGGCTAAGATTAGATTAACCACACCTAATCTCCTCTCTGAGAAGAAGTTTAGAGAGAAAGAAAGTCCTTTTTGCACCTCGTGATTCAATGGCAGAGCTTCCTTAATTTTGTCTAAGCCTTCCACTCTCACTGGTCATAGGGCACACACAGAGTTTTTGAGTACCACTGCTGGGTTTCCAGGCCCTCTTTTTTACCCCATGAATCTCCCAGTCCCTGCCTGGTCCAGCACAGTGCTTGACAGGCAAAGGACACATGCACTTAAACAGAGGGTAGGATTGTGCAGAGAGACAGCTAAGAAAATAGTTAATGAGAAGACAGGACAGACTGCATTGATCCAGGTACAGGACCATCCACATTTTTCATGTCACCAGCCCCTTCTATACTCCTTTTGTTCCTCCCTGATCCCCCTTCCCCTGCACACTTCCTCATCAGCTGGCATAGTCTCACTGACAGCCCACCCCACTGCCCCCAGCATACTGGACCCTCATTTTTCCATCCTTATCAGAGAGGATCATCACTACTTTTTCTGTCATGGACATAATCAATTGGAGAGGTGAAGCAACTGCACATTTGAGATACATAGGAAGAAGACTCGCTATGAATTAGACTTAGCCTAGTGAAGGCTGAGGCATTTGTGAATGTGAGAGAAAGTAGTTTCTACTAACACAATTTAAGAAGTGTAGATAGCTACCCTTTTAAGATGTGAAGGGTCTCAAAGAAGCCAAATAATGATTAAGAAAACTGTATTTTGAGTTTCAAAACATTATAAAGACTTAATTCCGATTGTGGAAGTACTTGACAATGTTTTCCTTTGGAAAAAGTATAAGAATGTGAGAATATATTTGGAACATGGATTATGCATCATTTGTGAAATCTCCAGGTAAAACAATTTCTCAATGACAATGTTAGTGCTTACTGTGGCAATCCTATTCATGTCTGCCTCTGTTTGGTAAATCAGTGAATGGATCTCCTGCTATAATTGGTGAAAGCAAAATTATTTCCATTATTTATCTCTAATCTGAACTTTGTTATAAAGTGAGAGTAATTCTTTACCTTCAAATACTGTATCAGACTATATAGTTCTGCTACCTGGTTGACATTCTTTCACATGTGAATCTTGATACAAAGATATATGGCTTAGTACTGAGAACAGTTTGATTTGGAGGGGCCTTTTTTCAACACTTTACAACATCAAAACTGAAAAGTGTACAAGTTGTACTGCAGGTGAGGTCACAGAGAAGAAAAGGTACTGGAATTCAGCAGAACACTTGACTTTTTTGTATGGAACAACTTAAACAAGAAATAAAGGTATTGGGACTTACAGCCTTTACATAAGAAAATATATCAATTTCTGAACATTAAATACTGATATAGTGACAAACTTTATTATTTTGTAAATTAATCATTCGTTGATGGTATATGAGTTTGTCTGTAATATTTTTTAGTAAAAGCTCTACCTCTAAGCAATTGAATTAAACCCAAGTTCCTAGCATCATCTTTTCTTTGAAAGCACCATTTCTGCAGTTCCTTTTCCTCAGATCCCCTGATTATAATTCAGTAGTGCTCTGGATAAGCAGGTAGATCTGTCAGAGCAAGAAAAGAAAATTTCAGGAATGACAGAATTTGACATAACATCAGATTTTTCAAAGGTTGAAAATCTTTGAAAAGCAGGTTTTGGAAATGCTTCTTATGCAAACAGTGGAGTGCTGTGCAGTTCCAAATGAGTGGTAATAAAATATCATTTATTTCTTCATGTATGGTTGGTCTGATTCTTTCATACATTGGCATGAAAAAAGCTATTAAACAAAGATGTTCAATAAGGATCCAACTCTGAAATGGTAGGTTGTTTTCAACTCAGGTTATTATTAAAACTACATCATTAAATTAACTTATGTTTCAAAAACCTGCATTGGGCACTGAGAATAACTGGGTAGTAAGCAGATCAAGAGGTGAGGAAGTCATAGAAATCACAGTAAAAGAATAAAATGTTTGCAATATTCACTCATTTTTCTACGTAACGGTTTTGTATCCTCACAGTTTATGGTAGTGCATTGTCAGTGAAACCTAGCTGGAGCCTGCATTTACTAAAGAATTTAAAAATTCACTTTTTAAGAGAAGAAAGAGATGCTACAGCATCACAGAGAACTCAAGAAACAAAATTATTTGTATTAATGCTAGTAATAGTCATACTCAGCCTATCCAAATCACAGAGTGAAGAAGATGAGTTTTTATCTCTATGTGAACTGTATTTACAGTTCTCTTACTTTTTAGGTAATACATATTTGATGCACTCTATATCCCCTAGCAATAGGTTGTATAGAAGACTGCCTTATGTAAATCTTACAGTTCAGGAAGCTGCCACTCTAGATTTGCGCGTGGCTGGGACCCTGGATGACACAAACATAAAAGCAATGACAACAGTGGTATGCTTAAAATTATTTATGCACTTTTTCAAGTCTCTTGCAAAGAAAGGGCTGTTTTACTTCTGTTGACTTATTTGTTAAGAAAAAAGTTGACCTGATATGTGCCATTTTTATTATTATTCCTGTTTAATTTTTGTATTTTACATAATTTAAAAGCTGAAAACTTGAGAACTAATGAAACTATGATGCCACAGCAAGTGAGAAACAGAGATTTGAACAGTATAAAAGAATGTCAGTGGTTGAGACAATTTTTTTTTTCACTATCTTTTAAAATAATTACTTTCTTTTTGATCTAATGATTATGTGGGAAAATTTCTCATTCCATATAAAGCAGAAGTTAAAACCAGGAAAAATCATCTTAATGAGCAAAGGAAATTTTAGGGCCTTTTTCGAAAATTAGAAAGAAAGGAAGTAGAAGGCTGAATTTGTGCAAAATTATCTCCAGATTGTCCTTAAATACATATGCTGCTGTAAAATATTTTAAATAATAATGCTTACTACACTTGTAACAATTGGTGGCTGTGACCAATGTTAGTCAGAAAAACTATACTGTATTTATAAACTTATACATCAATATTTAAAATATTTATGTATTTATAAACATATAAAATATGTTGCCATAGTGTCAAAGTTCCACAGAAACATGTCAACAAGATTATTTTTTGTTGCTTCTTAGAGGAAAACAGTAATAAACTTCTAAGTTTTGACAAAGAAGTAGAAAATGGAAATGCTGTTAGGTACAAGAGTACACATCACTTATTTTCTAATAACATATTACTGAGTAGGTATTTCAATGCTTGCAGTCCAGAGAAAATAATGAGAGGAATTGTCATTGCTCATTGTTATTTCCAGGAAAAGAGTGGTTTTTTCCATGTGGCTAGGCTTGCAAGATATGTCTCTATGCACTGTTTTCTTTTTTATAATGGACACATTTTCCTTTGACAATCTCTGCATGACATCATGACTTCATATGACACCTTCCTTGAACCCGAAGTAGAGCTCTGAAGAGTTTCATGTGGTGCAGGTGCCTTGTCTTCAATACAGTTGCTATGGAGTCTCTGAAATGTCATGCAGAAAACTTCCTGCAATAATTCAACCACCCTCTGACTTTTGAATCAAAAAGAAAAACATATATAATCTTCCAAAGCAATCAGATAATGGATGCTGGTGTGAATACACAGCTGTTAAGTATTTCAGCAAATACTTTAACTTGCAGAAAAAAGAAAAAAAAAAAAAGGATGGGTTCGCTTCTTTGCTGTGCAAATGTAGGCTGTATACTTTAACTAGCTGTCCTGATTTTGTTTGGTTTGGGTTTTTTTCTTAAATTAGAGAAATAAATAGTTCTATGGAACTGACAGTCTCCAATATTTTACTAAAAAATGCACCTGAAATCATTATTGAGTAATATTTTTCAAAATTTCTTTTATTTGTTTCTCAATAAGAGCATTAATTAGTTGTTTAATCCAGAAAAGAGAAGTGCTGGCAATAACTCAATATTATAAACAGTGTTAATTATATTCATTGTTACTTAGATGAACACTTAGTGAAGTCCAGTAAAGATTATTCCGAACTTATACATAAAGTACATACAGTACTTCATACGGTGCCAAAATGCTGTGAACATCTTCTATATCAGTATAGCAATACATGCACAACAAATCAAATGGAGGGGAGAAAGATTTTTTTTTTTAAACAGGGCCTTCTGTATATCAAGATTTTGTGCACAACAATGGGTATAAAACTTAGCATCTCAGCAAAATTATTTGCTGTACAATTTTAAATATATATATACAGTTTTCCATAATATTGTGGTTTGAATAAAATTGATGAAATAATTTGGTTTGATTCTTCAAGACTGACAGTAATTTGGCCCAAGCTACAATATATCTTTATTACAAAAGGAAAGATAGCAAAATAACCTCACAGGTGGAATTTTGCCCGTGAAAGAACAGTGAAAATGTTCATTAGCCATTTTGTGAATTTAAATTACCGAAGCAATAGTTACCTATTTTGGTAATAAACACTAAAAAAAAAGGATGGATGAATTTAATGATTTTCACTGTAAAAAAATAAACCTTTAACAGTCACTGTTAAAGAACTAGAGAAGATCAGATTGATAAGTGTCATACTAAGGTGAAGGCATTTTTCAAACATGAATGATGAGGTAGATGTGAAGCCAAGATACTTATTTTTAAAGCACAGGGCTTCAATGCCATGATAATTCTAAAGCACCAGATTCTATGGTCTGAGGTGAGATACAATCTGTCTTTGATTAGGTCTCTGTTTTCTAAAGCCTATCTGTGGCTCAACAATCCAGTCCATGCTTTCCTGATCTCCCTCATGTGTACATCCATTAGTTATTTCCTCACTTTAGCTGAAGAGGTGACTAAGCCCAAATGTGTCCTAGTATATTGCGCATTCAGCTGTAAATTTTAGCAGAGGATTTCTCTTGTAGAGTTTATAAATAGAGAAAACAACATATTTATTCCTGGCTTAATTGATAATTTCAGAGTTACCTTTCACAGAAAAGCCTTTGAATCCTGTAAATTGTTGGGTGCTTGTGCAAGTCAGTAGAATGGCTTTGGAATAATCTGTAACTGGTTTTGGTTTCCAGACAAGGAGGATTTGATCTTGTAAGATTTATATGATTAAAACTAACAGTAATAAGAAAAAGTTTATATTCTGTATGTGGATTTTCACTCTGGAGAATCTTTTCTGACTAGGTAGCATGAGGTAAGTCACTAACAAGTGCTTAACAACTGCCAATGCTACCAACTGTTAAGTGCATATTCTTCAGCATAGGTTCTGCTCAGAATATGTAATTTTATATGTTATCAAGAATCATACTAAATGCAGTCTGCAGACAAGCTTTTTTACATCCTTTCTTTTTTTCTACGCTTGACTGTGTACTTGTTTGAGAATAACTGAATGAGAATAACATTGTATCCTTGTATTAGATAAATAGTATTTAAAAAAATTACCTCACTGAGCCCACAAATAGTCTCTGTTTGTTTCTTCACAAAAGCACAAGGATCTACATCACCAATCACTTCCTCTTGAAAGAGAAAGGTTAAGAGTATTGTGGTATGATTATATGTCTGTGATGAAGTCCATTTGTTTCTAATAAAATAAATCAGGCATATACTTTCCTTTGTATTGCGGGCATGAGTTGCGACAGTCTAAATAATGGAGAAGAGTCAGTCCTTTTTACAAGCAAGAGCAAAGCCATTTTATTAACTACAAGCTTAGTTTTTTATACTATTTTTCTACTGCACACACACACAAACTACTTGTCATTTGCCAAGCACACTTGTCCATCAGTCCAAAACCATCTTCTGATAGGTGGTTACCATCTCTCCTCATGCTGGTAAGTCCCAAAACATACTCTTGTTTTCCACAGTTGTTTTTCTCTTTCTTCAGCTTTCCCGGGCCTGGCTCAAGGACACAGGTGGTGTTTTCTACTGCTTTCCCAGGCCTACAGCAGCATCCTCTTAAAGCAAAAGCTGTCTATAGCCCAGCAGTCTCCAACATTGTATCAGTTATATTATTTTTTAAATTTTGGTTTGAGCAGTGCTTTGGCTCATCTAGCCTATCAGATGACCTGATTCTAACAACAAATCTACATTTTATTTCAAAATGCATATTGTTTCCCGCACTATTTTTAACTGGTCTAGCATATGAACTTAAATCTAAAATTCTCTGGGGTGGGAAAAATTATTTTACTGTTAGTGTGTGTACTGTTTAGCAGAGTTAGGTCTGATATTCCTACTTGAGACCATAAGAAGTAGCACATTACAAAACAAGGAAATTTATGCTATAAAGTTCTGAAATGTGTATTTGTTGTCAAAGAATCTGCAGAACACTGTGAATTACATTGGTTACAAATTCTGTTGCAAACTTTGTGTAAGCAAAGGCTCTTCATTAATCACAACATAACAAAATCTGAACGTGCTTCTGCTTCTGCAATCCATGTAAAGCATCCAACTAAACAACATAAATTCATTCAGTTATAACAAATCTTATCATGCTGATCTATAGTGATCTATGGGGTTTACTACACATCTTTGTACTCATTAACCTTAGTAAAGATTTGTTGATATGCTTTATCTCAAATGACATTATTGTTTTTGGTTCTCTGCTAACGTGGAAATTCAGCCAGCACTTATCTTAAGAAACACAGACATTCATAGATTCATTGAGCTACTCTGAGATACTACTGACTTCTCAACTAATTCAGCTAATGGGGTCTCCAAGATCTATGAAGATCTATGCCTCAGTAATGTAATTAATGTGAAAATTGGAGTACTCAAAGGGAAATTATTTAAACTTGCAGGATCATATCAAGATATCCAGCATCTGAAATATATTTAATCATAGCAAAACTTACTGTGAACAACATAAGCTGAAATCAAATGGTTTTCTGCAATTACAGGAATTCCAGTGCTACTGTAGTGTGACACTACAGGGAAATGTAAATGTAGTCAAGGGCTCATTTCAAAGAATTCAGTCTGATTAGTAAACATGCAGTGTTTTAAATGGTAACATAATGTCTGTTTCTTTCTTTGAATAACTGATAGCTGGATTATGGAAATTGCCTCAAAGAGAAGGAAGTTATTACAACATTTTCCAACTAGGCATGATGAGGCCAGATTGTTTTCCCTGGAGCAGAAACATTTCATGCAGAGCTTCTGGAGCTGCTCTGTAGGGGAGGGTGGATGGGGTGTGGTGGGTTTTTTTCCACTTTTCCCTGCACATTATAGCATGGAAATGATCTTTCTGAAGATCTGTGTATCTTTTGTATCTTTATATATGCTGGACTGAGAAGATGACTGCTGATTTTGTTTTGACAACAGGACTACATGGCTCAAAATTGTTGTTACACTTCTTCAGATTCATCATAGGGTTGGTAGAAAGACCATGCTTGCTCGTCTGCTTCTGCTTTGACTTTTATGTATGTTGATATGTAAGACAGGTTCTTGAAGGAATATGACTATTAAGTCAAATGTGGATTTAATTAGATAATTAACCCCATAGCTTTTGATGGTTGTTACTATAGATAGGGTTCTTCTTAACACAGGGTAAGAAGTCACTCTGTGGGATTTGTAAAAGACACAAGCAGGTATCAGATTATTAATATTTGTTACAAGGTTTTTTAGATACTATCTGTTATTTTGTTTTTACCATCAGAAAAGCAAAAATGTAAAATAAGGGAAATCAGGTCTTTTGAGGCAAAGACATTTTTGAACAAATTGTACTGTATATTAGAAAGCCAAATACCCTCACACAAAATTGCAGTGCATATAAATTAGTAATATCCACTTACTAAAAAAAAAAAAATAAAAGGTGGGGGAAGAAAATTAATACACTAGTTAAAGAGTTGAAAAATAGACTTAAAGCAAATAATGCTCTAAAACATAGTCTAGGTGAATCAGAACATGATTACTTTAAATTATTTATATAATTCAGATTTAATTATAACCAAGCAAATATTTTTCTTGTGTGCAAACTTCTCTGAAGATCTAAGAATGTTAAAACAGTGTACAGTCTATACAATATATACTATGATATTTCATTAGTTTTTTAAACAACTGATCAAAATTATAACCTTTACTGATACAGTTTTTTGGGTTTTATCCTTGCTACACTGCCTCTTATGTAAGAGGATGATGCTAGTGAACACATGGCAGAGAAGGGAATTTGAAAGCTGCTCTTAGAAGTACGAACCTTTTTTTTTTTTTCTCCAAAACCAAATTCTCCTGTTTGTTTCATCAGCTGCAGCCCAGCCCAAAATCCAGCTTGCTTACAAAGCAGCTGTGTGTGAAAGTGAACAGACCACCCACATATTGAACAATGAGGGGCAAAATTCTGCACTGTGTTATTTCTCATTATCTTCATTGACTAATGGCTGAATTTGACATATTTAAACTAGAGTAATTTTTTAAATGGCTTATTCTGTCTTTTCTCAACTTCCTGTCTCTTGCCTAGGGCTTTTCCTGCTGAGACAGACAAGCATTTTCTGTGTGAGTGGGTAAAAATCTTTAAACAGAAGGAACAGGAGATGCTTTCAGCTGCCTCATACCTCAGGCTCCTGGTCCAGTGTAAGTTTTGACAGCTAACACAGATCAGAAATGGCAAAAAATTCGTACTCAATAATCATGGAAGTCCTTCATGATCTTTAAAAAATAAAGTGAAAATTTTTTCCTCAATAAACCATGAGCTACTGCAAGAGTCTGAGGGTTTTACAAATTGTTATTGAAAGTAAAGTACTCTTCTATTTAGACACACTGGTAAGCGGGGGGGGGGGAAACACCAAGGTTAGATAACTTTCTCTTGTATGGACTTGGCTTTACAGAACAGCATACATAACCTGAGCTGCATTTCTGGTAACTCCGAGAATGCAAATACTTTGAAAAGAAGCAAATACATTTTTCAAAAGTTTCAAAAATCAGAGATGAAGAAGTTAAAAAATGTGTCCAAGTCCCTGGATCAATGGGCTGGCCACTCTGAAGCTGTTCCTGTCAAATGTGTTCTATAGGACATGTCAGTGGGCTGTCATTAAAACTAATAGGATTCAGTTTGAGTTATTGCCCAGGGATATGTAACCTGCCATATCAGGCTGAAATGACCTTTGTAAAGTTCTGCACTTCTTTTTTAACTGGAGATGCACACAGTTCCTGTTGTTTGCAGTCTGGACACACAGATCAGCATCAAAACATTATTTTGAGTAGTTTGTACTCAATTTGGTTGCTTCAGTTTCTTGGTGACTAAAACTCAGTAGGATCTTTGCTTGCTTCAGAGCCATAGAAAATAATTGTAAGGGGACTGGAGAATACTTATGGACTTATCCAAAGGACACTGAAATCAGCAGGAGATTTCCATTAACTGCTATAAGCATTCACGGCTCTCCATACCAATTTCTTTTCTGACTGCTGAGAATAAAATGATAGAAGTTTATACATTTTTGGAATCAAAGTTCTAAAAGAGCATTAAGTGTTCTGATGAATAATGTACAACAACTACTTACACAGCTGCTGAGAAGCTCTTTTTGAGAATTATTTGTCTGTAAAATCTCTTGGAGTTTGAGAGCCTGAACCCAGAATCTCATTATTTTTAGTGTCAGCTTTGAGCTTAGATACACAATCTATAAAATTATTGTAAGGAATGTTTAATGTATTTTAAAGTAGAGACTGACTACTTTTTACTTACTTTTTTTTCTGATGGCTATTCCCAAATACTTGCAACCTGTCAAGAGAATCTGTCCATCAATAACACACAAAATTATGCATCAGTTACTTTGTTCACTCTTTAGCTGTCAAGATCATTTTTTATAGGGCTGTCACTTAGAAAGTCACACAAATGAAAACTGAATTATGCTACAGATTGTTTGAACCTGAAGTTCTAATTTACTTGAAGTGATGGAAGAAAAAGGTGAGAAAAAAATGAAAACTGCACAAAAATGTAGCTTAAATTGTATCACTAGTGACTATCACAATTCTAAGGTGAGTTTATAAGATTAAGTGCTGTGCTGATTTGGACTAGGGTGTCATTAATTTTCCTCACAGTAACTAACACGGGGCTGTGTTTTGGATTTGAGCTGAAAAGAGTATTTAAAACATAGAGATGTTTTTGTTATTGCTGAGCAGGACTTACAGAGCCAAGGCCTCTCCTGCTTCTGACCCCACAAGTGAGGAGACTGAGGGTGCACAAGGAGCTGGGACACAGCTGGGACAGCTGATCCCAACTGATCCAAGGAATATCACAGATCATCATGCTCACCTGTTGCCATAAGCCTTAATGTAGTTGTAGATTTTAATGTAGTTTTATATAGTTTTATAGTCTTTTACATTTAAAAGGTAGTTTATAACCCCTGTACCAAATACTTAAGCTAGATTTTAACCTGTGTGTCACATTCTTGAAGCCTGGTTCTGTGCTAAGAGGGAGATATTAAGCTGTATTCAGATAGCTATTAGAACATGTTACAGTCAAAATACAATATTCTTTAGTTGTAGTATAAAGATGGGGTTAGAGGG
This sequence comes from Scytalopus superciliaris, assembly GCA_013400415.1. Lineage (NCBI taxonomy): Eukaryota > Metazoa > Chordata > Aves > Passeriformes > Rhinocryptidae > Scytalopus > Scytalopus superciliaris. Next base: position 73,924 of record VXBX01000928.1, read on the forward strand.
TACTGGAAGAACTCCAAATAGAAGATGTAATGTGATGAAGACAAGGGTGGGGGAAGGAAGGAGTGGTCTCAGGACCACCGACTCAATTCTAAGTGGGTGTTTGCAGGGGGGTGGTTTGAGATAGCAGGGGGGTGGGCTAATTAGACATTGAATGTATTTTCTAGATAGGGAAATTAAGTAGAATCATAAATTTGTAGAATTCTGTGATCTGGTGCGCGTGTCATGGATTGCTATAGCTAAACTCTTAGTAAAGGATTTTTCTCTGCTTTGCCCTGTCGTGGAAGTTTTCTTCCTAGGAATTCCAGGCAACACACCCTATAAAGCTGGGGGAGGAAGGAGGAGACATTCAGAATGATGGGAAAATCTTTGTCTGATTTGTGTCACTCTTTAAATATCTATTACTTCCACAATGTAAAGAAATAAACATAACAGGAAAAAAAAATCATAAACCACAAACATTAATGATGGAATTCATGTTGTGTAGGTCTTAAACACAGTGACAGAACATACACACCATATTCTCAAAAGAAGTAGCAAATTACATGATGTTTCTTTTTTCTTTTTTTACCTTATATTTTTCATTAAAAAATAAAGGCAGAACAAAAATATTATAGTTATGGTTAACCACAGCAAATATATGGGGGAAAAAGCCTGAGTGATCTACCTGTGACTATACAACAGCTCTGTAGGGCTATGACCTTACTAATCACTTAAAGATACTTTGGAAGGTTCTTGGAACTCACTGTCTATATTATTAAATTCTTAAAATAAGAATTTAATTCACATGATACAAATGTGGATCACAACTCAGACATGGTTGGGCAATCACCATGGCTTAGGAAATCTTCCATGGATATATAAGTGTATTTTGGAGTCTGAAACTTAATATATGAATTCTACCTGGCCTTTGGCAGCTGATTTCAGTGCCAGAAAACAGGCCCAGGTATGTTTAATGTAACAGACAGCCTGTAGTCCACCCAAAGGCAGTTTGATTATTAAACTTCATACAGTTTGCCATATTTCCTGCTGGTATAACTTTGATGACTTAAAAATATTTTAATAGTAAAGTATTTGACCCTGCAAGTACAGTTCAGAGGTATGAATTTCATTGCTAAAATTGAGGTTAATGTGTTTTCCTAAATTTTCTCAATTTCTGTACTTTATCATTAATAAATATACTTGTTTCTTAATTGTATAGGGGAAAAATATAAAAGAAACCTAGGAAAATGGATATAGCAATATTTTGTTGCCATAACATGAATGATTCAGTCACCTAGATTAAAAGTTACATTTAGAATAAGCATATGGAAAATATGATGATCTTATTGCAGCAAATGCTGAATGTCTGATTTATTCTTTTATTCCCAGATTCATGACAAAGGGAGAGGTTACAGATGTGTGTAGTCTGGAACAGTTGTCCTTAGTCTTCAGCTGACACAGTTGGTAAAAAGTGTTACCCCTTTGGAAAAAGATACTAGTTTAGCACTAAATTCTGGAACATTAGAAAATATGGAACAGTAAATTTGGGCACTGCCCCTTTTTCTACATGTCCTCTTTGTCTGAACATTTTCTAAAGTAAGCTGAGAAAAAACATAGATATTAGAGTTGAAGCAACAAGCAAGTGAAATTACTTAAAGCAGAATGCTTTTATGTTCTTACGGTTGCATATGAAAAACCTCAAACCATGTAATTAATGGCTATTAAGAGATGCTGGACAGTTTCCCAATTTTGCTAACATTGTACTTCTCTGCTAGATGCTCTTTGTCTGTACTCTTAGTTTCTATTACAATTATAACATAATTTCAGAGGACTCTGCTATTCAGAAGCATATGAAGTACTGCTTTCTCTGAAAGCACTATGAAATAATGCTTCCAATAGTCAAAGATATCAAATTATTTCTGTATGTTACTGATTTTTGCTTTTGTGCCTTACCATTTCTTTAAAAACTGTAATCTTCATAATTCACAATAGCTTTTTGTTGAAAAGTACAGCTCTGAGTTTTTTATGGCTTTGTGAAACCTGGAGAGAATATTACATTGTATTCAGGTCTTTTTAGGTAAAAATTTCTATATACTTATCTAATATTGGGTAATGAGTTTTAGTTTATTAAACAGAAATGCTTAATGAGGAATATGTCAAATATTAGAAACTCAGATTACTTAAAATAGCAATACACTTTAGTAGGATTACTCTTATTTAATTTATCCCCTCAAAAGCTATAAAATCATGTCTAAGCATTAGATGCCTCTACAGTAAGGTATAAGGTATTTCATAAAGAGTTACATAAACATGCACAGAGATTCATTCATCCCTGAGGATTGGATGAAACTCGCACCAGTTTTTCTCTCTAAATATTATTCCTGCAAGTAACAAGAGACATGGTAAACTCTGCATAATTGGAAGAGTAACATTATTCTGTTGAGGTAAAAAAGCAAAGTTACTGACCTTCAGAGAGTTAATTGGAAGGGAAAAAAATTGTACAGTACCTCTATTTATTTCCAAACATGACACATAAAACATATGCATTCATGCTTACACACATTGGTACACTCAGCATACAGAATGTGCAATGGAAAACCTCTGAATATCTGAAGCTTGATGCTAATGATATTGTGACAGTAATTAGTGCTAATTAATATATTCTTGGCACAATGTTGGGCACTGTGGAGACACATAAAATATATTAGTTATTTATTATTTAAAAGTGCAAGACTACATAAATTTTTTTCCTAATCTGCACTTAATTCATCTTCTGTATGCAAGAGAGCAATATCAGCTTCACACTGTAAACAGGTGTAGAAATTATTTGTCTTCAGCACTTATCTGTTTTTTCAAGAGATTGTCATAGATCATATATTCTTCATGGCTGGGCTTCACGAACAAAGATTTGGGAAGAGCTCTACCCATGCTTGCTGCAAGCGCACTGATGGCTAAAAAGGCCAATGTGAGATAGACAAGTCTGGTCGCAAAAGTCACAGTGGAAAGTCTCCTCAGGGTATATCGGCAAGTCACGGTTCTTTCTGCGCTGTATTTTCACCTCAAAACTGATCCTGTGTGTGATCTCAAAGGAAGCAGCAGCGTTATAGATGGTGTGCCTCCATGCCTCCCGATTGGAGGCCAGAGCGGACCATTGATGGTGGTCAATATGGCCAAGGCTGAGGTGTTCTTTGAAGGAGTCCTTCTACCTCCTCTTTGGGGTTCCTCTCTTGCGACAGCCAGGGGCAAGCTCACCATAGAGCACAATCTTAGGGAGGCGGTGATCCTCCATCCTGGAGACATGCCCTGCCCAGCGCAGCNTAGGCTGATGGAGAACTTCCATCTTCTT
>VXBX01000929.1:0-43514 GCA_013400415.1 Scytalopus superciliaris
GTTTATGTTTATGTTTATGTTTGATTATGTTTATATTTGATTATGTTTATATTTTTGTTGTTTGTGGTTTTATTTATGTTTATGTTTGTTTTTGTTTATGTTTTGTTTATGTTTGTTTTTGTTTATGTTTATGTTTTGTTTGTCTTTTGTTTACATTTATGTTTTGTTTTTGTTTATGTTTTGTTTATGTTTTGTTAATGCTTATTGACATATATAAAGGATGTGAATAATCATTTGGAAGGTCACTAATCACTTACTCTTCACCATGTGAAAAGGTGGTAAGTGTGGCCATTTAGCATTTCTGAATTTTAAATTACAAACTACAAAAGAAATTGATTCAGTGGTGTTCTGTATGGAACAACCATATAGGGATTCATGTCTTGGTTCACACTTGTTAGATAAACCATCCCTCATCTGCTTAAGAACATCTCAAGTAGTCCTTTGTGGTGTTCGGAGATTTAAAAATTGGTCTATATTCTTCACAAAATGTTGGAGAGCAAGGTAGTAGCATCAAGCAAAATGCATCATTTCAAGTCAGTGTATTTATTCATTTCCTGAATTTAAATTTGAATATTAATATGGTTTGCAGAAAGTAGTTAACTAAAAAAATCAGATCTAATTTAAAAATTCATGGCCTGCATAAGCAAAAGGATTTATGGAATATAGTTAAACATTCAAACCTAATTAAAAGTATTGTGGTACATTAAAAATGAGGGAACTGTTTTTGTGATAACTGTACATCTGCAAATAAATTAGTATTTCCATTAATACTATTTGTTTAATGTTCTCCATTAAGCTAATGAAATGATAAGAGATAATTTGGGATACATAGTTTTGTGAGTTTTTAGCCTAATCCTACGTGTGTTTTAAGTCCTCCACTGATTATTTTTGAGTCGGCTGTAAGGCTTTTATCCACTAAAAAGCCACACAAAAGATGACCTGAATCAGCTATATAAATACATTTTAATTTTAGCTCTGCTTAAAAAAAGGTACAAGTCACACTGTTGTTGGTATTTATTTATTTATACAACATTTCTACATGTACAAATGAAGTTATAATTTACAATTCATGAGCAAAGCATGTGTATGTATGTGTGTGTGATGTGTTATGTGTGTACGTAATATGTGTATGTAATTAAAAAAAGAGTATTTTCCACGTCCTGATGTTCAAGCTACTACCAATGAGAACAGAAAGGTTACAGTTGGTGGAAAGGATCATAATTGAAATATGGTTCCACATACACCTGGAATATTAAGCAGCTTTTCTTCCTTTTCTATTTCTTCGATTATCATAGAATCATAGAAAGGTTGGAAGGGACCTTAAGGATCATCTTGTTCCAACCTCCTGCCATGGGCAGGGGCACCTTCCACTAGCCCAGGTTACTCAAAGCCCCATCCAAGGTGGCCTTGAATACTGCCAGGGATGTGTCAGCCACAGCTTCTCTGGGCAACCTGTGCCAGCACTCATCACCCTCACAGTAAAGAATTTAACCCTAATATCTCATCTAAATCTACTATCTTTCAGTTTGAAGCCATTCCCCCTTGTCCTGTCACTACATGTTATGATTTTTTTTTACAATAGGACCCTGAAACTTCAAGCAGAGATCAGTATTTCTTTTCAACTGCCGTAGGCAGGATTTATTATAAAGAAGACCTATGCCTGATGCAACATCCATCTCTCACCTTCATCATCTTCTAATGAAAAAAACCCAAATCAATTCAGTGGTTCAGGCCTGATGAACTGTGAATCCAGGATATAACCTTGACCAGTCATGATAATATACCTTTTTTTCTCATGAGGAAGCAGATTCGACAAACCCAGTACAGACAGAGAGGCCTGTGATGTTTTAGCTATCCACATCAAATTAGGGTTGTTAGGCAACAGGTTAATTAGAAAATATGAAAGCTATTATTTGAACTACTAAGTAAATAAGCATTAGAAACATTAGACAAATTGTGTGCGATGATGAGCTATGCAAGCTGTTGGTTAGGGAGTCAACATTAAGATGAAAAATGCACACAGAAAATAGTTGGACAATTTTTTACCCTTGTTCTGTCACTTATTGATACTTTTGTAAAATTTCACAAAATAAAAATAGCTAGTGCTCGCAAAAAAGAACTAGGACACTGTTTAAAAATAAAAACAGTAGGCACCCCAAAAAAAGAACTCTAGACTGTTTAAAAAAACCTCTAAATCTCTAAATTCTATAAAAAGCCCACATTTCTGGTATCACAGAACATACCTAGCGTGTTAAAAGTGTATTGGTTTTATGCAATAGATTAGTAGCACCACATTAATCAAAATATTCCTAGGAGAGAAATTTATAGCCCACGGTGTCCTGTAGTATCATTGCTCTTTGTTTGCTTTGGGCAGTATCTGAAGAATGAAATGTGGAGGGTGCATGAAGAGCCACTAGAGCATTGTCTCTAGGTATGATGCATACACAAAGATACACACAGAGAAAGAGCCAGTGTGTGCTGTGGAGAAGAGCATTTGTGCTTAAATTGCATCATTGGATTTTTCTTTTCAATGCCATTTTGCCCCTTTACTTAATTTCTTTCTCTTCTTTCTGGAATCTCATCAAGAAACTAATCGACAGTGTGAAAGAGCATTGGCTTCGAGTACCTTTCATACAGCTATTTTAATCAATCTTCAGCAGTGTATATGGATTCATAGAAGACCTTCAATTAACTTGCACATTAACACTGGTTAAGCAATTTGAGATCCTTAACTTATCAGGAATGCTGTATGCAAGGGATTTGAATAGCTGAGCAGAGTTTGTCATCAAACACATTTCGTCGCTGTGCTTGTATTATGCTGGTCACCAGATGGAAAAGGAAACAAATGAACTGAGAATGTTGCTTTTCTGAGATTTTCCATTCTTTAAGCATAAATTTTATTTGCATGTTACTGGCTCACAAGTTTGAGCAGGTTTTCTGAAGGGAGAAGTACATGCTGTTCCTGTTGACCTCATTCAAAATTGAGGGTATTCTCTGTGTAAAGAAGCCCAACCCCATTTGATGTTGTAGTGACATGAGATTTCCTCTCTGTGGTGCACATCATCATATCTATTAGTAGCAGTTACCAGTAAACTTTGCTTCTAAACTTGTGTTTAACTTTACCCATTTGCACAACATTGCCAAAGTCAAGGGAGCAACTCACATGGAGTTGTCACACTCTGTCTGCCCTGAGTCACTTGGTCTCTACCTACATATAAAGTGCCTGGTGCTGCTTATCTCAGTTTTTAAACAGTTAACTGATGAGATTGGATGAATAGACTGCTATTCAGCATTTGGACATTAAATTTGTATACATCTTAGAAAATCTACTAGAAAAAAAATGAGCTTTTTTGTGTTTTACTACATGTTTTAATCACTTTATGGAAAATATTTATACATCTTATGCTTGTTTTTAGTTGCTCAATACCAAACAAGAACTTATGTTATAGACAGAAAAATGCATTCTACCCACTAGCCTTCACCATGAAGTGAAGCCCCTGGATTATTTTACTATATTTTAGTCTATTGATGTCAATTTCAGCTTTGAGAAACTGCAAGGTAAATCCAAATCCCACAAATGAAAAGTATTTATTGAACTTAATAGGAGCTAGTGCTTCTTATTATTCAAAGGTGCCTACAGTGTTTTAACCTGTAGTGCATTAATTTCTCTAAATTATTCTATATCCAGTCAAAAATGATTATAATAGTCCTTTTCCTAATCTGAAAGGTAACAGTAAGTTTCAAATCCAATTATTCTGTTATCTGCTCAAAATTTTGGAATGAGTGGATGACATTATTATTACTATGCAAGTTTTCAAGGGGGTTGTCATTGCAGCAATGGAAGATAACTGTCTGTTGCTTTGGAGGTCTGGCAAGAACCTTCATTTAATTCTTGTTGAGGACCCTGCTGGTTTTGAAACTAATTCTCTGAGCGGGTGTGATCAGGTCCACTCAAGTGAAATGGGTTAGATGTGGATTTAGAGCCTGACGTTGAGGGAAGTCTATTCATTTAAGTTATTGGAGCAATTATCTGATACACTAGCTTGTACAATGAAGAGCAATAAACTACAATGAAGTTTGTAAAATGTGTGAGGAAACTACACAGCATCACACAGCACCTGCTGGTGAAACTATGTGTATGAGATTTATTTCTTGAATATATTCTTTACAGAACGCAGGAAACATGAGCTTGATAAAATCGTTCCGCTGCTTTACTGATGGTTTTAAGTCAGGTTTTGCTACATCGTGAGCTCTGTACCAAACTGAATCCCTGTCATTCCTGCCACACATGTAACTCCAGGAAGTTTGAAATCTGGTTGCAATGACCAGATACAAGAAGGCAATTAACAAGGTGCATTCTCAACACAGAAGTGCATAATGTGTGCAAGACTAATTAAAGATCACTAAGAATTGCCCAAGAATAGAAATTCACTTGAAAATAAGGTAATTAAGTTAATCTTCTGATAGTGGGATTTTGCAATAAGTGCATGTACTAAATATGAAAGTAAGGAACTTAAGAGGTAATTAAAAGTAATTCAGGCATTAAATTAAACTTCTAGCTGTATGAAGTGGTAGTAATTACAGACATCAAAATTAGAATCATATTGTAATCAGATTAACTACAGTGTAATTAATGTACCTATATCACAAACTATCTACAAAAGTCAAATACAAGGTGTTGGTTTCACAGCAAATGTTAGTGCTTCAGCTGGAGAGCAAGTTAGTCAAAACTGGGAGCAGGCATCAGCACCCGAATTACAAATGAAGCTGTCTGTGCTGAGGACATGAAGCATTTTGCAAGTGCTCTGCCCTTTAGTTTCCAGGAAAGCTACAAAAGATTGGCATTCTCACCAGATTTTGCTGTACCTTTGTGCTATGCAGACTACCTGGCAGGTCAGGAGTTACAGCTCTGTCTCAGGCAGGCAGAGCCTCTACACTTGCTTTCTGCAATTAGGCTTCTCAACATCTCTCTCAGGAAAGTACTGTTGGCTCATTAAGGCTAATTGCTGGCAGACACCTGATTCCCTCAGAGGACAAGGAGAGGAGCCAGGCTGAGGGGAGGGCTGGTGGGTGCGTGGGAGCGCCTACCAGGCAGGTGGATGCACTTTTAATCATTTCTACAATTGACTTACAGCTACAGGAAACTTGACCTTTTCTTTGATTAGAATCTGAGCTGATGAAATTCCTCTTCTTCTTTGCAATCAGTTGCCTCATGAATTAGGCCATTAGATATGTGTATCTACCTATCTGCCCTAGGCATGTTGTTAATGCAGCTGTGATTAAAGTAATTCATTAGAAATTATGGGGTGTGAAAAGGGATCTGATACTATAAAGTAATATTTTAAAGTAGACATTCTAAAAGGCACAGTCAGTGTCACGCTTTGTTTTCAATTATTTTGTGTTTTTATCTCTGGCACGGTCAGTAAATTACCCACTACAGGCCTTGTGTTATAGGGCAACTTGTACATGATCTGTGAAACAAATGGAACTAAAAAAAATCTGATTAAATCTCGGTCTTGCCAGAGACCATACCATTCCTAGGCTGCAGAAGCAGGTTAAGCACTGTGAAGTTTGGGTTTTGTGTATTCCTTTACACTAGAATTAAGAATAAGCCATTTTTCATGTCAGAAAAGGTTCTGTGCATATTATTCTTCTCTCTTTCCTTTTTCCTGTGTATTAATTTATTTCATGTATTTCCCTTGAAAATACCTGTTTCATTAAAACCAATAAATATCTTAATAATATTTTAATATTGAGCATTTAGCTATATCCACTTATGTGTGAGCAAGAAGTCCGGCACTTGTCCTACCCTATTGCATTGAATTCAAGGATTTTTGCTGTCAACTTGGCATGTTTTTGGTTCAAGGCTGTTACCGTGCAGCTAGACACACCGAAAGCACCAGGATGGTGCAGGTGTGCATCAGAATTCACATCATCAGTCCCACCTCTGAGGGCTGACTTTTCAGGCTGCAAACATTTTGAATGGTTTGGAGATTTTTATGGATGCGTTCAGGCACATCTTTGTTCCAATCCGGAGTGTCAAGGCTGCAGCCACCTTAATGTCTTTGTGTTTCTAGGACTTTTGCCCGCAGTTTTTGACTATCTGGGAAGATGAGAATTGCCTTGTGTAACTTACACCATTGAGCTACTGGAATTGTCTGAAGGATAGATTGTTTATAGCATTTATGGCATTTATTACTTTTACATCTGAGTGAAAATATTTCACCTTAAAACCTGTTTGATTACTGCACTGTGGTCCATGAGTGGAAAAAACAGGCTTTTTTGTAATTGTGGATTAAAGTTACAGGATAATGAGCATAGGAGCAAAGAATCAGAGAAGAGAGAAAACTTATTTTTGATTTAAAGCTCTGGTTAATTCAGTAAAATGTCAACCTTCAGTATTTTCCAAAAGGAAGTATTTTTGTACTTGTACTGTAGGTAGCTTTTATGAATTGGACACCTGTCCAACACATCTGGAAAGAAGCTATTAATTATTCCCCTGAGCGAGTTTTTCATAATTCTTGTAAAATTCTTCAACATATTAAAACCAACCTGTCTTGTTATTTGCTCATGGTTCAGGGTGCCATTTTTTTGGTGAGTGAAAATGAGAAATAACATAGGCATATAATTTTGATCACAGGGACTGATAATATTTTTTGTTTCTCATTTCAAAAAATATTCTTCATATAGGGATTCTACTTTTCTTTCCAATGTTACTGGTTAGAAGAATGTAGTTGTTTAAGACCTTGAAGAAAGCATAATAACTTTTAATGGTCAAAGGCTCTATGATTGTTCATAATTTTTATTAAAAGTACAAGAAACTGACTCTTGATTGAAGAGCTATAAGGAAAAAAATTGGGTCAGACTGCTTTTACTTCGAAGGCTTTCAGCCTGTCTTCTAGGATTGGGCCCAGATGTCGTGAGTGTAACGAATTGCAGGCACACAAATGGGATGTTGGATCTGCAGGCAAAAAGGGCAGTGGAATTTACACACCTGCAGTTGGGTGCTTTTGCAGTATTGCAGGTACTAAGTGAAAAGTAAGTTGAAGACTTACTTTTACGTTACTGTCTACAGGTGTTACCATGGAAAAGGAAGATTTGTGGCTTAGTGCTGTGTAAGGGCTTGGAAGTGCCACTAGGAGGCTTCACTCTCATTCCTTAGTTACATATACCTGTGAAATTGCAAGAGTTTAGGGATAGCCTGCTGCTTGTGGTATTCTCATCTTCTTGAGGGAGTTTATTCCAAAACAAATATAAGTATAGTTCCACTTGCAGGTGTTTTAGAGTTTACTAAGCTGGAAGCTAGGAAAAAGTGTCCCTTTGATCTGATTCTAGGCAATCTAACACACTATACAGAAGACTTCAAGATGTTGAACAGAAGTAAGTAACATCATTTATTTCCAAATAACCATAAGTAGTGGCTTAGTCTGTCTCCTTTCTTTTATAGATCATCTTATTGCAACAGTAAAGAAAACCTTAGTGCATCTGTGTGCTGTAATTTGAAGTGACAGATACTACATTTTTGAGAAACCTGATCTTTACACGGGATGTAACACAAGTGGACAGTCCAGGCCATGTTTTTCTAATGAACAGCTGCTCCCACTAGGAATTAGATTATACCTGTATGTCCTTGGAAGCACTGATGGGTACCTGGAAAAATTGTAGAGCCAGGATGCAAATTGTCCAAGAAGGGCTGTCAGGAAGGACACTCGAACACCTCTGCTGTTGTACTTTGTGCTGTTAAAGAATTTGTAGTTGAATGTTTGGAGGAGATTTCTGAATAACAAGAAAATAATATTTGGTTTTCTTATTTTTAGAGATGTAAAGGTCCACAATTCAGACTTCTCCTCAAAATTTTTATAGTCTATCAAGTATAATGGATTTTAATTTTTGTTTTAATTCTGGGATATTCAAGCAGCTGATATTGCAAATCAGGTTTAAATTTTCAAAATTAGAACTGAAAGAGAGATATGCCTTTATCTCAGCTTAGGAATTTAGTGGGCTCTAACCTTGTAGAGAATTGTATTTTAATCAACTAAGGCTTGGACTCATGCTATTTTAATTGATTTTCTCTTAATCAGTTTAATGTTGCAAAATGAAGATAGAAAATGAGCTAATCAAAGAATACTGGACTAGTGCACCTGGAGGAAATTGCGAAAGATTCTTCCTTTCCATCTTAAGTTTAGCTGATGCTGAAGGAGTCAAGTTGTGGGGGCATGGGTTGTATCTAACCCATGGTGCAGGAATGGCTTTCAAATCAGTCTCGAAGCCTAATTTGGAAATTGTCTACTCTGTGTCCTTATCAGTGTCTTCAGGGCTCCAGAGCAAACAAGGCAATACTTCAGAGCTTGCTGAAGAGCACATCGGTCTGAAAGTGGGCAACTTCTCATATAACCCACCTTAGTCTTATGGTGTTTGCATGTGGTGATAAGGGTCAGAAGATACAAGAAGACCCTCATGGACCCACAAGAGCCCCAAAATCATCTGCCATGAGGAAAAATGAAGTTTATGAACAGTCTGATATTCAGAGATTAAACTGCCAGTGTGGACAATGTGGACAGGTGGAACCAAACTTTAAGACTGCTCTGGGCTAATGGCTGCTCCTGGCCCAGAGTAGTTCAGTTTGGTTTATCTCTCTCCTGTGCCTGACTCAGACACCTCAGACCAAGCTAGATCACCATGCAGGGGGGATACTGGGGGCTGTCTTTGCCCGACGTATGTAACTGAGTTGAGTAACTTCCCTTCATGCAGTAGTGAATAGTAATTGTTGTTACTAAATATTATCATGGGCACAATTCATAGGTGAGCCCACTGATACAAATAGGGTAGGAATCACTGATCCACTCTCAGTCTCTTTCACGTTGTACCATATGAATTAAAGTATCTCTTACTCAAGAGCTTTGGATGCCACGTTACACTGCTGTCAGGTTTCTTTTCTGTTTCTCATTCCAGCGTAAATGGCAGACTCCTGTATGGCATGACCTGATCACCAGGACAGGTCAGCCAGAATAGAACTTCAAATTGGGTTGGATGTATCTTGAATTTAATTAACTCCTGCTGTTTAGGCCACTTAGTCCTCTCTTTCTGAGCTGAATGGTTTACTCTTCTACTTTCATCTCTTCAGGATGAGAAGCTGGGTCCAAAGACGTGCGAATTGAAAGGACTTGAGGAAACTTTGTAGCCTGTTATGATAATAACAGGGGGAGGGATGACAGAAACTACCTTTTGAGCAGCCACGCACCAGGTGAGAGCAAACTCTAAAGCAGAGGGCAAGACAACTGGGGTGCACCATTCCTTAACTTCTGTTCCTGGAGCTGGAGATGAATGAGGCCAACTTCTGATCCCTGCTCCACGTGCAGCCCAGACTTTCCAGTAGGGAGCAGAGGAATGAACTGAAATGAATGACAAGCTTTCAGGTTAGTTTAGGTTCTCTTGATTCATCTTTGTTTTGTTCCTTACTAGAGTCACGACTCAACAAACCTGTGTAACCGGCGGTGCATTTAAAGTCTCAAACAGGAGAAGGCGGCCCTCCTGCCCCCAAATAAAGAGCTGTGTTGGCTCCTTAGAAGGGATATTCATGGGGATTTGGAGGAGAATACTTGCAGTTCATTCTATCTTTGACCTGTCATTTCCAATGCATTTGGAGGGTGACCGTGACTGCCCTTGCAAGACATGCTGATGCAAAAAGATGTTTAGGATTTGTGCAACTATTTTTTTTTTCCCCTCAAAGAGGGTGTTTATCTTGACATAACATGTTATCTTTATTAATTAGCAGAGTTAAACCCACAGAACTCTTTCCCCAGGTTTTAAGGAGCTGCTGTGTGGCTGAGGTGTTGATGCAGTGTCTCTGCAGCATCTGAGGCTTCTGATTCCTGTACTCATCTTTGTAAAACAAGGCAGGTCAGGAACAGCCTGTTTGTCTTCATAACCCAAGGCTGCTTTGGAGAGATCTTTCAAAATTTTTCAATTTCAAACACGGTTTTCAGCATCCATATTCCCAACCAAGAAGAGGTTTAGGGCTCTGATAGAGCTTGAATACTCTTCCTCTTCCAGAGGGGTTGACTGACTTTCCATGGTTGACTGAGCCCATCATAAGCTGATAATTCATTGTAAGGGATGGTGTTTCTTCACAGCGAATAAATAGATGTCTCCATTGTACCTTCACAGTTATGCAAGATGTCTTTCCTTTTCATAGATCTTTTAATATATTTGGTGTGATTATTTTGTGCCACACATTTTGTGCCACATGTCTATTTCTTCCTCAGCATAAATGTTTCATAGTCACTTAAAAGTACAAAAAAAAAATTAGTGTCTGCAGCTGAACTCTCAAGGGCAGTAATCTAATAACAAATGGGTGGATGAAAGGGAGAAAAAGACTTGATTATGCATTTCTAAACTATTATGACAGACAACAGCAGTGAGGAAATGTTTTTAACCTATGAAGCTTAATTAAATTTTATCTCCTGCTATAAAATGCTCTGGCTGTGGTCCAAGAAGGACTTGAGCACAAATGCCTCCTTTCTCAGTCCCTGGCTTCTCAAGATGGTTAAGCAGCGTGTGAAGCAGTTTGGCTCCCCAGGCACATCATGGGAAAGGCTTGGAAGGATCAAGCGGGAAGTTGAACACTGCTTTCAGATGTGGTGGTGGTTTAGGCAGCTCTGTTGATCCTGGTCACTCCTGCCTCTCCCTGTCCCCTTTAATATGCACCAGCTCCTGACCATGTCCATGACATGTCTGTGTTGTACACTTGGAAACCCAATGAGGTGACAGAAACACGAACACGGAAGGGACAGAGAACAAAGGGCCACTGAAACCAGTTCTGCCTATTGAAGGCAACTCTAAGCAGGGCTTTCTTCTTGCTTTTGCATGAAACTGGAGGAAGGAGGCAAAGTGCTCTTCCTGATGAAAAAGGCCTCCTAGACGCTTTCAAAAAATATTTTACATAAAGTGCATAGCTTGCTTTGAATCATCATTGAATAAAATGCACAAATGTTAAATAATTGTCTGTGTTTGTTGGTTTGGGATTTTTGGGGGGCTTGGCTTGTTTGTTGTCTTTTGCTTTGCTAAAAGTACAGCACTAAATTTGGTTCTCAGCAGTATATTTCCTAGTCAGCAGTGGTCTTCAGGAAGAAATAGTGAATTTTCAGTATTGAAAGCCTGTGGTTCAGGCTTTGGTCTGAGTGTCCTTTTGGTGAAATGTTGATGTGAAGATGGACTGTTTATTTGACTGAGGGACTGAAGGTATTTCTGTATTTGTTGCTTGGAAATTGCAAAATCAAAGTTGGAAAAGACCTCTGAGATCATTGAGTCCAACATTCTCTGTTGGTAATGAGCAATTCAATAAAATCCTCTATATACGACTGCATAATGTATATTTAGTCTCATGCCTTTCACATGTTTTGCATTTGCCTGATGGCATCTGTTTCTACTGATTTCAGAGTAAAACAGATATGGGAAATATTGGGAAAAAAAAACTATAATGCTTTTCTAATGGAATTCCCACACCACGACAGGTGTGGGGAGAAAACTGAAAGGGTAGATGAGGGGTATTCCAAGCTTAATGAAAGGAGATTTAGATGCAGCATCTAAATACGATGCTTTCAGTAGCCCTCCTGACAGCCAATATTACATTGGAGCTCTGAATAGAGGAAAAAGAAGCCCTTTGGAATGCTTCCTTACACCAGATAAATATCATCTTACAGAGATAAAAGACAAGAATAGATGCTTCAATATAAATTAGAACAGGTGGAAACTGACTAGTCTTAAATGTCTTCTCCCAGCATTATAAAACACTTATTTTTTTTTAGTTTTTTTAGGATCATTGAAGCTCTTTAATGACAATGCATTTATATAGGTGTAGCATCTCAAATTACTAGACATAGTAAATTTTATCTTTTCTTTCCATTCTATTATTTAGGTGAGTTGGAAATATCTTTAAAATTCTTGTAGGAATTCTTTGCTAAGAGCAAAATGTTTTTCACTTGTATGTTACATCCTAATAAGTAGATAACCTGAATAGAGTCCATCACTGAAAAGAGATATGTGCAGGCAGTCTACTCACAGCATACAAACCCTGCATTGTCTGGATTTTTGGGATCATAAGCTTTCTAAAAGCGTCTTCCTGTACCAAATTCCATTTTCCACAAAATATTATTTCTATAGTTTTTCCTTCTGTGTGAGATACCTGGGCAAGACAGTGAAGATGTAACTAAATAATGTTGTAGCAATTGTGTTGTGTGATTTTTTTTCAAGGGCATGTAAAGGGTTACCTCTGACATCTGAATTTAAATCAGTCTTAATGCAAAATCCATGACAAGTATGTTGTTGGGCAGAATTGTTAATATGCTTTCTTGTTGATGGGTAAAGGCCATTATCTGAAGTTTATACCCATGCCCTAAGGAGAGGAGCTGAATTTTAATCTTAGACTGTGAGTCAGTAGCAGAACCAGATCCAGAACACATTTTATGTATTTATGTTCCTCATTTTGACACAGCTGATGAAACTTTTCTAAAGCTCTGAGATGCTTCAGTACTGTTGCATGTGTACCACTGAGATGATCTCTGTGATACAGAATATTGTCCTTTATAGGTAATTTAACTTCTAAGTAACAGCAGTTTTGCAGTAGAGAAGGAAAAGTTTAATGAAAATAATTAAAAATAGAACAAAAATCTGCTAAATGTGGAACTTTCAGTAAATCTCAAGCCTAACTGAAATACCACTGTATATGTGCAGGGCATGTTGCACTTAAAGGAAGTGTCTTAGAATAGTTTTGTGTCTGACAAAAGTAGGCTCTGAAGGACATTCCAAGGCCACTTCAGGGAAAGGAATAGTAACATAAAAAACTATATTACAAAAAAAAAAAAAAAAAAAAAAAAAAAAAAAAAAAAAAAAAGAAAAAAAAGAAAAAAAAGAAAAAATTTGAGGCAAATTCTGCTCTGCATTAGAATGAAATATCTTTTTAAGATAGTTTTCTAGAAAAAGCTTTTAGAAAAGCTTTTTTTCTGGAACAAACTCAGAAGTAACTTGATGGCATACTTTAACTTCCAGCAAGTTTTGTTTAGAATTAGTTAGTCAGCTAAAGACAGAACAAGAGCATACTACTTTAATATCTTGCCTGATGAATTGAAAGATTTGGTAAAGGTTTTATATGAAACAGAGTTGTCTGGTTTTTAAGGTTTGCATTTGATTCTCCCTGGAAAGTACCTAAGTTTATAGTTGCTTCCTTTAAGAGACAGAGTAGCTAGACATATTTTTCTGTTCAGGCAAAAGCTTGTGTTTTGCACAAACTGATGGAACTGCATAAAAAGTGGAAATAATATGTTTTTATAGGTCTGCCATGGATATGCTAAAGTTCACTCTCTGTGAGTTACATTGTACTGCACAAGGCATAGCAAGAGCACAGAAAATAAATGCAACAAGCAATGGAGGAACAGCTGTTGCAGAAGATGGATGTTTTGCTGTAATGATGTTGCTAAGATTATTAATTTATTTAATAGAATTCAGAAAGGATTCATCTGTTAGCTGTCATGATTTTATCACTGGGAGTCTGCGGGTTGCCACAGGCTATGGGTGTGCTGTTTGCCTGTTAACAACATCCAAGGGGGGTCAACTGACAAATAGCTTTGTTTATTACCATTTGGTTTATAGTTCAGGATTCATTTGGAATGTCCCAGCTAACATTTGGTCCCACAGTTCCCTAATATTGCTGACACCAGCTGCAACAGCAGTCTTTCTCTTCTGTAAAATCCTTCTTCCTTTGATGAGCTAGTTCCTGTAATTGGTTAGGATTTTTTTGCTCTCGAGTTTTTTTCCTGCAGGCCAGTTATGGCCTTGCTATTCCAGCAGCAGTCAGTACACAGCACAGAAACATATGTTGTTAAATGTCTTACAGTTGATGTTTTAGATGAGACAATAGGTGGATGAAAACAGCAGACACAAGGGCTGCAAAATTATGAAAAATTTCCTTAAATATTAGGTGAAATTTATAGGATACCATGGTTTTGTTCATTGCTCCTTTGCTGTTATTTTGGGGTTTGGTCTTTTTGTCAGTCTTTCGATGCCATATAGTAAACTGAATTTTCACCACTGTAGAGACAACTGCGTTAAAGTATGCTGCTATCACTTTGAGTCAGAGAGGTGAAGGTCACAGTGATTTATCCAGATATGTGTACTGATGGCATCCATATAACCTCAGTCACCAGCAGGTATTGATTGTAATCTGGGGCTGTAATTCAAGTGGTCTGATTGAACACGAGGGGTGATAATGCTTGTTCTTGTTATTACAGAGAAAAAATACCAGCAAGTGACCATGTAGTCATGATTTCCTTGTCATCGGAAAACTGTGTGAACCAACACTCCCTGATTTGATTTCTGAGAAGCTAATGAAAGGAATTTTTTATTATTTCCTCATTTCTTTCTTGCCTGTCCATCCTTTACCTGTCCTATCAGAAATTTGGCATAGTTTTACAAAATAATTTTACTTTAATTTCAAGTGATTTTTTTTTATTTTTAAATTGTCTAAGGAGGAAGGTAAATAACAGCAATTCAAGCTATATAATTAGGATCAACTTATTGCAACTTGGGCAGATAACCCCATTGAATTCTCTCTGTGCTTGTTGAAATGTGGTACAGTGGTACATGGAACCCAAGAAAATCCACAAGTTAAAGGAATTACAAATATGTTAACACTTGGCAAATTAAGGAAGAGAACAGAACCCAAGTTTAGCGAGTTGATGAAAGGAAAACAAAGAATATGGGAGTGCTGGAAACAAACCAAACCAAACAGCTTCACATTTGTAAAAGGAAATATTTTAGGCAGTGTTTCTAAATATCATATCCATGTGTTTACAAGGTTCAAACCTATCATCATCAGTCCCAAAAGCAGGATGAATAACATGAGCTTTGTAAGTTGAACTTGCATTATTGGGCTGCTCTGCTAATGTCCTTGTCATTGCTCACCTGGTCTTCCATCTTCCCACATTCCCTGCCAAGCAAATAGCACAAAACCATGACAAAGGAATTTATTACTTCTCTGACTTACATATTGCAAACAGGTGAAAGTAATGTTGCAGAATTTTAAAAGTACTGTGCCAACCTGAAAAATAGCTGTACCCACAAAAACTAACCAGAGATCAAATGACCTCTTATCACTGTGCCTTGAGCAGCAGAGCAGGATCTGTCAGTCCTTCCCTGAACCTCCTCTAGTGTGGTTGCCAAGTCGGATAGTCCTGTCCCAGTGACTAAGGTGGTACTCGCCAACTTCATCTGGGTGATTATTAAATGAAAGTGCAAACAGTTTGTTATTGATCAGTGCAACTCTTCTGGGATGTAAAAGGCTTCAAGTGTTTGGTCTTTCTGCACCAGCAGTTCTGTTTAGCCCTGGGAGCTTGGGAAGGATGGCTTTTGTTCATCTCTTGGCTTGCTTCAGCAAAGCATAAGCCAGCTTTCTGGACATCCCTAAGCATGGAAAGGTGGGCTTGAAGAAAATCAAGGTAGTAGGTCAGAGAGCTTAATTTAGCCATTCAAAGCTGTTATTACAAATACACAAAGAGGAGCTAAACGACAGTTCAGTGTATTACAATATTTTTACTGGTTTGAGTAAATGGATTTTCCCTATGAATACTTCATGGATACTAATTACATAACTAAAATACACAGTTTTTTGCACCTATATACTTTTTTCAGTGCTGTATTGGACTTTGTAGAGCAGCTCAGTGAGGAAACATGACTGGCTATGCTGGATCTTTTTATTTTACCTTGTTCATCTCCTCTAAGGCATTTTGTACTTATTGGGTTATGAAGTCATGGAAGATGCATAGGGTTTTTTTTTTACTCTCTTTGAAAAATTAAAGTAAAAATTAAAAAAATTAAATTAAAATGAATCAGTTGAAATTGTTGGGGGAAAAACCCACATTGATTAACACAGTAAGAAACATACACATATTTGGACATAAATTGTATTTTTGAGGATTTTCCATAACATACTCCCTTTAAGTCAATAGCCTTATCTTTTTATGTGTATACATAAACACACCAAAATGTGGAGCCATATTTCACTATTATATCTTTTCTGTTCAAGTGAGGTGGCTGCAGTCAGCTCCTGTGCCATGTTTCTTATTGCAATCTGAGTCAAATCTTTCTGAACAAGACAAATGTCTCTTATTTTGTAATTTATTCAGTACAATGAATTAAATATATTGATTAATTAAATCTTACTCTGAATATGCCAAAAGATCACGGATGTTCAGGTCCAGTGTTTCTATTTGGGCTGGTTTCTGCTTGTTAGGTTACAAGGCGTTCTTCTGGAGAGAGGATAGAGGAGAAAGCACGAGGGGATGATCAACAAAAGCTTAGGGATGGAGAGAGGAAAAATCTGTGTCATCAAACCACGGCATCATTTGTATCACTCTACTTTTCAGTTGTGTTGCCTTCAAAATCTGTACCTGGGTTAAGAAGATGATAAGATCTGAAGAAAGTTTTTGTGAATGATGAGGGAAAAGGACAGATCTGCATTAACTTAATCTATAATGTAATACAGCCAAACCTAATTTAAGTGTTAATCATGTTTCTGTATTATTTCTAAAATTTTGTCTGAGACAAAATAAAGAATATTGTCTCATTAGGAAATGTGGCAGTATTACTGTGACAGTAATCGCATTGTCATTCTATTTTCATAACCAAAGATTCAAAGCAGCTTGAAAAATATTCATTACTGATGCAGGCTTGAACATGCAAGTGAATAGCTGTATCAGTACTGTCATATATAATTTCAGCAACACTGTCAAGCACAAGAAAAGTTTAGCTAACTACAGGAGAAAAACAATGGATGTCTGGATAAGATTAATGCAAATGCATCTTTAGAAGAAAATAAGCATTTTAGAAACAACAAAACAAAGTAAATGATAATTTCTTATTGTAGTATTTACTTCTTATTCCTATACTACTTATTTCTATAAGGAGTAAAGGCTGCTGTTTTATTGTTTGCTGTTGATACATTATTTCCTCAAGGAATGTAGTCTCCTGGATTTTAAAGATGTATTTTTATATATGCTTTTGTTCTGCAGGGAAACAATGCAAAGAAAACAAAAATTCAATAATTTGGTTACATCTTTTATATTTAAAATCAGGTGTGGATTCTAAATATCTTTAGAATTTTCCCTCATTAGTGGGAACTCTGAGCTCCTGTAAAACCTTTGCCTGTAGAAGGTCCTCAGTGAGAGGTTTTGGCATTGCTTTCACTTTCCCCTGTGCCTTTTTAGAACTAAACTTCACTCTCCCCAACACACTTGTTTTCCTCGCTCTGTGCTTTGGGCTTGATAAATAAGCAATAATCCTCACTGCTGATTTTTCATGTTGTCTGGGTTTAAGTTTTTCTTCATATATTCTTTATATAGTTATGTTTCTAATTTTTATTCACAATGATATATGTAAAATGCAAACTGGTTGCAAAACGTGTAACTGTGGTAAATTGAACTTTAAAAAAATCTGACTAGAGAAGAATTTTCTTTAGTTAAAAATAGATTTTTTTTGAACACTTTGTTACTATGTAATAGCTCAGATTATAATTACTAGGACTAACACAATCTCCTTGGTTCTGGGCTGTATTTGAAAGTAATCCTGATTCCTTAGAAATAGGAAAGACCATTGCACATGAGCTCTGGAAACTCAGAGCTGTGTTCTGTTTCTACTGAGTCAGGGTGCCAGCTTTGAGACACACATATATGTGTATGTATGTTTTATATACATATATATGGTTATTTTTTGTCTTATGAGCTTCATCTTGAATGCAATAGAGCATGATCCTTACCAAGTTTAGTTCTTTTTGACTATAAGTGATTTGAAAGTAATTTATTTTATTTTGATTCACTTTCATTGGTTTAGGTGACCTTGCTCATCTTCCCCTCATCATGCCTGTTGGTCTGATAGCATCAGCAGTTGGGTGATGAGCACTTCATTGAACACATGACAAAGTCTACCTTCTCCTAGTGTTAATTAGAGAAAATAAGGAATAAACTACATGTCCAGCTACAAAAATCCATTAGAGAAGGGCAAACTTCAAAAGGGTTAGAGGTTCTGCCAAGTCAGGAAAGGAAATTGCCCCACCTCTGTGGTGCACTCTGGGGTAGAGATGCAGAAGGACCCAAAACTTAAAATGACAAGCATGATGTGGGGTTGCCATGGTCCCCTGTAAGGAGCTGGGGAAACAAACAGCTGCTTGGGAGGGGAGATGTGCTGGTAGAATTTGGTGAGATGTGATGACGCTGAACAGCTTGATTTGGCTCAGGCAGTTGGAAAAGTCAAGGGAGAGTTTATTTTTCTTCCTACAGTATCACTCAGGAGGTTTTTTTATGGTTTTCCTTCCTTAGCCCAGAAAGAGAAAATAGTCTACTGAAGTTAGAAATAAGATTTAAAAATTATCAGGTTCTGTGGAGTTGCAGTGAGAAAGAAGGAAAATGGGAGATGAGTATATTCTCTTAAATTAGATATTCAAAGGGAACTAAGAGATCCACAAGAGGGAAGGCAAAATTAATCCCCACTGGGGAGTCCTCCTCTAGCTATTCTGAGTTGCACAGTTGTACTTAGACAAATCTAATACTAAAACTGATGGTGATGTAAAACTATGATTTTAATCACATTTTCCTCCTGAATCTATGATGAGGAAGGTGGGAAGTAAAGTGGGAGTAGTGCCACAACAGGAGCTCATTTGCACATGATGCATCCTAGAGCACGCTGCCACTTCGGCACATTGTTCCACCTTTTCAGGGATAGTTTTTTTCTCAAGGCAGACTTTAACCTTAAATTACAGAGTTGGAATTCTCTTAGCTGATTGAGAGGGGGGAAACCAGTAAATTTTCTCTATTAGTTTTTTCATGAAATCACTAAATAAACGAATTGGAATTTGTAGTAGTATATTTTTAAAACCTGCGACTAAACATACATTCTTAAAAAGTAGCTGAGAAAAATTGCAGTGCTGTTATGTCGGTTGTCTGCAGCAATGCTAAGTAGTGTACAACACTGGACACACAAATGAGAGGACTAATATTTTCTAAATCATATTCATTGCTGTCAAAGGTCATCATGATTAGCGTAACCACCTGTTTCTGTAAATCTGGGCATGCTAAAATGACAACTCTGATTTATTGGCTTTGGGATGTTTCATGTTTTGCTTTGGAATGCAGTAACTTTTTTAGGAATTTTGGCTTTAAAACACAACACCGTGGTACATCCTGATTGCAGCCTTGTTCAGCAAAAAGCTATTGCAGCACATTCTTGCTTTGTGGTTTGCAGTTGTCACCAGGATTTGATGTGATGTTGTGTCATTAGCAGCTGATTGTGCAGCCTGAAGGCTTGGTGGTCTTCCAACAGGCCATGCACAAATTTCCTATGACACTCCATTTCTCTGCTGGTTTTCCTCTGGGAACTTACTCTTCTGTGATCTGTGGTTTCAAGGTTTTTGTCTCCTTAATTTTTAATGGTAGTTACAGCAAATAAGAAAACAAACTTGTGATATTTGTACTTGTTACTGAAGAAATGGCTGAGGATTTAAAACTGTATATTTAAGGGTACTAACTGAGGTGGTATTTAGAACTGCTAATAAAGATTTTGTCCTTTAAATCAGTTCATGGTGGCTGCAGTTCCACTCCTATTACAAATATTTAAAGGAGTCAAATTAAACAGGTGTAGTGGGAAGCAGATATAGTAACAGGGGATTAACAAAACCCAGTCTTGACGTACTGGGGATTTCCTAAATCATGTCCTGTGCTTTCTACTCAGCTGTTCATGATGGTAAAATTGTCCTGTGCCTTGGGCTGAAATAGATATTACAGAATTCTGTAAAGCAATGAAACATAAGAAGCTGTTCTGACCATTTGTCTTAAGGAGTGGCCCTGAATAGATTACCCTATATAGGGATTGTGTTTTGAAAGGTATGAAAAAAAGGGAGGAAGGCTTATGAGTTAAAATGATTTGGGGTGGATTTTTTGTAGGAAAAGTCTCACTACTTTGAGTTAAAATATTCTACTTTAGCACCAGCTTATTTTTGAGATAGTTCTTCCTAAATTGTATTAAGTACCAGACTGTGAAGCAGCAGTTTTTATGTAACATTCTCCATGAATATTGCTGGTGGTCCCACACAAACTGCCCTGTCACATTTTATATTCCTTTCCAGCTCATTACTATTAGATACAATAAGTTCTTTCCCAAGATTTAAGTTTTGTGGAAGTTACTGTGTCTGCTGCTCATGAAAGCTCTATCTGCTATTCAAGTGCTGTCCATGATCATGACTGGGAAGTTTGAAATAAATGAGAGCCTCTATTCAGTTGCAGATGCACTGCAGCTCTCAGGGATGGGTTGCTGTGTAGGAAATAACTTTGCCCTGTTGTAGGATATAATGGAAAACCTTTTATTTTGGATCAGGACGCGGATTGTGTGACTTCTGCTAAAAATAACAATTGAGATCTCGTTTATTCTACAGCAGCTGTTCTGAGTATTGCTGGCTGTTTTCCTTTGGATCTTCAGATATTTTTGCTTCCTTTTAAGTTCTCTCTTCAAGAGATGCCAGGCCTGCTGGGCACCTCTGCAGTGCTTCTGTGCTCTCCTGCAGGCTCTGTGTGGCTTGAGCTGTGCCTGCACATGGGGTTGAGAAGGACAAACCTGCACGTGCTTGGCCGTGCTGTTGCCAAGGGCTCAGTGCTCTGCCCAGGGCATGGCGTGGGTTGCCTTAATGTATGCTGGATGTCAGGAGGGATGCATGCATGCATCATTTCGTGAACCAGTAACTCAGATGTTACTCTCCCCTATTTTATTAGTGTTGCCTTCCTTGGACCTAAAAATATAACCAGCTCTGAGCTTGTGAACTTCATTCTGGTTTGGGTTTTTTATTTTTTTTTTTTCTTTTTTTTTCTCTTTCTAATTTTAGTTCACACGTCTCGGTTCTCTGAGTCCATGTTGTGCCATTTCTGTGCTCTGACTGCGGCAGTCTTTCTGCATGTCTGCCACTTACTGAGCACTTTTGTTTTTAAGCTGACCTCTAGCAAGGAACAGACCCTATTCCGCTCCTCAACGTTATTTAAATATTTTAGGGAAGAGTGAACATCATTTTGTCTCCTGATTCTTCTGCCAAGTCTTGCTGCTGCCAGTCACTTTTGAGTTTTCTGAGTTCCTTTTCTTAAATGTGTAGCATTCATGTTGTTTCCCAGAATTATATTTTAAGGAGGTATGTAAGATGTGACGGCTGACTAGGGCTAACTTGCAGTTCCAGGGTTTCTTAGGAAGCATTTGCCAGGATCATGTTGTTCTGGCTGTTAGATTTTTCCAAAACCAGCCCTGTCTACTTTTGTTTAACCTGTGATTTTTAAAAACTTTATCTGCAACATATGTTATAATGGATCCTTAAAATTTGTCTGGTCATAAAAGAAGAAAAAAGGATTAAACAAAACTAAACTAAGTAGGACCTTAGTTAAGACTTGAAAAGGTTAGAACAGCAAAATATCAAACCCAAGTGAGTTCTAATCTATCTGTTCATTTTAACTGCACAGGAAGACAGAGTTGGTGTGTATGTGTGCATATACATATATATATATGAGTTTCTAGTACATTTATCACTAGTACTGAAAATCAAATATTGCTCAGAAGGAGGTAGGCATTTAATAAATGAAGAAAGATGAGACTAATGTGGGTTGAAAATAGCTGTGTGAATACATTGCATCAAAAAAAAAAAAGAGACATTAGGATTCTGGAGCAATGAGAACCTTGATAATGTTGAGAAAACTGAGAAATGTATTTGCATGCAAACATAAGAGCAAAAATGATGAAAACATGTCAGTGATGCCCAGTAGGAACTTACCTAGTTATGCCATTGATTTATTTTTTTCAATTATGCTTTTAAAATTGGGAGCTATTGAAGTGCCTATACATTCCATTAAATGGACAAAAAAAATCCCCCATCCAGTGGAACTATCTAGAAAGGAGTCAGTCTATTACCTAGTAATATATTGAAATACCTGTAAGAAAATAAGGTCTCAAATAATGTAGGAAAAATATATAAATGAGGAACAAACAGTTTGAGTGCAGCGGTTTGAGCTCCCATATCACATAACACTGGCCATGCTCAACAACTACCTTGGCTAGTGTAGCTGTTACTGCCTTTATTAACATACTTATTTCCTGTAAACCACTGAGATGGATACTTATATTGGCTTCTTGCATTTTCCCAGCATTCTCCTGTAGTTTAAAACTAATCAAAGCACTGAGACACTTGTCACATGGCGTAGTTCAGTTCCAGAACAGATGGAGGATGGCCTGGGTGACCTAAATATGCCTATAGAATCTCAAACTTTTATAATTCCATTAAAAGTGGGTTTCTCTCTATGGTGGAGCAATATAGAGATGTCTCTAATCAGTGTTCCTCCATCTTGTTCTGAATGAAGTATAGATACTATCTGGGAAGTAACTACCCCCATGGTTTTGCTCCCTCCCTGTAGTTCTATTTCTGGGACCTCCAGTTAGCTTCTCCCAATATCACTTGTTCAAATATGACATTTGGCTGCTATCTCCAGAGCCCAGCTTTCACATTTACACAGAGTTTAGTATTAAGGACTAAGCCCAGGCTCGTATCATTCTGATTCTGTGCTTATCAACACAGCCCATCCCTTTTCCATGAATGTAAACTGTTGCTGATGTCTGGTACACACTGGAACAATCAGGGCACTTTTATCTGCTTGCTTTATACATTTTCTGATAAACACACAGGATTTGTCACTTTATTATTTTAGCTAATTATGTGGCATTTATATTAGAAAACACAGTCATGCATTAGAGAATAAATACTGTATTGCATCACCAATTAATTTATGCTGTTTCTTCAGCATCAGGAATGTTATGTTTCCTGAGTTATGGTGAACTTATTACCTTTCTGAATGTATCTGATTATTCTGACTAATGCTTTTATCGTAACTTTACTGTTAGTCAACTTTCTGACATCCCGTTCTCTGGCTTTTCTTTTTAAAGTCAGCAACCCTGCAGTTCTAGTTACAGCAATAAGTGCAGCACAAAATTTGCACTTATTAAGTGTGCAGATAGGCAGGGCAGAATTTTGGCCAAACTGTCCAGTTTTGGTTTCAAGTGTTCTGTTCCCCAGAATTTGTCAGAACAAAACTACAGAATTTTCCTAGTTGCTGTTGCCACAATGCCCTTAATGTTCATTATTGATATAATAATTATTGACTTCTCTGAGGTCCAGGTTAAATGCTGTAAACAGGAGAAATATGAGCCAATATTAGCAGTGACACATGTTTATAGCATTGATTTTACATCTCCTCAGCCCAGCTTGCAATATATTTGTTTGCAGAGTAGTTAACTTGGCAAGGCTTAAGTATTTCTTTTTGGCCATAATGTTGAGATAAAAATGATAGTGGGGAACTCAGCGAGAAGCTTCTTTTTTTAGCTGACTTCCCTACATAATTTTCCTCCTTTCCTTTCTAGTCTGCAGTCTGTTTCTTTTACTGCCTACTTCTTCCCTGCTGACTCTGTGCAGGCACACTGGAGCAGACTTAAGGTCCATCACGTCAATTATCCATCTCCCTGTGCCTGGAATCTTGTGTACTTTGTGATATTGTTATATTGGGTTTGGCCTTGATGTTTGCCCAAGAAGCGTCTTGTTACAGAAATTATTTAAGAAATCCTAGTTTTCAGTTTAAAAAAAAAAAAAAAAAAAAGGGGGTTTGGACCTTTCAGTTACATAGAAATAATTCTGAATACAAGCAGAGGGTGAATCTTGGCAGCTCTGTGTGCATGACTGCTGGTATTGTAAAGCAACAAAAACAGCTTTGCACTTCAGGGACATTTGACTTCAAAATGTAATGGTTACATTATAAGTATCACCATGACCACATCGTCCAGCTTTTTCTTTTGACTTTTAATATCTAATTTCTCCTATGCAGAAATCATACCTGCTGTAGTGACAGTGCCCAAGAGACAACAATCCCTTCACTGTTTTGTTTCACCTACAAATAATCTGTGTGCTGGTACCTTGCAGGCTCTTGCTGAGAAAACCTTTCTGCTTCCCTGTTTTATGTTCGTGTTGTGTTGCTTCTTACAGATTAAAAGAGAGTTAAACTTGGAGAATTTTGTAAGTTTTTGGAAATTGCTTATTTTATGACCTTCTGTCTGTTGAGGGCAGATGTTTTAGTCACAACAGGGCCTTTCTGAAGAACATGAGCTATGAAATGAACAAATACAAAACCATCTCCTTCACTCCTTAAAATGCAGTGATTGTAAAGAATAATGTCTCTTGTTCCCCTGTGAGAAACCTCAGGTAGGTACTGGGTTCCTCAATATAATTTGGTTCTTGAAAAGCTCTTTAAATACAGCCCTACACTCTATATGACACTGTTTGAAAACCTGTTCTCCCTGAAAGGCATATCCCATTAAATACAGTTCTGTTGCAAGGCACAGGATTGTATGTAATGGGTCCTAGAGGTTGCATTATTTCACCTAAAGGTGCAGAGAAGGAAGGCTGGTCCTCTCAACAGCTGCTGTGAGCCCTTGGATGTGTTGCTGTGGGCTGTGAAAGAGTGATTTCAGACTTAGTTCTCTTTTCTAGAGGCATGAAAAAAGAACAGTTCCTCCTGCTCCTCAAAGATAATGAGCTCAGTGTGAATGTGTGAGAAATCTGTATATGCAGAGGGCAAAAAGTAATGCTTTTCATACTTTTCTGCTATGTGCTTTTGTACTAGTCTGTTTCTAGTGCACAAAGTCAATCACTGCTGCCATTTATTGCAAAGTATTTATTTCTGTTTAGGATGATGTATGCTGAGCCCAGAATGGATTGTCCCTGTTCTTGATGAAACAAATGGAGATTGTCAATAAGTGAAGCAGAGATAAGATAGATACTAGCTTGTTAGTGATTTGGGAGTAAGGTGATATGGCACAATAGATTAATGCATTGCCTTCATTTGTTGACATTTAATCTCTAGACTTTGGTTTGTATTCAGTACATAAAGTAACTGAAAACCTCTCCCAAACTGCCAAGACTTGCAACCAATTTGCTTGCTCTTCTGTATTTCCTTTTTTTAAATAACTTTTTAAAACTGTATTCCTGAAGATTGACATAATTTCACAATTTTCTCCTCAGGAGAGTCAGTAATTATGACTTCATAGCACACCTTTTCTTATTCAACCTCCCTTCTTTTCCCCCACTGCTCTGGTTGGAGGTTTGTAGTTTTGTTGTATTACTTATGCACTCATTGCCACAATGCACTGCCTGCATTGCCCTTGTAGCCACTTTGTCCTTCCTTTCACTACTCCTGCATCTAAGAGGGCAAGTGTAACGGTCAGAAATGAGACCCTTATCCGGGGGCAGTGGACAAGAATCTGTTTATTGATTACAAATCTCAATGTATATAGACATATTACAATGAGGAGGCTGAGTTATGCTAAGAACTGGGATGGGACATTACAATTAGGAGAATACATTATGTTAACTAAGAGGGGACAGAAAAATCCACATTTATGACCACAGAGAGCAAAGGAAACAATAGATGTTGCTACACTGGTTTCGGTTCCAGCTGGGGCATACCTCCTATCTCCTTGGTGGAGACAGGAGTCCACAGCCTTGTCAAATGCAAATACGGCCTGTCTGGAAAGGAGCCATCCTATCATGATAGGATTAAGCCTTATCACTTTGGAGGTCTCTGTGTTTTGCAGTTTTTATATCCTCACAGGCAAGGACCTGTGGCAAGAGTGGGCTTGTCCATTTCTGCACATGGAATGGATGACAATGCAGCCTATGGCTTTTCCAGCTGGATGGAGCAAAACTTCAAGGCATTATTTGCTGTCTCTGATAATCCTCAAGCCATCTTAATGATAAATCTTCTTATTCATTGATGTCTTGCTGTGTCTGATGAGTCTGAGAACATTCTGGTTCCCAAATGTTCATGTGAAGGATGGAGATAAGTCCTGTGAAATGCACACAGCCTTTCTGTGCAACTATCTCCCTCCACAGAGCTCTGAAAGATATAGGAGCATGCATAAGAGCAAAATTGTGTCTGTATGAAACTCATGACAATACAGGGTCAAACTGTTTTCCTGAAATTAGTATTTTCAGAACTATCTGCTATTAGTACCAGTGTGATGCTAATTGTGAATTCAAGTTGGGAGAAACAGCACCTGTACTTAGAACTGCTGCCGGAAACACACATGGCATTCTCATTGTAAACGATGATCATTACGGGTGCATTTGAGAGAGGAGTCATCTTAAGATGAGTGGTGATTGAAACTGCATTTCACTTAAAGAGGCTGTGCAATCTGGGCAGTAATAACTGGACGAGTGCAACCTCCTCATTCCTGCACCAACAAGCTTCATTAAGCTCCAGGGAGTTTGCATCAAACACTGAGCTAGAGAGCAATTAACTGTGTGGGTCTGGTGAAGGGTGCCAGCCCTGTTGGTGCATTCGATGATGACCCTTCTCTTCTGGGAAATGCCCTTACCATTAAGACATTTCCAGCTTGGCAGTGACTAGATGACTTATTCCACCAGAGGAGAGTCTGGAAAGCTGAGAAGGAGCTCTCTGACAGCAAGCAAAGAGAGGGGGAGCTGAATAAGCTTCCTCTTCCTCACACAAGTGATGGTGATAGTCACTGCTCCTATTCAGCCCATGATACCCTTTACCACTGCTACGTTTTTACAGGCACAACAGATTCCCTGGGAAAAGACATGGAGTGGCAAAACAAAGAAACTAATTTCTTCTGCATACAGAGAGCCTTGTGCAGCATGCTACTGCAATGTGTCTTGCTTATGGCGAATGTTCTTATTCATTCAGGAAATAGCAGTTGAGGCAAAAAGCCAGTTCATTCATATATTTGCTAGTGATAGAAACAGACCCCCAGATATTATCTTGTCTTAATGCAAAATAAATGAGTAAAGATCCCATGCTCTGGATTAATGTAAAAATAACATTTTTCAAGGATGTTTGTTCCCTTTCCCATAAAAACAAGTACTTGAGTATTTTTATTTTAATCACAACTTCTCAACCATGTCTGTATACCTTATAGAGCAGATTTTTCTGTAGTTAATATGCATCACCATATTTGATTATTAATTCATCTAGTCTCTCCTAAATCAGCCTTTTGTGTGCAGAAGAATGCTAATAGACTTTTGTTTCTAAATCTCCTAATGTACCATGAAAAAGTCTACTACATGGCTGACTTCTACCTCCTAAATATTTAAATTATTGTTCTTCTGCCTGCAAAACTGATTTGCATGACCATTGTTTGGATATGTAGCTATGTGGATATTGTAAATACTGCACAGTCCCATGATCACCAGAATGAGCCTACAAAATCTCTTAAGAGACTAGTTAAAATACAACTTTGTGAGGTTTCCTTCAGTTCTGCTTGACCTGTTTTTAAAAAACATAAATCACATTCTATTTTTGATTATAGAGATATATATCCACCATATCCTCGCTGGCCTCAGATTTATCTTGACCTCCCTGAGATAAAAATCTATTGTAGTTCTCCAAGGCAGCCTTTCCTTTGGCTTCTAGGAAGGTCAGTTAGGATACTTTTTTCCATATATCATCCCTCAGGACTTTGTTAAGTTTTAAGTTCAGTGCCGTTTCCTCCATTCCTAGAACTAATTGTGATGATGATTTCCATAGAGTGCCTGAAAAATTATGCAGAGAGAAGTTTTCTTCTCCTCAAGGTGCTTGCTGATGTATGCTAGGATCTCTCTTCTCCAGACTCTTCCAGAGTGCCCACCCTCCCTTGAGTGCTCAGCTGCTGAGAGTTCAGGGAAGAGTGGCTCTGACATCCTCCTGGGCTTGTCCATCCTTACATCCTTCTTGACAGTTTCTTCAGGTTAATGAATATGTTTGTTGTTTTGGTATTGATAATATTCCCTGGTATCTGCTATGAGGGAAGAGGATGGCTGCTGAGTACTGCTCTTTTCCACTGCACATTCCCAATGAGCATCAAGATTTAATCTTTGATAGAATGGGTTACCTGTTTCTAGTCTCAAAACAAACATTTTTTTGCCTTTGACTGCCAGTTTACTCCTACTGGCTGATACAAAGTATATTAAGTAATTGCATTGCGAGGCTTGTGTCTACCTGCTCAAAATCCCCAATAACAAAATTGCAGCTCAGCCTTAGACGTAGAGAGACCTGGAGTTGTTATGTGCTTTGGTGCTACTCCAAAAGGAGATATGAAACCTAGCAATATGATTTAGCAGTATGTGTTTAGCACCCTGAAGAGGATCTTCCTTTCTTGGTGAGCCACAGTACAGTCTGGAAAGCAGGATAAGCAGAGATGTTGTGTTTTTCATGTATTTTGCATCATCATTTTTCTTTATTTTTTAGCCTTTTAAAAAAAGTATTACCTGCAAAACTTCCACAGTAAATTGCTTTTGTAGGGAAGTTCTTTAATTGTCTTTTTGGGGTTTGGTTTCTGAGTTCTGTGGGGGATTTTTTTTACCACTATTTTAACACTCTATTCCTTAAACTTTGTTTGGTTGGTTGGTTGGTTTTTTTGCAGTCCTTGCCTGAATCTGATTATGTGAAATAACTTGAGTTATATATGGCCATATACAGTTTCAGTCAGAGAACGGAGCTATTACATCTAGACACTTATAACACCATGGTATTTCCTTTAGAAGAGCCAAAATAGGAAGAAAACAGCATAGAATATAGATTTTGCTCCAGTGTGGATTCAATAAACAAACTCTGCTGAAATAATTGTGGTGCTGATTACAAGAAGGCTTGCAAAAAATGAACAAAGGTCACTCGCTGCCTTCTTGTGATGTTCATGACTCATTAATCAGAAAGCCAAGTTTGCATTTATAATTTCTCTAATCAGACAATGAAGTCTTGAAGGAGCAGGGACCATTGGAGTATATAAAAGATTTAATGCTAAAACGGTTGAACACATGTCAGTTCAGTGCAAATCAGGGATCTGTGGAGGTCGTGCTTTGCTCTGGCTGGGTAGAGAGGCAGCACTCCCTACACTCCCCAGCAGTTGGTTTAAAGTTGAATTACTGCTGTAGTGAAAGCCATCAGTACTTCGGCCTTTGAGGTCAGTGCTGTGATGCAGCAGAATATAAATAATGAAGAGAAGAAAATGTAAAGAAACAAGAGTGTTCTTTTAAGGTTTCAAGTTGTCCTTTCTGCAAAGGTAGGTAAATCTCATACAGATGACTTTTGTTGTTTAAAGATTTAGAACACTAATTGAGGCTTTGGAATTCCCTTAAACGATGCCTTACCAGCTCCTTTCACACGGAGAAGTAGCTGGCAGTGGTGTGCCTTTGGATTTGCAGAGATTAGATACATAAAAACTAGGTTTCTATCAGGGCTTGGTTTGTGGTTTTTATTTTTCCCATGGCTGTGTTGACTGTATTGACTCCTCAGCCTAACAAGTCCCAGAGCAACGTTCAGAGGTCCATACCAACCAAATTGCTCTATGACAATGTTTTTATTTCACCTTAAAAGCAGTGCAAGAATTTCAGGAAAAGAAGGAGGTGATTATGAATCATGAAATTGGTTAAGGATTCATGTTTGAGCAAAAGACATTTACAGAGGATTAACAGTGTTGACCTTTTAATGTAAGACCTCTGTTCCCTGTAGGGACTTGAGAGTGAATGTTTAGTCAGCCTGTGTCAGTAGTGGGGCTCAGTGACCCTAAGGCTGCTTGGATACAACAACACTGGTACGAGTTGGGGTACTTGTGAGGACAAACTTAATAACTGCTTTATTTATTTATAGAATACATTCTCTTATATTAATAGGCACAAATATAGATCTAAATGTTATTACTGCTTGCTATACTGAATAGAAAATTCTCCTAGTTTTCATAGTGAGCAGAGTCCATGAGGACTTGTTGGACTTTCAGTGTCTTGTGAAGTGATGGGTTGAGTGGCTGTTAGTGAAGATCCTGTTATGTGTTGAAATTTGTGTGTGTTTTCTCATCTCAGTTTGGCCCGTTCCTCTTATTTTGCTACTTGCTATTCTGAGTATTTTCTTGACTGCACAAGTCCTTTCAAAGAAATATTTTTATCCAGCTGGCTTAGATCCATTGATGGCAGGAGCCTGCTGCTGTTCCAGTAGATTTGCTTCAACACTATAAAAAAAAAGATAATGTAAAAGGTATGTTAAACTGATTTTTACATTCATGAATATCTACATATGCAGTGTGAATAAATAAATCTAGATAACAGGAAAGATATCAGTATGGCTTTCTTTTACCTTGCCTGCTGTCTTACATTTCATGAGTATACACTGAATGTTGGTAGTCAGTGGAGGGGAGACTGCTAATTCCCAAGAGAGACATGCCTGCAGAGCTCTCTGCTTGTCCACTTCTCTGCTATTGTGGAAATTATATGCACCATTTTAACTCAATATTCTTTATACCTAGTAGATAAAGTCCAGCATTTCATTATAATGAATATTTAGAGTATCTGCTGTATGTGTTTTATGATTTTTTTTTCTTTACAATACTGCAGAGGAATGTATAATATTTAGAAGAGTAATTCCAAAACTTAGTCTTTTGTGTTATGGAATTTCTAGAAATCAGTTCAATAAATGAAAATTACATTTGTAGCTCTTTTTAAAAAATAATCCATTGCTCTGCCTTTCACTCTGATTCAGGTCTCAGATTTTATCATAGCAGAATAGGAGCACTATTTGAAGTGTTTTTGAAAATGTGTACTAGTAACTTTCATATATGTTGCCATGATCTATGAAGAGATCAATGTGTTGAGAAGTGACTGCTGTGCAGGTTGATGTGATGCCCTTTATATAGTTATTGTAAAATTTAGTGGTTTTGAAAATTGTAAGTGAAATATATAGAAATTTCTAGTAGCAATTATTTAGAAAAGTTAGGATGATGAATTTTTGACATACATAAACCATAAGTATTTTGTAGACAAAGATGCATATCTGGACCACCTGTATACACTAATTATGCAAGATGCAGGGCATCAACAACCTACTCCAGCTCCATCCTTCTGCAGTTTTGAGCTTTTAGGAAATCAAATTCATTTCACAAAGCAGCTTAAAGTTCTCTTTGATGTGCAAACCATTGGAAACAGAATATCTTGTTACATTCTTATTGATGCACTAATCAGCTAAAGGACAGACACATGTTTCATTATAAGAACAAACAAAGTGCGTCAGCTTGAGGGATCAGAAAGATATGAGGTCTGACAGCTGTAAACTTCTAAAACAGGCTGGACTAAAATGAAATTTTACAAAACAAGTGCCCCTACTGTTGTGATAATCTGTTTTCAACGGAATAACAACATTTGCACCAAAGAAGTCTCTGAAACAGTGACATTTTAATAAGAGATCTGTATGTTCAAACAGTAATGTAGTAGAGCTACAAAGGCTCTATCAAGATCTAAAAATTGATTTTGTTGTATGTCAGAAAAATATAGATGAGATAGAAAAGAAATTAAAATTTCAAGGTTAAATAATAGAAAACAGTAAGTAGAAGCCCAGTGGTGAGAAAGCTATCACAATATATTTACCTTATATAGTCTGGGGTTAAGCTCTGCAGGGTTAAAATGCTAATCTAGTTTTCAAAAAACATTTTTTTCACTAAGTATGTTCTTCAAAGTAACTAAACATTACTCTCTCCTTTTTTTTTTTTTTCCCCGCTTTGGTAAAATTCTGTTCCTGAGGTAACTTCACTTTTACAGCAAATTTTTCAGTGGTTCAAAGAGGCACTGAGTTTTGGCAGTGCAACTGAGAAACAAAACCCATCTGTAGGCCAGCATTTCGACAGTAATGCTATATAGCAACTGACCTCTGGAGGAAAAGAACAATAAATTTATTCTTTTGTACTCTCAAAACCCCTTTATAGTGTATGAGACTTGGGATTTCTGATGGAATCTGGTGGAGCTGAGGATAAACTTATGCTTTTCCATTCAGTGTACTCATTCAGCTTAAGTGCAACATGGCTTTTTTTTTTTCTCCCCTCAAAAAAGTGTGAGTTAGAATATATTGTTCTCCAGCATGAAATTTTTTAACACATCCTTTATATTTCTGAAATTTGCAGTCAATCATTTCATGAACATCCAGAAAAAGAGAGACCTAATAAAAAGTAGCAGCTGAATAATATTCCAAACTGTCACCACCTAATTAATTTTCTCGTTTATATTCTAAGGACAGTCCCAATTCACATGGACTTCTGCCAGGGAACTCAACAATAAAACATTCATTTAAAATTCCTAACAATAAGAAAATATTGAAAGACTGGGAATAAACAGACTAACCTTGGATGAATCAGTCTGCAAATTCCATATTTGGAAGTATACAAGAGACTGGCCATCATTTTGAAATAATGGTAAAACTACAGCAACTGAAATTGCCTTGTATTTTAGAACAAATGGAGCTGCCCTTCACACCTGTTAGCTTAACTTTAGACTTTCAGAATTTACTGTTGGTTTTTTTCCTTCCCCATGCCTTTAATCATATCAGACAAGCCAATTGTTCATCTTGCTCTTAAAATTTAATATTGCTTACATTAAATGATTTGTACAGAGACTGATCTGGAAACATGCTATCCACCTACAAGTCATTATTTTAATCTGAAGATGCTGAATTCAGTAGCAACATTTTTTTTTTAACATTCTGACATACCTTAAGGTGCATCTAATGAGATCTATCAGAAGACATCAAACGAACTAATTCCCTAAATACTGAAGTACTTTAGAAACTCCTTGAGACATTACCTGAATGACTAAATATCTCTAAAACTGCAGCACTACAACCCATATAATTGCAGATTGCCAGAGCCTGTGTTCTTACTTCTCCCTGTGAAATATAATTCATTCAATTATGAATGTGTAAAATTTATACTTGTTTATGTCCATGATACCTGGAATTATGCACTGGTGTTCATCAGGAAACCTTTCTATAGCATTTCTGCATTGGTAGCTTTTGCATAGTGGTTTCTTGTGTCATTTTGCTGTCTGGTTAAACAATGTATTTGTGAGAGCAGCATTGTGCTGGGATCTTGTGTGACACCATAAAAATACACCAACAAACAGTATATTTTCTGCCACAATAAGGAAAAAAAATCACCTAACTTTTTCTAACATGTTGCTTGGTTTGGAAATTGAAAAATTGCCTGAAACTCTGCTAAGAATTGAAAGTAAATGAAATGGAAATACAATATATTATAATGAGACAGATGTGAGCTCATTTTCCCTAGTGCAGGTTCATGGACTATGCATTGACTTGGCCCGCCTGACATTTAAATTTGAGTAAATTCAGTGGTTTATAAGAAAAGCATCTGTTGTTGGAATGACAATAGCAAGATACAATAGCAAGGAAAAGGAATCTAATTGTTATTAGGTATTACAGCAGAATGTCAATGAAGGGGCTTTCATTGTGTTGAGATTCTGGCACCAGCCTGGATATTAAATTGGCCAGCTCATCAGGGAATAGAGCACATTAGTGGGTGATTCAGCTGTGACTGAGTGTGTGCATTAAAACCTGTGACTTGGAAAACTTTCTAATGCCATAAATCGAGAGCAGAGTTAATACACAACATTCATGGAGGGAATATAATATAAATTAGTGTGCTTTACTTCTACTAACTTTAACCTTGATTCACATTAGGCTCAACATTTAATTTTTTATAGTGATATTCATTCTGTTGCCATGTTTGCTGTGCACTCTGTAGCACAGGTAAAACCTTGAACTATGCCATACACTCAGCCTGAGCAAGCTGTAAAGCCTGCAGCTTATGGCTTCTGCTTCAAGATCTCTATTTGGGCATGTTCAGCCACTGAATAGTGAGGGTTGCTGCTAATGACTTTTAATAAAATCAAAAAGCTCTGAGATCATAAACCTGCTGACTTCATTTCCTTTTTCCAGTGCACTTCAAAAAAGTAATTACTGTGCTGCACATACAGGCAAAGCTTGCAAAATGCCCTCAAGATACAACTCAAAATTAAGACTTCTGGTAATGAAAAAAGTCAGCAATGTTTTTCAGTAAAGAAATAAACCAAGAATTAGTATATTCTTCAAAGTACAATTGAGAGTTTTATTTCTGTTCTAATTTTAAATAAAAATCCACGAGATCCTGCATTTTCAGGCTTGGAGAAGGTTAAACGTAAATCTTCTTTTTCTTTTCTCATGATTGCTTTCAAATCACCACAGAAAATGCAGGGTCTGTAGTGTTGCTTGAGTCTTTATATTTGATATGCTTTGGGTTTTTTCTGTCATTAAAATTAGATGAAGAGCCTTCACAGGAAACATTGAAAAAGTACAGAAGACAAACAGAACTATGTTCACAGGGATGTCACAAAAGGGAAAGACCACAAAGACAAAGAACAAAATGGAAAACAAAAAGGGAAGCTACTTTTCTGGTAGTTTAGTGTCATCTCCATCATCTTCTGTGTCACTCCCTCGTCAACTTTTTCTTGTGCTGTTTATTCCTCTGTTATAAACAACTAGCACGTGCCCGCTTTTTATTTGTAGTGCTCTTCTTAACAACAGACAAGCTCATACCTTCTACCCTCCTGCTCACTTGCACAGGTGTTTCTGCCAAAAGTCACAATGAAGAAGAAACTTGAGATTTTCTTCTGCAGTTTGAGAACATAAATAAGTGTTTCCTCTCTGAAGTCAAGGTACAAGGAAGTCTGGTAGCTGAATATCTACTGATTGTATTTGGCTTTCTCCGACTCCTCCTTGAATATTCACAGAAGACAAAATTATCTTAGCAGTTCAGCTAAGTTAGCATTGTTGTTTCTATAGATTATTTTAACCCACATATATACTGATTTTTGTTTTTGTATAAAGCTAACACATCTTTTGTGTGTGGTTTAATTTGAACTAAGACAACACTGGTTTAGAGGCAGAGGTGTGAAATATTTTTTCAGTAAATAGCAACTAAACAGGAACATCTGCACAAGGTCAAGAACCAGGACAGCCATTGCTGGAAAGACTAATTTTTTTTTTTTTTTGTGGGTTGGTTTTTTTTAACTCCTGTACTGTTTTTTTCATTTGTATTTTTACAGGTAGCCCAGAGCAAATGTGTTAAAAACCATAAAATGTGCAGCACTGACTGCTCCTTCCCAGATCTCTGTGCCTCTAACAGTGGTGGCTTCCTGAGGCAGGGATTGCTTTTGCATCTTTAGAAACCTCAGAGGATTTCACTTCCTGACCTGGCCACCTTCTCTGTGAACCATTATAAAGTATCAGTTCCTTTGGCAAGGACTTCCATGGCATAACTATATCTGCACAGAGGACAAAACTTCCTTTTATTTGTTATAGCCTTCCCCTTGCTCTGTATGGGAAGAGGTGGCGAGTAGGGGCCTTTTGACCTCTCCCCGTGCTCAGGAAGATATTTCTGGGCTGTATCTACATCTGAGATACAGACTCTTTAGAGAAAGAGAGAGAGAGAGACATTTGGCAGACAAATTCGTGGCAGGGCAAGATCAGCAGGATGGGCTCTGACAAACACTGTCCACTCATGAGGTCTTGAGCCCTTCAACAGCCAGAGACTGTGCTTTGGAAACACTGTGCAAAATCCCATCTTCAATATCTGCACCCTCTGGGATGGTTTTCTGTAGGAATCAGGATAGTGAGTCTTGAAAGAAAACTAGTTGTTTGCAGCTAATCTCAGGGTCAGCATTACAGATCACTTCAGCATGATCATTTCATGCACAGGAGGCAGAACTGAGGAATGCTCAAAGCCTGCTTTTCTCAGTGCAGACAGATTTTCTATCCCCTTGCCTGTGTGAGCTGCTCACAACAGTAAGATGTAGTGTCTTTAGCTGTAAGAAATTCTGCACTGGGTAGAAGAAGTTCTGTTTGCTTCGTTGCAATTCCAAAATATAATTATCTGGAAAGAACAGCCACTGTGTCCCAGTATTATACCTTCCATTTGCACAGATGAATATAAATGTGAAAGCCTTGTGCCTTGCAGGACCCTGCTAAATTTGCCAGCCACTTGAGGTTTTATTATGTTTTAGGGAGGGGGGAGGTTTCTGTGTTTTTTAAGAGAGCTAAATTAGGTATTCATTTAAAATGCAAGTAAGGAGGTAAAAGATGCAGCTTTGCAGTTAATATTAATTGTTTATTATCAGTCAGTTTGTGAGGAGATTAATTATTTGGTTGGGATTCAAAAGACACTGTAACATCGAGAAGTACAAAGGACATTTAGAAAATGGCAACATAGATGGATCGTTCTGACATTTATTATTTATGTGCTTGTTTCTTCAGTTCTTACTTTTTAATTCATTGAGAATGTGTATTCTCTCAGGAAGGTGTCACCTGTAGCCTAGTGCTGTTGCATTGCATCACAGTGTAACCTGCTCTGATGGAGGGATTTGGAGGAAACTTTTGGGAAAGTAAAATGCCTTAATTTTATTTCTACTGTAACTGACAGTGTGTACTTCAGCACTGCAGCCCATGGAGAGCAGGATCTCTGTGCTGGGGGACTGTGTGCTGCTGGATGTCAGGGATGCTGGGGACCAGGGGAATGAATATCATGTACTGCAATTGCTACCTGAGTACAGCTGTCTTCTAGGACTGCTCTTTGTCTTTTCCTCTTTTCCTTCCTATCCTGCTGATAACCCCACTCCATCTGTCATCAAAGTCTTGTTGTATTGAAAGTAGTCAGATGAAAAACATTTAAATGCAAGAATTTTTTATTTGATTACTGATCATTACCTCTTCAAGTCGTCACAGCCTGCCAGAGTTCAAGAAACTGAATAGCAAAAAAGTAACATGAAGACCTTTACTAGACCAGACTACAAGGGTTTATCTGAAAATTTAAATATTCTAATGTAGCAAAAGGATATACTATATGGATTTAAAAAAAAAAATATGATAATGTTTCAATTAGTTGCTCAGATCTAGACTCTCAGCTCTTAATTCTCTATAGAAATGATATTTTCTCCTGTAATTTTGAAAATTTTTATGAAAATACATTGTTGTTCTTACTTCAATATATGGTTTTGACTTCGTTTCCAAGAAGTACTTTTTTGCTTATTTTACCTTTCCTTTCTGTCTCAACCTCATCCTTAGAAATGATAGAAAGTCAGGGGAGGCTGCAAAAATGTTTTCTACCTGTAGAGCTTGTGGATTTTTTTGTCTAGTGAAAATTGGTTAGTAAAAGCATTTTAGTGAAGATGTTTGTATCCTTTTATTTCTCTGTGTTGGAAACGTTTTGCTCAGCTGGACTACAATTTCCAAAATTGAAAAGCATGATGCAAACTATATATATGATTTCTACTTACAGGGACTAACCTGAGCTCTCTAGAAATGTGTATGTAGTACCCTAGTAATATCTGAGGAATAAATATATCATTGCCTGTTGTTTTAAATTGATAGTAATAGTAAAGACTAATAAATATCTTTGAAAGTACATGGAAGTACTTAGGACTGATATTAGAGAGTGCATTCTTAGCTTTCCAAAGTGTCATAGACCAAAAGTAATTTACATAAAAATCACTCCTTAACTGGTATTTTGGCTGCAGTTGTCTCTAGAACAACAAATTACTGCTGCTGAAATGATTAAAAAAAAAAAGGCAAACACCAAAAAGACCCCAAACAAAACAAAGTTATTCCTTAGGAGGACTGCAGATATTAAAATTGGCTTTTTGTTTTTAAATATTTGACTGGCAATTCAGTAATAATTCTGACCTTGTAGAATGCAAACTTCCCTGCCCTGGATTTGCCCTCGCAGGTGATGGTGAGGTGAGATCCCTGTGCTCCAGTTGCAGTGAGCCCCATCCCAGCAATATGGGCCATCTCCTTTTGTTGACCAAGAAAGTCACACTTTTCTTACTCCATCCTTGGTCTCTCTGGGGATCTTCCAGCAGGGAGACACTTTTGTATGCACAGGGACTATCAAGGTGGTGCTTAACTCTGGCTGGTTGCTGTTTCATAGGGTGAATGCTGTGTAGTAGAGCAATATGATGAAGACATCACTTCAGAGCAGCAATGTGCATATAACTAGGACTTACCAGTGATAACAAAATATTTTTTTTTTATTTTTTTAAATGGACTTCTGTTGACTTTTATAATAATTTACACCACAGAATTAGACTGCTCAGCTGTACCATCAGCCTGCAACCACTGGGATCAACAAATGCTAAAGAGGAATGAGGTTATATATATGAATAGCCATTTATGCACTTGGCATATAACCTTTGAGCATTAAAGTTTTTTTACACATTTATTCCCAAGCATACAGAATTCACTATTTCCAGGTAAATTATGCAGTGCTTGCTCTCATTAACTACGCGCTCCCTGCTTTACGTCCATGGAAAGCAAGCTTCATTAAACACTTAATGGTGTTCATGGGAAGCAGAGGTGGAAACAGGCTGATAGGAAGGTTCCCTTCCTGACTGCTCAGACTATATTAAGTTCAATGCAGAAAATAAAGCTGGCCAGGGTCAGATATAAACTAACTAAATAAATAATCTATCAGGTTTTCTGTATTCTAAGCAATGACATTATAAAAGAA
The DNA here is from genome assembly GCA_013400415.1 of Scytalopus superciliaris. Lineage (NCBI taxonomy): Eukaryota > Metazoa > Chordata > Aves > Passeriformes > Rhinocryptidae > Scytalopus > Scytalopus superciliaris. The sequence goes on from VXBX01000929.1 coordinate 38,479, forward strand.
ATATCCATAATATGTCAATTAGTGGTCTGCATATAGCTGTAAGATAAGTTGGATCACCTGTCTGTAACACCATTTTCCAGTTTTTGATGCAATGAGAACCAGTATTTGTAGCTCTCCTTTTCTTAAAGAAAATTAAACAGTTGCAAGTGTAATATTGCCAAGTACAATATTAATTGGAATGTTAAGGAATGAGGAGAAGGTACCACCTAAAGTTAGCTTTTATTCTTCCAACTATTTTTTTAAGGGATTTATAAATGGGTTAAAAATTGAAACAGTAAGTTTCAAATTACTTTGTCAGAATGAAAAGCCTGCGTTTAGAAGTGTAGTAATAGCCGAACTGTATTGCTTCATGTGTTGCAAGAGCAAGCTGGGAGAGAAGATATTTTAGGAAACATGCTCAGTTTGAAATAGTGGAGCACTGCAGGCAATATTCTGGTTTTGAAAGTAATTACAAAAGACAATAATAATTGAAAATAATTTATTTCTGAGAATAGGGATTGTTCTGGGGAGTTTTTCCTGAAAAGATGATACTTTGGATAAATAACTGACCAAACAAGAATTTTTCAACTTGATAGTGTAAAATGTAAACGTAAGTTCTATAAACCAGAGAAAAACTTCACTAAAGGGAAAACAACACCATAGCCATCACAAACAACATCTTTACTGTCATTGTTATTCCACACCACAGCAAGCTACTAACTGCAGTGTCTTTGGCCAAGCAGTAGAGTGGAGGTAAAAAAAATAAATCTCATTGTCCTTAGCGGGAAACACAACTGAGTACAAGTGAAAATCATTGAATCAGGGAGACTTGACTTGAAAGCTCTTTAACTAACCTGCCAAAGGATGTGACCTTTCCCACTCTCTGATCCCCAGTATTCCCATGAAATGGGCAGTATTTATAACTAGTGAAAGCTGAAAACAGAACAGTTATTACTGTTCCCTTCTTTTCCTAATAATAGAAATAGCTGGTGCCTTCTGTGGGACAAGGCAGCTGCCCTCTGACAAATGTTAATAAAAGCCAAATCCCCAGTATTAAATAGTATCCACAAGCACCTCAGAGCTTTTTAACTGGGCACTGCCTTGGGGTGGGGTGGAGTTGAGGCAGCATGGATAGTCCTAAACTGAGTTCTTCCTGGTAGTGGTGATGAAATGGTTTTTCTAGTCCTGCAAGCTGTAAATGTCTGGAAATAGGAGCAGCTGGTGGAGATGCCTCTTGCGATGCCTATTTTCTCTAGTGGCTGGGGGTCAGGTGGAAACATCTGAATCCTCCTCATCTTTGTTTGTTTGGGTAAAATGAACAACCAGAGCAGAGGAGAGAAAGCTCATGGGGAAGAAGGTGGGAAATCATAACATCAGAAATAAACCTTGAACAGCAGGGAAAAATCACATAATTTCCAACTATAATAAAGGAGAGCAAAAACAAGGAATCTTTTAGAAGACATTGAAAATCACTGAGGTTTTGCCATGCTAATGAAGAACCTAGAGATGGTGATGCTAGGAGTGGAATATCTCTAGAATCAGACAGAAACAAAAGTACCTGAGTAGAGTTGGACTTGTGCTATGTTAAGCTGTACTGTAAATAAAACTCTGTATGTGAATAAAATTACCAAGTGATTGTGGAGGGGTGAAGTATGGAACACTGAGCACTGGAGAGTATTAGAACAGACTCTGGGTAAGGTGAGAGAAAGCACTAAACATTAATGGACTGTTGAAATGAAGGAGAAGGGGAATACACAATGAAGTGAAAGCCAGACCAAGGGAAGTTTGAATAGTGAGGAACTTCCAGAAAAAGATCAATTTTATAGACACAGAAGAATTAGCCCAGAGAAATGCTTCATTGCACCAAACTCTAGTTCTGGCCAGTAGATTGTGTTCAGGTGATAGTCCATGTTGTTTCTAGTGAATGAGCACAATTGCACAGCTTGCTGTAAATTATCAGTACTTGCATAATACAAGTAAAAAATTCCTTAATTATGAGATTGAGGATCTCAGCACCAGCTTTCAAGAAATCATAGAAAAGGACAGGCCTTATGTCTGCTCCTGTCCCTGCTTTGTGCTCTTGTCATGCAAAACTTGAACAGAGGATGAATTTTCTGCATTATCTTTGCTCTTTGTTCTAGGATCCAAGTATTTATTTCATCCAATTGATGTTTAAATTCCCATCAGTTACTAGTGTAAAAAGCATTTCATAATTATACAAACTTGTAGCTTAATTTTCATTGCAATATTTTGTCCCCGTAACAATTCATCTGGTGAGTGCTTTCTTACTACCCTGTAAAATCAGTGAAATAAAAATTAAATAAAAATACACTGGTCTTCCCTTTCATACCTGCAGTATAATCAAAGGTCAATAGTTAAGACTAATGCAATATCCCGGTGGTTGAGAGGTGAAATAGATGTTTTGTTGCTACAATTATTTGACTTGCTAATACCAAGAAACGTGGCTTGATAAATGTTAACTTTATTGTAAGATGGGGAAGGGCCTGGAGTGGAAGCCGTGTGAGGAGTGGCTGAGGGCACTTGGTCTGCTCAGCCTGGAGAAGAGGAGACTGAGGGGAGACCTCATAGAAGATACAAGTTCCTTATGAAGGGAAGAGGGGCAGGCACTGATCTCTTCTCTGAGGTGACCAGTGACAGGACCTGAGGGAATGGCCTGAAGTTGTGTCAGGGGAGGTTTAGGTTGGATACTAGAAAAAGGTTCATCTCCCAGAGGGTAGTTGGACACTGAAGAGGCTGCCCAGGGCAGTGGGCACAGCACCAAGGCTGGCAGAGCTCAAGCATTTGGATGATACTCTCAAGTACAGGGCGTGGCTCTTGGGCATGTCCTGTGCAGGGATGAGGGTTTGACTCCATGACTTCCAACTGTAATTCTGTGATAAGGTTATGAACAGCTGTATTTTCTCATGAAATAGATGGAGAAAATATCTGATGTTGAGACACTGATTAAGTGAAAGTTTTCTGCTGAAAATCCTGTGAAGTCTTTTGAAAAAATCATATTTTGGAAAATAAAATATTGCAGTTTTTGATTTCTTGTTTACAATGTGGTTTCTGCGGGCAGTAGAGGGATATTTCAGGCTGCTCCTGCCACTTGTCTACTGAAGTACTCCATACATCTCAAAGCAACACGCATATGTGAAAAAACCCCCACAACACTGTGGGGAAAATAAAAGACTCTTTTTTAGTAATATAAAGTTAAACATACTCAATGATTGCATTTTCCCCTTTGGAGGTCCTTAATTAGATACATTTGTTAGGATCACTGACACAGGTTTTTTCCTCTTGGTAGTTAAGATTGTATTGTAATTAGGTGTCACAATACGAAAGCTCTTCTGCCACAGACCTTAGCTATTATTATCAGATATCAAAATTAATTTGCAGAAACTAATGCTAACTAGGCTGTTCAATATTCTTAAAATTCCAAAGAGTAAGCAATGTTCATGATAGCACTTCTGTTGCCATAATATTAATTAATTTTTAAGCAATATGCAACATGTTGTAACATAAAAAGATGATCTGGTGTTGTAAAGAACATAAACACAGGCTCAAAACTCTTTGCAGCCAGTGTATATTTTAAGTAACTCAGCCCTTTCAAACAACACATTTGGGTTATGATGCTTGTCATGGAAAGAAACTCTGATTTAGCATGTGGAAACAATGCAATTAAAACGGGAAACAGATTTTTAAGTAAATGGCAGCGTTCACAGGCAACTGGGAGGCTGACACTTAATCTGCAAGCCCTGATCCTTATTGTCAGATCAGCTGAAGAGATACTGAATGAAGTGGCTGTCAAATTACATGCTTTAGCAGTCTCTGTAATTGAAATGGTTGCACATAATAACTGTATCATGTCTGGATACTCTGTATCTAATGCAGAGCTGGAATGAATTTGACTTGTCCTGTATATTTCTTGTTCTTTGCTTGAACATTAAAGTATTTGTGAAGAAATGGAATACTACACCTCCAAAAAGTATTATAAATGTTGTGTTACTGTTATTAGATTTGCTTTGAGTTTGGATTTTTTTTAGGAATTTGTTTTTGATTCAAGTCTTGAGAAATTTATTCCAAAATACCAAATGAAAAACTATTGAGATGGATTTGGGGCATCTCTGGTGAACAGTTGAAATAAATAGTTTCCTTTATCTGTACTAGGATAGGAATGTTGTAATTAAATGTAAAATTTAGAACTACCTGAGCAGTCCCTATAACTTCAGTGGGGTTGTTGTATATTTTGTGGACAGAGGGAACTCTCTGTCCTGCCACATGGGAACTGATGTGAAGCAGAACAAGTGGAGGCAGAGATGGGCTTCATTCAGCTGTGTGACAGTAGAGATTTGTGTGTCTGTTTTAACCTGTTCATTCATATCTCTGATCTGTCCTTATATCTCAGCTTTGTACAACATACAAGAAGCAAGTAAGACACTAAACACAAACATGAGCAACAGGTTAAGATCTTTTCCAGGTCCATAGCACTACAGGCCAGTGCAGCAGTTCATTAGCTGCAGGGCACTCAGGTTTCACAAACACAGTTTGTAGCAACAACAGAATCAGCCTGCTCCATAGATGCTGCAGTCTAAGGAAACATGACTTGTGCATTGTTTTATTCCTGACTTTCATCCTTTGACATAGTCTGTCTTTATTATTATGGCTATTGATTGTACCTGCTGTATTACACTCCACCTGCTTTTTCTTTCTTTCCCATGTCTAGTTTTTTGGTTTTTTTTTTCCAATTGGCATCAATGATTCTAAAACAAATTCTTCCTGTCCTTCTGTATTGGTACAAAATAGAATATCGGGGCAAAGCGGAGAAGGTGTGCAGGGCTTTCTGTTTGCTGAGTTTGTGTGCTGTAGCACCAAATGTTGGATTACTGTAGTTTCTATAGGCTGATTGGCCTCCATAGTTGTCAGAGGGTAAAGCGAAGGCACACAGTTACCAAAACTTCCCTGTGAAATTGTGTCCTGGGGAACAATGGGACATATTAAACCTAATATGTTTTTATATTAATGTAATGATATATTAATATTATATAATATATAGT
>VXBX01000930.1:5581-24209 GCA_013400415.1 Scytalopus superciliaris
CCTTGCTGGGCACCAAAGTGAGGCTGATAGGCCTGTGGTTCCCTGGATCCTCCTTCTGGCCCTTCTTATGGATGGGTTTCACACTGGCCAACTTCCAGTCATCTAACTGGGGAGCCAGGTGAGCCAGGACTAATGATAAAGGATGGAGAGAGGCTTGGCAAGCTGTTCTGCCATCTCCCTTAGCATCCTAAAATGGATCCTATCTGATCCCACATCGGTGAGGATCTAAGTGGCTCAGCAGGGCACTAACTCCTTGCTCCTGGATTGCAGGGGGGCTATTCAGCTCCCTGTCCTTGTATACCAGCTCAGGAGGCCTGAGGACAACCTGTCTTACTGTTGACAACTGAGGCAAAGAAGGTGTTAAGTGCCTCAGCCTTTTCCTCATATTTGGTAACAATATTCACCCACGCATCCAGTATAAATGCAGGCTTTCTTTGCCCTTCCTTTTTCTATTAATTTATATATAAAAACACTTTTCATTATCCTTTACAGAAGCGGCTGGATTAAGTTCAAATTGTGCTTTCACTTCTCTAATTTTCTTTCTGCATGACCTAACGACATCCTGAAACACTTCCTGAGTTGCCTGCCCCTTTTCCCAAAGGTGATAAACCCTCTTTTTCCCCATCAGTTCCTGTAAAAGCTCCCTGCCCAGCCAGGCCAATTGTCTTCCCCGCTGGCATGTCTTTTGGCNCCAGCCAGGCCAATTGTCTTCCCCGCTGGCATGTCTTTTGGCACATAGGGACAGCCTGCTCCTGAACCTTCAAGATTTCTTTCTTGTAGTATGTCCATCCTTCCTGAACCCCTTGGAGTTTTAGGGCTGTTTCCTACAGTACTGTCTGAATCAACATCCTGAATAGGCTGAAGTCTACCTTTCAGAAGACTAGGGTAAAGGTTTTGTTGATGCCCCTCCTTGTTTCATCAAGTATTGAAAACTCCATCATTTCACTGTCACTGTACCCGAGATGGCCTCTCACCACCACATCTCCCACCAGTCCTTCTCTGTTTGTGAGCAGCAGGTCTAGCAGGTGCCCACTTCTGGTAGGTTCATTTGTCCGCTGCAACAGGAAATTACGATCCATACACTCCAGGAACCTCCCAGAGTATTCCTCCCAGAAACCTACCTCTTCTCCACTATTTTGAGTTCCCAGCAGGAATCTGACAGGTTCAGGTCTCCCATAAGAAAAAGGGCTGATGATCTTGAAACATTTGCCACACTGCTTATAGAATAATTTATCACCCTCATCATCCTGGTTGGGTGGTATATGGCAGACTCCTACTAGGACATCAGCCATGTTGGCTTTCCTCCTGATTCTTACCCATAGGCACTCAACCTTATTGTCACTACCCTCAAGTTGCATAGAGTCTAGAGGCTACCTAATACACAGAGTCACCCCTCCACCCCGCCTTCCTCACCATCTCTTTTGAAGAGCCTAAAGCCATCCACTGTAGCACTCCAGTCATGTAAGTTATTCCATCATGTTTCCATGCTGGTGACTACATCATAACTTTCCTGCTGCATGATGGCTTCCAGCTCCTCATGTTTGTTACCCACACTGTGTGCATTAGTGTACATGCACTTCAGCTGGGCTGCTGATTTCCCCCTTAACTCTGGCTTACCGCCCTTAGGCTCATCTCTGGAGAATGTGGTTTCATCCCCTTCCCCCTTCAAACCTAGTTTAAAGCCCGTTAAATCAGCCCTGCCAACTCATAAGCTAGAGTTCTTTAGTCCCTTGCTAGATAGATAAAACCCATCTGACTCTAGTGGGCCTGGTATCATAAAAATTGCACCATGTTCAAAAAAACCAAAATTCCACTGATGGCACCAGTCCTTAAGCCTCATTGATAACATCAGTTTTCCTGTTCCTTTCCACATTCATCCCTACTACTGCAGAAGCTGAGGAGAACACCATCTGTGTGCTCCTGTCCCACCAATCAATAGACCCAGAGCCTTGAAGTCCTTTTTAATTACTCTGCTACCGGTCTTATCAACTTTATCATTGCCAACCTGGACAATGAACTGTGGGTAATAATCAGAAGACTGAACTAGTTCCAGGAGTCTCCCAGTAATATCCCTTACCTGGGCCCCAGGGAGGCAGCAGGCTTCCCTGTGGGATGGTTCTGATTGGCATACTGGGGTCTCAGTCCCCTCAGATGGATGTCAGCTACTACAACTACCCTTCTTGCCTTCTTAATACCCGAGGGTGTGATCTGTCTGGTAGATTGAGTGCAACTGGGAGGCCCTACAGAGATATTTTTTTCTTGTCTATCATCTCTCTAAGCCTATAGGGCCAGGGCCTCCTATCTATTCTGTAAGGGCACCTGAGGAAGTAATGGGGGTTGGGAGGTGATTCTTTCTCCTCCCTAATCAGAGACCCATTTCCCTTCCCCTCTGTCTACTGGTTTTCCTCCTTCTGCCTGATTGCCAGAAAGGCAAGGTGTCTCTGACTCCAGCTGAGCTGCTCTCAGGGTTGGAAGTGTGTAACTCGACCAATCTATTTTGCTTTCACTCTCCCTAATACTCCTTAGCCTTTCCACTTTCTCCTTAAGCTTTGCCACTAGACAGAGCAGATCATTCACCAGTTCACACTGTACACAGGTGTCTTTTGCACTGTCCTCTGGCACTAACACCAGGCTCATACACTCCCTGCTGCCAGTGACCTGGACAGCTCTGTCCTTCTAGGGCAGTTCTGTTTGGGTAGTCTCCTTCATTTCTCCAGTCAAGGAGGAGAAACTAACTGATTTCAGAAGCAGAATGGGCCTTGTCAAATTTGTAGTCTTAACTTGCAGCACAGCATCTTCAGCCCTGATGGTACCATGGAAGAAATTCCCAGACCAGTATGCTTCATGGCTTCTGCGGAATACTGCTTTGCATTTGGGCTCTTTTATATAGGTCCATCTCCCAAGGATGTAAAATAACAGCTGTCCTGTGGACACACCAAGAAGCAGCTGAAAGCCCCTTGGCTGTTACTGAGCTTGAGCAGGCAGGAGCCTACTACAGAGGTGGCAAGGGAAAGTTTCTTTTTCCAATCCTATTTCTCAGGGTGGGTAAGAGATGCAGGGATAGCTCAGTTCTGCTACCTGCATTTGGGAGAAGCTACAGAAAAAAGCTTGGCCAGTGTTTGGCACCTGGAATTGTGTGAGATGCTGTAGTAAATGTATCATTGCCTGCACCAGCTCCTGACAAGGAGTACGCTGTATAAAGAAATAACAATAACAGAGTCCTTTTTTAATGTTTTCTGAGCATAATCCCAAAGAACATCACTGTTCTGCATATGGGCAGAAGCAAAGTGTGACAGACTGGCAAACTCTGAAGAGGTGTTATTCAAAGATACTCACCTGAGTACTAGGGTCTGGAGCCCAGCTGTGGCTTTCAGTAATTGCTATTGGTTTGAGTATCTGGCTATGGCCACTGATAGCACAAAATGGAGGCTGGTGGAAGCTATTTGTCACCAAGATATGGCATGAAGAATGTCTGTATATGCTTTCCTCATGCTTTTGATTTTATTTCACTCTTTCTGGGTAGAATATGGTGTTTCTCTCATGTTTGAGTTCATCACCCAAAATTATAAGGAAAATATTAGAGCTCAAAAGAAAGTGATCAAAAGCCAGGGCTGTGTGCCCAGTGTTGCAGACTGCTCTGTACCCTGGTGGGAAATGACTATGCCTCACAGTGAACACCCAGTTTTTGACTTGGGTACTGCTGAAATAGAAATATCCTACATGATAGTGTTTAGACATTGAAGGACTTAGTGTTAGCAACCCTGCACTAACTTCCCCCTTCACCCTTTACACTACAGCTCTCCATGAACAGGCAGCAGTGATGGAGAATGTCACACTTGAATCCATTTAATATCCCCTAGAGAGCCTTTAGAAGGCAGATTCTCAGTTGATATAATAGGTCAACACGGCTTGCAGGAGCTGACATTTTGAGTTTGCTCTCCACTGAGACTAATTAGATAGTGCATGGGAGTACGTTCACGTATTTTGCTGTGTGGGGTGAGGTCTGTGCTGCTTTTCCTAAGACAAAGCTGTGGGAGAAGCTGATGGCTGGTAACAACAGGCTAGTCTGACAGGCACCCTCCCAGTGTGTGTGGAAACCCTTTCTGCTTCTTCAGGGTCCTCAGAAATGAGTCAGTACAATCGTGAGTGTTTCCAATTTTGCTCCCTTCAAGGCTCACTATGGGCTCAGAGGTTTCTTAACTACCCTGTGACAGGGAATTTAAACCACACACTCTGTGTGACTCCTCAATGTTGTTGGTCTCTCCTGCTTTGCTAAAGTAATCAGATAAGGGGAAGGTTAAAGCTCTCTTGTTTCCTAGAAGCTGTCTGAAATCAGGAAAGAACTAAAATCTCCAACTTGGGAATTTCACAAGGCAGCTGACAGGCTGACCAAAGCCAAGCTCAACTGAAGCTTGCATGTTATGGAGCTTTTAGAGAGTGAAATCTTGGGCTGGCAGGACCAAGGCATTGCAAAAAATAAAGTACTAACAGAGTTATCTATTTGAAGCTTGTTGTGCATGTAAAAAGAAAGAAAAAAAAACATAGCACCTGAGACACTGATCTGTTTGTAACTGGGTTTGTTTTAACTGCTGTAACAGCCGGTGATGGATGAAGTCATTCTAATGAAGAATATTCTTCCCTAGAAAAGTAATGATTTTCATCAACATTTACTGTCCTTTGAGCTTTGAGTTATTCGTGGTTTACTCTGTGTTGCATAGTGTATCATTTTCAGGTTGATTTTGCTGAGTCATACCTTTGTTTTTAATTTTCCAGTGACTCAGGAGCTGGTAGCTGCTTTGTAGGAATATGCACTGCAGTGCTGGGCAGTAGTGTAGCTCAGAATACAAGGAGTGCTGCAGCAAAAAAAAAAAAAATAACAGCATATGCTTGGCTGTAGTGCTTGGATCTAGCTGTGAGCTTCTTATTCCTAGGTTGTAGTGAATAATAACAGAGGAGAAAAGTCCCCAGCATAAAAGGCCCTCCACATCCTGCTTCAGAAATATATTTTATCTGTAAAAATTCAATTTTCAATTAGATGTAACAAAAACCTCTGAGGAAAAGAAATCGATCTATTGATTTACTGTGCTTCTATCACGGAAGGAACAGCTTTTCCAAAATACCACTACATCTAAAACAGAAAAGGAAGGTCCAAATTTCTGCTTTAGCTTTAGAGAAGGCAAATAAGGCAGCTGCTACATCAGCTGTGGTCTTTGCCAAGCTGTTTGCTGATAAACGAGCGATGTTCTAGTGCCATGATTAGTAACTCTCTCAAACACTCTCATACTGTCCATGACTTTTCTTTGAGTGAAGAATTGTATAGGAACATGGTTATTACCGGCTTGCTGACTCAAGACCTCTGTGTTCCAGGGTCAAAAGGGAGTTGCTAAATACAATTCTGACTAAGCTATTCAAAGACATCCCCTTCAGGGACATGTTTTGAAAATTCAGTCTGGGGAAAAAAGATGAGTGATGGTGCCTGTGATTGCTGTGGCAGTAAGCATCAGTGCAGGCCCACTGGAAGAAACCTCATAAAGGGTGGAGGAAAAGAGCCTGTCATAATAAGGGTTGCATAGAAATATGTCCACTTGTCTGTAAAATTCCCAAATTAATGGAGTATGTCTGCTGGTGACAAACTGTTATCTCAGAAAGAGTTTTGTGTTCTGTCCAGGAGATGTGTGGAGAAGTGCTGTCCTTCTGCAAGTCTCTGATGGGTTTTTGCCATGAGTGCAGTTATGCATTTAGAAAAATCACAGTTAAAGCAAAATCCAAGAGGTCAAGTTTGCAGAGGAGACAAATTTTACCGATTTTTTCATCTGGAAGTAAGATAGAGGTGCCAGTTGAGCATCCCAAAGCCCACAAGTCAGGTCCACAGCTATAATTAGCTGTCTATTAAGATGTCTTTCAGGTAAACACAGGGCAATATTTTCTACCAGTTCCAGTTCTTAGAATCCAGTTATTGTCCAGTATGGTGTCTTCAACTGCTGTCACTGTACAACTAGAGCTGCATCTTCTGTTTCAAAGCAAGGTGTTTATTTCACAGTGTTTAGGGTTGAAGTGGGAACATGCCACCTGAGCATACCTGATACAGTAAAGGTCTGCACAGACATGGAGAGGTTCCCAGACAACAGTCTGCAGATATCCCAGCTGTTCCAGGCCTCCCAGCAGGGTATACTGGGAGAAGGTAAATGAGAACCATTCACAGCTGAAAGAATATGCTGTTGGTGAAGCCTGTGGGGTTGCAGTCTGCCTCGTGGAGGAAAGGCTGCATACCCCAGACAAAGAAAAGGGGTACCTGATGTTTCTGAGGAAAGAAAAGTGATCACAGTCTTATCTCTCTGCTTTGGAGAGGGAATTTAGTGTTCCTACTGTGAACTGCCTGAATTCAGATTACGTCTGCCCTGAGTCCTGAGTACAGCAGGTGACAAAGGAACCAAGAAGAGGATAATCTGTCAGATACCGCTCCCACATTGAGTGCAGTGAGATGAATGCACATATTTTATATGTCATTGGTTCTATGGTGAATTCTTAATTCTTCCTTGCTGTCTGTTCCAAAATACTTCTTACAAAGTATACTTTCTGCTCTTCAAAATGAAAGTTCAGTCATTGTAATTTTCCTATTACTATTTAAAGTGGTACTTTGATGGATACAAATGGAGCAAATATCTCAAAAGATGCATACATATACACTATTGTGTTTCTCAGCCTACAATATTATTGATGTAGACAAATGTTACCTAGCCTACTGGCAAGCTTAAGACATTGAAATGTCAGCATCTTTTTCTACAAAATAAAAAATAGGAGACAATAGAGCAAAATTAACCTCTTTCAATTGCTAATTCAGTTCATAAACTGCAATCAGGCCTGAGTTCAAACATATGATATAGGGAAATCTCCTTCCAGTTCCCTACTTGACTACAAGATATTCCAAGATGAATACTTTATTTGCTATAGAGCAAATGAATTTGCTGAAACAAACTCTGGGCTCCAATGTTTTCTTCAAGGAGTGCATTGTTTGTATATGTTAGTGCATGTAAAGTCAGATTTTTCTAATTGCCCTGATATTTAGAACTAAAATATATTAGCTGCTATGTATGTTTAGCCTTTCAGCAGTAGGATGTAGGCATAATTTTCTTGTGAGGGGATGCTTTGGTATTCAGGTGTGTTCACATTTGACAAAATGATTTTTTTATCATTCTGAAACACTTTTGGCAGATGAGTAAAAGTGATTCAAAATTTGTTATAGTCCTTAGGATCAAATTATCACTATCCATGGTGTATGTTGCTGCACAGTTTAATATCTAAATGGAACAATTATCTAGAAATAAAACATCACGCCACTTTTCAATTCATCTGTCAACGGATAGTGTTTCTTCATGATGTGCACCAAAATTATCTGCAAAAGTTAATCTGTTGTCAAGATTCAAGCTGTTTGGTTGTAGCACACTTTTGGCAGATAAAAAAGTTCATAATGCAGCACTTCTGTCACAAACAAACAAGCAAACAAACATCAACAAAACAAAAAACACCACCAAACCTTTGCTTATTTATTTTTAATTCTATAGTGAAAACTACCTAGGTTGTTCCCTGAGCTTCAGACAACTGTGTCCATAGAGACAATTATGTGCACCTGACCCAAGGCTCTGGTTTCCTCCATTCCTGAAGAGGAAGTACTACATTACAGGCAATATGAAGCATTTTTTTTTATTATCAAAGTGTACAGTACAGCTATATGTAAATCTTGACAAAATCTTACCTAATTTTTCACCAAAGGTATAAATATGAATAGTATTATAATCCACTGTTTCTGCTTGAGTCAGTTTGACATCATCTTCTGCATTTTCATATTTCTTAGCAAGAACCTATTCACAAGCTTTGCTAGAAGGTAGACTGGAATGTCTTTTATAATCTGCTCCCTTTTCATGGTGCCTTATGGTTGAGAAGTTACTGTAAAGCCTTATGGTAGTTATCTTCATGGATCTGTGCAGAACCACTTCCCTGCACCTTCTGGGAAACACAATACCTTGTTTAAAGGGGCTGGTTCCAACTGCTGTGGCAGATCAGTAACTGTCACAGTCAAGATGTACACACAGATTAACTCAGTCACTTGAAAATACATAAATAGAACTTATCTTTAACATTAGGTCATTCTCACTCTGTTCTCTACATCTATCATACCAGACTAATACTGGCTTAATACAAGCAGTATGTAAATAAGGATAAATGTATGGGATATAACTAACCTGACATGCTGAAAGGTGGAATTACATAAGTTGTCCTCGGAGATTTATTTTAGTCAGCAACTACTTGAAAGATACTTCTCAGATATGGCTTATGGGAGTTTGGGGCGGGGGTGAGGGGGAGGGGGACTGGCAGTTTGTTTGTTTACAGATTGAAGTTATTTCTGTACAAAGTACGTCCTTAGCTAATTGTGATTCTGGCACTGTCTTTGCCTGAACCTCACCAGAGACCTCTGCATAAACTGCAAGTCCATGCCCTCTGCCCCAAATTTGTCCTTGCAGCCGAGCAGTAACACAGCAGTGTAACAGGACAGCGATGCAATGCAGAGAACTCTCTGTGGCCTCAGCTTTCCTCTGCTCTTTGGCTGCTGCACCCGGGCAAACATTTGCACTGACCTCTGGGAAAGTCCCCCTGAAAGCTTGTGAGCCTGCTGGAAGTAGCTGGCTGCAGCAGTGTTCACACTCTTGCCTGGCAGCCTTCTCTCTGAGTCATTTCGACTAAGTGCCCACATCCACAAGTCCCTGGTACTTACAGTGACCCGTCCTATCAGTCTTCTCCTCTTCATACCTTTCCATTATAAGCATCACAGGTGGAAAATCAGTGGGACAATGTCTTAACAGCCAAAATCTCAAATATGCAGCTTGCATTTCAGAGGTGCAATTTAGCTCTGCTCTGAGAATCAATTTCTTGTCAGTAAAGGTATTTCATCCTAAGAAATAAATCAAAGGATATGAGACAGTCACCCAAGGCAAGGGATGACTCATTGCCATTGGAAGATCAGCTCTAAATACTTCAGGCCAAGAAGAATTCAAACTGAGAGAGTTTTATGTTTTGGATGCAGCATTAATGTCTTCAAATGGACCTTTGGGGTGGTTTGCTTTGTGAAATTCAAACCCAATTATGTTTAACATGTGATAAAAAAATGTAAGCCAAAACAATTAATGATAATTATTCCTGTACAGAAATAGCATTCTGCAGAAGTTAAATGATCTTCTAAATATTTGATATCTGTAAGAATACAAGTTAATTTTTTGTATGGTAGAAATACTGAATGAAGTACTGAGAAATGTTTCTGAGGGAAAGTTTTATATGGAAGCTTTGTGCGAATATATTCAGTTTGAGCATTTCTGTGTGATCAGATACATAAACAAAGACACTACTCTAATCATTACCCATTTTTGTCAGTAGGATTGTTAGTGTTAAATTCTCAAGTATCAAAGAAACTGATTTCTGCCACTGCACAATTTTCAAATTCCTGCATAACTGGAGGCTGATGCACAGTAAATATGCTAACATATTTTCTATCGGTCACATGTCCAAGGTAAGCACTTTGTAACAACTACATTGCTAATAACATGGATTACCATTTGATTACCTCGCTATTAAAGCAGCTTCAGTTGGAAAGGACTTTCAGTGTTGACTAATATCTTGAAAATAATCTCTTTGTTAAGGAACTGCATGCTGGGATGAACAAACTTTCAGGACAGAGAGAAATTTATTGTCTGGGTATATAGTTACTAATGTGAGCATGTTAAATACATAAAAAACCCCAGTTACTTTAAGCAGAATTTAAGATAGTTTTCCTTTTTTTTTTTTTTTAATTCTCCTTGTTTGGAATAGGAGCTTGGAAATCGTGATAGTGGATGAGTTGATGATCCAGTGTTCAGCAATAATGCAAGAAACTTTGAGACATACATGAAATAGTTTTGAAATGGACAATCATAGATTAACCTTTCCAGAGAAAAAGTTTCCTTATAGTCCCACTTGGTAGGAAATTGGCATGTGCATTGAATAGTGAAAGGTTATATCATTGTCAAAATTCATGGCTCCTTAAATTAAATGTTTTACTGTAATGGTAATTCACAGCGTAGTTCACTTATTGTTTTGGTTCTTGCAAAGCTCTCCGTTTTTGGTGGAGGAACATGTAGCTCCCATAGTTTTCAAAGCAGTTCTAAAGAAGGTCACTGTAGTTAAAATACTCTCCTTTTTAAAAACTAAACCGTGTAGTGAGTTTCATGAGCTAAACTGTGCTTAAGAAATGGTTTCACAATTAAAAGTATGTCATTCTTCATACAAGCATATGGCTGAAGAAGCAGAAAATCTACTCTGCTTTGTTTTCAGCCTTTCTTTGGTTCTTTCTTAGCATCCATCATCACTTGTTTTCAGTTGTTTTTCCTAAAATTTGCATCATGATCTTATATAAAACAGAGAATGAATTTTCTGTCAAAGGCATCCACAGAGGTATCAGAGTCCATGTGTTATTGACAGGTGTGAGTCTCTCTTGTGGATGATCACATTCTGTATTTGGTCTTCTGATAATCTTGGATCGGGTAGACACAAGCAGTGTTTCACTCTTTCTCAGTCTTGGGGCCTCAGGACACCGCATTGCTTCAAAGTGTCCCCTGAGCTGAGCATCTGCCCTTTGGGCTTTCCTGCTGTTTGGTGACAAGGAGCAGAAGTGTATTATCCCTTCTATTCTGTGACCCTCTCATGAGCTTTGGGTCGTCTGCTCAGGGAATGAGCTGGGCAACTCACAACCCCTCAGGCCTTGGCAACACCATCTTGCCTTGTCCAGCTCCAGCAGTCCCACTCAGTTCATTGAGTGGAGGTCCTCAAGGTGGAGGGCGGCGATAGCCAGGTTGTGGGCTTCAAGATGAGCTGGTGTGGCTTCTCTCTACTGGTTCTGAGCAGCACTGATGGCTCTGAAAATGGAGGTTATGCTCTGCACTGCAGATGTGGAGGGATTATGTCCATGATTTGCAATAATTTGGGAAACTCCAGTGTTTTTGAAATTATTAAATGAATTCATTTGCTACAGCAATCTGGGTCTAAATCTTGCCATGGCCAAAGCAATGAGCTGAGCTCATTACCCAGATGAAACACAGCAAAACAATTTTGAACTCCAAACAGCTGTTCGTGAGAACAAAGATACTTTGCAAAAATTACATTATGAGTTATTTGTGAATAACATACATTTTACATGGCTGCTGGACTTCTTGTCAACAGCATTAAAGAGAAGTGGTATTTGTGAAACATTTAGCTGTATCATTTGTGTATTCCTAGACTGAAGGTATCCCTAATATGTTCTTCTTCGTCCTTTTTTCCTGGTATGATAAATCTTTGGTGATAGGTGCCAAACAATTATGTATCAGACATGAATTTGTATTTCTCAATTCTTTCATGTTACTGAGCTATATGTTTAGTTTTCAGGTATCTTTCTTGCCCTCAGGAAGCATGGAAGTATCAAAAAATATAAGCTCTCCCCTTACATTTTTAAGGAAAACTCTGAGATGCAGGTGCTGCTATTTGTCCATGGGGGGACTCCAGCAATGAGTGTCAAGAGGGAAATATCTTATATTGCCTACACTGGGGAGACAACAGTGCCTGTACCTTGGCACAGACTGGTCCATGACTGAACATTTAGTGTAGATGTCATTCCCTGGCTAGGACTAGCTCTTGGGATTAATAAATGCTACTGGAGACATGAGCCATGAGCATCAAGAAGGGTCATTGGGGGTGATGTTTCAATCCCATTGAAGTCACCATCCCTGATTATGTAGCAATAGGTGTGTTTTCTTTGCCCCCACCTCTTTGCCAGATTAGTGCAAGTCTGTGCATTAAAATAGCAACAGTGAGAGTATGAGACCATAATAAAAATGTTGAATTAGGCAAACTGAACAAAAGGAGAAGTACTGTAGAGAGAAAACTTGTGAGAAATTGGTGCTCTGCTCTAATAGCAATCAGATGGTTAACTTGTATTATATTTCATTCTCCAGACAACTCTGCTCCAGCACTATAGTTCTGACTTAATGTCTGGTATCTAATGCTTTATTAATTTTAATTTATTTTTTTTCAGTGGCTTCAGTGTGAAAACCCAGCTATCTCAGGAGCAAAATGGAAAATTATTTCTTTTGCCTCACAATTTTTGTTAACCTTCCCTCTGCCCTTTGACACTTCTGCCTTCAAAAAATTTCTTTCTGAGGCTTCACTGCCATGTCAGGCAATTTTTATTTTCCTCTTATGAAGACAAAGACATATTTAAAATACAACACTCCCAAAGTGTGTGTGCTCAAGTACATCCAGCCAACAGATGCCAGACACTATGGCTCCATGGTACAACACAGTTTGGGAGATTGTTAAGATCTAGTAGCCAAGCCAAACAATCATCTGTGTCTGCAGCCTTGTCTGTGAGTACCAAAAATTATTTCCATAGCTGAGCTTAAGCATAAAGAGCCTGCAATGCACCAGATTTCTGGAAGACAGTCTTTTCCCCTGCCTCTCCTTTCCTTTTTCTTTATCTCAAGAAAAGCAATAGATAAAGGGAAGAAAATTGTGACAGATACTACAGTGCCCACCGAGGTGAAGGCCTAATCATATGGTTTCTCTCTGTCTCTGTGTCCTCATTATCAATCTGTTGTTGAAGGCAGCACATGCAGAGGGAAATAAGTAGGTGATTGATTTGCATGAAAAAGGTTAATATGGGTCATTGCACTTGACAGGACAAAAATACAGTGACTCATGATTTTTGAAAGCATCAATGGAAACAATAACCAAACACAATGAACTTGCCAGTGAAAAACTCTTTCACTGTCTACAGCGGGAAGTCTGTGTCGCTACTCTTGGAAGTTTGTCCAAAATGCAGTGGAATGGTTGAGGGGCTGATGGTCTTGGTTATGGCACTGGAGGAGGCCTGTGGAAGAGCCTGGGTATCTGGTCTTCCTGTTGGCTCTCTATCATGGTTTAATCCCAGCCAGCAACCAAGTCCTATATAGCACCTAGCTCACTCCTTCACCAGCCAGACTTGGGAGAGAATTGAAAGGATAAAAACCAGAAAACCCATGGGTTGAGATAAAGTCTGTTCAATAGCTCTGCACACACAGGCACAGCAAAACAAGGAATTAGTTCACTGCTTCCCATGGACAGACACGTGTTCATCCATCTCCAGGAGAGCAGGGCCCCATCAAATGTACTGGTTACTTGGGAAGACAAACACCGTAATTCCAAATGTCCCCCCTTCTCCACCCCTTTTTTCTGCGATTTATATATAGAGCATGATGCCATATGGTCTGGAATATTGCTTTAGTCAATTGGAGTCACCTGTTCTGGCTGTGTCTCCTCCCAGCCTTCCATGCACCCCAATTTCCTTGCCACTGTGGCAGTAAGAAAAGCCAAAAAGCCTGCTGAGTAAACTGAGTATTGTCAGCAACAAGAAAAACATCTTTATATTATTAACCTGTATTCAGCACAGAACTAAAACATAGCCCCACTGTGAAGAAAGTGAACTTTACCTCAGTCAAAGCCAGCACACCCAGGATGAAAGCATTATTTGTGTGGTAATATGGAGCTGCAAAAATCATAAAGACAGTTTTCAGTTTTGGAAAATGATGATATAATTTTCATACAGCCAAGGTATAAAAGGCTCTTCATGCTTCTACAGCAATGTACTAACTTCTTTCCCCAGTGGCTGATTGAACATCCCTGAGCCATGAGCCCCTTGTGCCATTCATTCCCTTCTTCCTCTACCAGCCACAGCATCATGCTGTGATGGTGGACCTGGTGAGACTGTGCAGACTGTTCCTGACCAAGGCCTGCTTCTGTTGCTGGGGGTTCCAGCAACGGACTGCATTGGACACCACATGACAGAGTCCTTAAACTGCTGAGAAGTTGTGGAAATAGAGCAGAACCACACAGTTGTCTTTGCTTTTACAGCAAAACTGTTGCTAAAAGGTGTGGTATTGGGGCAAAAGCATTCTTGAAGTATTTCTCTACCCATGGAGCCCTCTATCCTGCCCAGACACCTGGGTAAATTGGAGCCTTGGCCTCAGAGGTCTGCGTGGGTGAATAACAGATCTCCTCTGGTTTTGCTTTATCTTATGGTGAATACTTTGATCCTTCATTTCAGTTAGCACAGGCCAAGGATGGGAAAACCTGTTCTAGGGCACCATCCGGGACACCATCACAGTCCATAAAAAAACCCAGTGTTCATTCCTGAGCAAGGGAAATTTCAAAGTCTCATGGGAGTAATACTTCTGTTGAAGTATCTCTGAGGCAATGAGTAATGCTCTCTTCTTCCCAGTGGTAGTCTGCAAAAAGGCAGGCTCCAATTGCTGCTTCTGGCCTCTTTATGTTGCCTAGGTGTCAATACTCCTTTATTTGACTTCCTATTACTTGTCAAGCTCCTGTCAAGGAGCCACACCCAACACTACAAATGTGCAGAAATTTTTGATGGGGCTGAATATATATATATGTGAGGCTGTGATGGTATGTTATGAAGGTAGGAGATTATGTAGGCAAACAGCAATGACATATTAGCCTCCACTAAGAGGTTAACAGTACCTTTATCCATTTGTACCTAATTCCTCTTGACTGCCATTATTGAAAGAGATGCAAATTTTACTTTCACAGCTGTGACTGATCATGAGACATCCTTGCTCCTATGCCACAGGGTAAGGCATCAGTAGTCTGTCTCCTGGGAAATATTGAATCATAAAGCAGGAGCACAAAGCCTGAAATTATAAGTACTGGGAATCCCCTGGAAGCTTCTTGCTCTGAGTGTCCAATGTTATTTCTTTTCTCAGAAAAGCCACCTGTGCAACACAAGGTGGACCATTGCAATATATGGGTGTTAAAGAAGAGATACTGATATGAAAAATCCATAGGAAAAGAGATGTTTATTCCATAATGGTTCTTTCCTACACCTTAACGTGACCTAAATGCATCATGCCACCTTGATCAAGCATTATGTCTCGAGCAGAGAAAATCTTTTCTTTTTATTAAACCAGTCTTAAAAAAAATTGCTGCTTACTATGCTGTCTTCAGTGATTAGCTCATGCTTGCTGTTGCTCAGTTCTGCAAGTCTGCTCTACTCTGTCCCTGAACCTTATTGTGTCTCTAAGACTGAATCTGCAGCATGAAATGTAAAGACCATACTTACTCTTGTGAGTAAACTTTTGAACATTTTGGAGCAGCTGAAATGTTTGATCTCTTTGCAGTTGTAGATATTGCATGGTGTCTGGGGATGGGGAAGGAAAGGCAATATTGGAAGCTGGTATGTGTAACTTACATGAAAGGGTTATTAACTCTGTGAGAAGTAAACTGTAATATAGAGGAGGAATATGAATATTTGATTTCTTGACTGGGAAAAGGTTTTCTGTCTCCCAGTAATTCATTATTTCAAAACTGAAGCTGCTTGTAAGTATTAAGCATGAAGTAAAGGTGAGTGGGCATCCAGGCGGGCCAATGAGGAGTTTGCAGAGTACAAGAAGATAGAGATACCTTAAGGTTTATTTCTGAACACTTTGATTGTAAGATGTTTTATAAGGTTTGAGTTGCTTGATTTAGTTTTGTCTCAGTGCAAACTACTTTTTTCAAGATTTCTTTCCCAGGGCTGAGCATCTGAGCAAGTGGGGATGCTTGTGAGCTGAGATTGTCTTGTTCAGAGATGATTTCACACTTCAGCTGTGCTGGGGTCTGCACTCTCTCTAAGTGCAGCACTTGGCAAACCAAATCTTTTGTGAAGCTGACAGGGAAAACTTTCAATGTACAGTGTGTTTGCTCTGGGACTTGGTGGGTGGGGATATGCGTGAGTACACAGTTGAAAGCACAGACCATGGGTTGACCAGTAACTGGCAAGGAGCTGTGGCTGCTCTACAGTCCCCTGGCACATTTTCCAGTACAGTTTTAATTGGCCGCAGCTTGAATTTGCATTCTGCTTTTCTGACATTCATTATATGGGTAATAGATGCACACAGAGTCTGTCTTCGTACAATAAAGATGGCGCAGAGCTAATTTAAAAGCACTCATGAAAATTCCGACATCAGAGCGCTTATTAAAACAAAAGCCCCCAAACTGCTGTGTGCACTTCACTGCAGCAAACATGGTTGTTACTGAGATTCACTCATTTCACCGCAAGCCGTTTTTTGCCTTTCTTCTTCAACATATGTACTTTTGTATATGAAATACTGCCATGGCATTACACAAGCTTTCCAAATGCTTTGTGTGCACAGAAATACGTGTTTTGTATTTTGGCTTTTAACCTATCCTTTCATACAGTTATTCTTTTAGTTGTGGAGTATACTTTCCCCATGGCAAAATATTTGTTTAGTTTCTTTCTTTCAGCTGTTGGGTTATTTGTGCTTCTGTTTCTAATTGCAAAAGTCAATACAGTAGACCAAATTCAGCTTTGGTGTAACTATATTGGATTCAATGTGCAGCACTGTCGCATTTTCATATTGCCTTTCAATATTAATTATTAATGTGTGTACCTAGCACATTGATTTAAAGGGCACCGCATAAGTTAAATGCTCCTCTATGAGATTAAAACCATTCCTGCCCACACTGGGTGACATTGCAGAAGCATTGTGTGCTCTCACCGGAATCCTTGGCAACTGCAACACTGTTTATCAGACACTGATACAAAAAAACTGTAAAACAAACAAACCAAACTCAGCAAAGAGCAATGTGAATAAATGCATCTTTCCTTGCACTGTGGAGCTTGTTCTGTGTGTGTAACTACCAAGCAGTGGGAAGGAAATCAAAACCATGAGACACATATGGACAGAAATAAATGTTTCCCTATAGAAAATAATGTTCTTCAATGTAACTTTTTACTTTTGTTATATTTCTCGGTGACCCTACCTGATTTTATAAACTGCAGAAAAATAATTTCATGGAATCATAGAATGGCTTAGGTTGGAAGGGAACTTAAAGATCACCTTGTTCCAATCCCCCATGAGATTGGACACCTTCCGCTAGACCGGGTTCCTCAAAGGCCTGTTCAGCATGACCTTGAACACTTGCAAGAATGGGGCATTTACAACTTCTCTGGGCAATCCCTTCCACTATCTCACCACACTCACAGTAAAGAATTTCTTCCTACTGTCTACTCTCTTTCAGTTTGAAGCCATTCCCTCTTGTCCTATCACTACATGCCCTTGTAAAAAGTCCCTCTCAAGCTTTCTTGTAGCTCTCTTTAGGTACTGGAAGGCTGTTAGGAGACCTTCTTAGACCCTGTTCTTCTCCAGGCTAAACAAGCCCAACTTTCTCAGTCTGTCCTCATAGGAGAGATGCCCCATCCCTCTGATCATCTTCATGACCCTTCTCTGGACTCACTCCAACAGCTCCATAACCTTTTCTGCAAGAGGCCCCAGAACTGAGTGCAGTGTTCCAGGTGGGGTCTCACCACAGTGGAATAGAATGAGAAAATCACCTCCCTTAACCTGCTGGCCACCTTTCTTGTGATGCAGCTCAGGATATAGTTGGCTTTCTGGCACAGGTGGTCTTCTCTGTGGAGAAACCTGCATGCTCATGGGAGGGCTTTTTCCCCACGTATGTTTTGTGAAGGGCTGCATGTGAAATGCTTGAGCCAAATATCTTGCTTTACTGCAGCTTCACTGTGTGCTCAGCAAGCCTTGCTCCCCAGGGATCACATGTACTCCAGGCCAGCCTTTCTGTGGCCTATTATGCAAGGTTCAATATTCACTCTGTTTGGTGACAGACCCTGAGATCTGTCAATTGCATTGCCTGAAAGGGAAAAAGGCATTAATTCCTGAGTGAAATGCTGCGACAGTGTTGGCAACTCTTGGTGTAGCCACACTGGAGGAGCAAAGTCTCCATCCCTTGTGCCAGCTCCAGACTTCTGAATTGTGTGCTTTAGCCATTTGTGGCAATCCTAGCAATATGTTGTCAACATGAATTATTTCTGAGATGCTCGGCATCTTTCTGATACTGGTGCTTGTATTAGTAATAGGGATGTTGTCACTGGCATTAGAAATTGATATTATTGTTGTATTCTTGTTTGTGTTTGTCAGTAAAGTGTCTGGGAATGTCTCAAGTGCTAAGGCTTAGCCAGCAGTTGCAACATGGTGCTCCTCAGGAACTGATGGACTGAGACCATAAGATGTGAGTAAAATAAAATGGTTGAGTTTTTTTCTATTTCCAGGCCTAGCAAACCTGTGGGATAAAGAGCTGGTTTAAAACCATCCTTTAGCATTGTTGTCAAAACATTATTTAACACTTTATCAAAATCTATTCTGCAAGGAAAAAAAATCATGGCTGCATTTTTCTACTGAGATGCCCAAGACATGAGACTCATTTGTATAGCTCATCTGGTATGGGATTGGTGCTTTTCCTGGACCCTTCAGTCAGTACAGTAACATGTGCAGAGCCCAAATCCTATTCCTGTGAGTGGCAATGACTGTGGCTTGGTCCATTAAACCTGCAACTGTTGGTTCATGCAGTGTGATGTTGAGAAAAGTTCCTCTTGTAGATCAAAAAGCATGTAGTAAGCTGGCATAGAACTCTGTGGAGTTTCTCTATAGTAATTTCTCCCTAGGGTTTTGTATGCAAACTATAGTTGTGCTGTTGAGATAATCATCATCATCATCATCAT
>VXBX01000933.1:5985-30733 GCA_013400415.1 Scytalopus superciliaris
CTGGGGAAGGGTCTGGAGCACAGGGGCGGCGGAGGGAGCTGTGGGTGTTCGGCCCGGGCAGGGGGAGGCTCCGGCGTGGCCGTCACTGCCCCCAGCCCGGACAGGAGGGGCCGGGCTGTGCTCCCACAGAACCAGCGAGCATGGCGAGGGGGAGCCAACACACCCTTAAACTGTGCCAGGGGAGGCTTAGGCTGGGCATCATGAAGAATTCCTTCACAAAAAGGGCGATGAGACACTGGAATGGGCTGCCCAGGGCGGCGGAGTCCCCGTCCCTGGGGGTGTTGAGGGAAGGCTGGACACGCACTCGGTGCCCCGGGCAGGCGGGTGGGGCGGCGCTCGGTCGGTCGGTCGGTCACGGCTCGGGGCGCGGTGCCCTCGGGGATGTTTCCCAGATTTTCCCGATGGATTCCGTGACCGCGGCTCTCCGAGCGGGCCGGGCCCGCTGCCGGCCCTTTCCCGTCCGACCCGCGGGGCGGGCGGAGCGTGCGGCGGGCGGACCGGCCCCCCGGCGCCTTCCGGTGCCGCGGCCCCATGGACGGCACCCTGAGGCTGTGGGGGGCGGAGNGACCCTGCCGTGACACATGGAAACAAACATGCGTGCATTTCTGTACCCAATCCCATAAACCGAGGGGCATTTCGACACACAGGCACTCCAGCAGCCCTGCCCGGGCCGTGCCTGCTGTGCCAGCAGTGGAATTATCCCAGCTGAGCACCGGGAACCCCCAGAGACAAGAGGGATGAAGGAATGACCCGGGATCACCCAGCTGGGCAGCTGTGGCAGTGAGGGAGGGCACAGGGTTGCTGCCCTGCCCCCCAGGCACCCCAAACCTCTGCTGGCTGATCCCATCCCCCCACCCCTGCCATGCAGCCCCAGGTGATGCTCAGCAGGGTGTTTGATTCTCCTCCAGGTGGCATAACCTGAAATGATCCGGTGGCCATTTCTATGCCAGAGGGTCATTATGATAATTGCAACATTAATTGTTGAAAGTTTGGCACTAAACACATTGTTGGCCATAAATTTGAGAAACTGTCATGACAAAATTCTGGGAGAGATGTGTTTTCCTGTCAATCCCCTCCAGTGCAGTTCTGTCAGGAGTAACAGAGGAAAAGCACAGCACACTGTATGGGCGTCTGCAGCTTGGTCTGAATGTTCAAGAAGTTTGTGCTGAAAGATTTTTTTATTTCTATTTATTTCTAAGTGAAGGCTTCATTAAAGCAAAAGAGAGCTGTCAAAATGTGTGTACATGAGCTACTGTCACTTGCAGAGTCAGTGTGTTGTGTCTGTCTATGAAATCAATGCATATGTCTATATATTCACATGTACAAGTAATATAATTTAGTAAATGCACATTATATATCTGTAAATACCAGCAAGAAAATGTCCCATTACATTCAGGAATTTGGAGATCTGGGATTAGTTCATGCCTCCTTGAATTAAAATACACCTGCAAATAGAGATGTATCTATTGAAGAAAAGTCAAACCATCTCATAAATTGTCCTAAGAGGAGCAGAATTTTATGCAGGCTGTGGATAACTGCAGGAGGGTACAGTTCTATTCTCATCATTTAAATGTACCTGTACATAATTGAGATCCTCAGCCAAATGTAAAGGAAGAGAGTGTGCCATTGAAATCTTGGTCACACATCTGTGAACGTGCAGGAACATCCTGTGATGCAGTGACTCGTGTCTGGTAATTTTGGAAGTCTGGTTTGGAATTTAATTTTCAAATAGTCCTGTAGGTGCCTGGGGGGGTATCAGGTGCTTTGGCAGCAAATCTTCGAGTTTGTCAGCACTCGTGGATAATTTTAAGTCCCAAGTTTAACACTCTTGGTTTCTGTGAGGTTTTTTGCATGCTGAAAGTTCCAGTTCCTTTGTGTGATGGATTGAGGGATTGATAGGTAGAAGGACCAAGGGGGCCTGAATAATCTGAAAGCTTCCATGACTGAGAATTGATTGTGTGTCTAGCTGTGTTCTTGCTTTCACTGCTTAGGTGAGGAACAGGTGCATTATTAGCTTCTAGGTTTGTATTTATAGTGTTTTATAATTGATATATTGCGCTTCAAAATATTGACACCTAAGTTCTTTTTTGTTTGTTTTGCTTTTTTTTCTCAAATACAGGATGAAATACGAAGAGCCAGGTTATTAGTACAAACCAGTGGGAAGACCCTAAATGAGCCCATACAGAATAAACAGGTATTTTGGAGTGTAGTTAAAGTCTTAACATAAGTGGTTGGGTTTTTAGCCATACTTAAATTGTTTTTTGTGTTAATGAATTTTCTGTTCTACCATAGTGTGTACATTGGTGCTGTTACACAGCACACAGGGTGTTAGTGTCTTATATTCAACAAGGAGTATATGGAGAGAAATTTCAAGTAAAAAATAATTAAAGGGATCTATAGATGTATAGCACTTCATATAAAAAGAAACATAATAAATTTAGAAAGAAGATTTTACACAGTCTCTTCTGAAATTTGATTGCTAACCTAATTTTCAAATTATTTAGACAAGACAAGCCTTCTTGCTCAGCCTGGTAAGTTTCTAAAATATTTAGATTTTCTTCCCCCCTTATTCAGGTATGACAAAACTGTTCTAATTTGCTTTTTTTTTTCTTTTTTTTCCTTTTTTTTTTAAGGCCAGTGTACATCCTGATACAGACAAGATAATTCCTGTTTTGTTTAGACCTCCAGGTAAGTTCCCTTAAATGAAGTTTTGTGTATGTGACTGAAGCATCAAGAGGGAACAGCTTGTAGTAAATAGTTGCTGTGATACTACAGAGATGCTCTGTTCCATATAGGAAATCAAGCAGACTTTTACTTCTGTTAGTTCCATTGCCATATCTGTTGAAGATTTATTTATTCCTGCTTTCCTCTTGAGGACTTTTTCCTCACAGTTTATCTGCTCATCTAGATGGAAGTAGCCTGACCACTCTCTGTTTCTTGTCAGGAATGAGTTCCAAATCCCTCCACATGTAACAGTCTGTTATAAGCTGAGTTTTCACTTGAGGGACGTGGCTGTTGGACAACTTTGCCTGTTGTGGTGGCAGATAAAGTGTGTTTAGAGTGTTGTTTAGGGAGCCCAGGCAGCACAGGTTGTTAATCAGATATAACCATACTTAGGCTATTTACTCATTATCTCCTACAGCCACTCACAGCTGTGGCAGCCTTTGTGGCTACCTCTCTTTTTAAGCAGAGAGTTGAACTTCTGTTCATTTCTATTTGTTTCCAAGTAGCCATGGAAGTGGATTTGATGGGGCTCCATTTGGCTATAAGGTGTGAGCAGGTTTTGTGGCTTCTTGAATGAGACACAAAGGTTGGGATTGGAGTTTGTGGTGATGGTGGGGTTTGTGGGCAGTGTTTTACTTGGGGTGAAACTGGAGGGGGAAGTTTTGGGAATTTTCTGCTCAAATCTGCTCAAAATCACAGCAGTTATTTTGACTGAAATAAAGTTTTCTTTCTTTTTAGCTTTCATGCCCCTGTCTCTTCCATGGGTGAGTAATTGTGACAGATGCCAGGGTGCATCTAGCAAGGCTTAATATTTTTCCATAGCCAGAGGCTGGAGGGAGGAAGTAGAAGGCTTTGGGCTGCTTCATTGTACTCTCAGCACAAGCTGTTTAAAAGACATCTGTTTTATGGGAAGTGCTGTGTAACCTGGAAATTGAGCCCTTAAAGACTCCTCCTTGTAAGTCCAAACCTGTGAGGTACCTTCCTCCAGCAGTATTCCAAGAGATTGTTAATAGCAAAGGTCAACTTCTGATGAAAGGTGAAACCACCCAGCATTGAAAACAAGGCCTGGTTTTGGTCTGTTTAACCTCAAAAATCTGGAACTGCAGCAGGAAGGAGTCAGAGCTTTGTGTTCTGTATCTCAGGCCCAAAATATGAATTTTTTCTTATGTAGATCATGCATTTGCAAGTAGGAAAGGGTGTTGTCAATAAATTACCAAAGATACAAAAACAAACTCTTGTTAACCTTGCTCAAAAATTGAACCATTTTGTTTCATAAAATTTGTAGCTGTAATTATATGCATGTTTATTCCTTTAGATGCCTTTGGGTTTGGACTATGACATACATCCTGAGATATGTCATTCCACATAGGGATTACAGCATGAACTTACATGGTGCTGCTAGGAAGTGTAGTGAAAGTCTTGGTGGCTGTTAAATTCATTAAGAACAGTATTAAAACTAACAGAAATACTTGGTTTTGATATTTACAGCTTAATGCTTCTTCATAGATGTGGTTGGATTCAGTGCTGGCACTAATAATAAAGATAGTTGATGCACTAAT
Source organism: Scytalopus superciliaris (assembly GCA_013400415.1). Classification (NCBI taxonomy): domain Eukaryota; kingdom Metazoa; phylum Chordata; class Aves; order Passeriformes; family Rhinocryptidae; genus Scytalopus; species Scytalopus superciliaris. Next base: position 10,269 of record VXBX01000933.1, read on the forward strand.
ATTAAATTAATTCCTGGTGCTTCCCTGAGGCTTTGGAGAGTCTCTGCTTTCCTCTTATTCAGTATTTGTTTCATCTTGATTGACTGTTCTTGCTGAGTGCTCCACACCTTGAGCTTGGTAGGTCAGAACTCAAGAAAGGCTGTTGTTTATTAAAACTAAAGTTCTTACTGTCTGATTTTGAGAAGGAATTGGGAAGTAACTGCTAAAATCTTTGATCTTAGATCAGTTAGATGTAGTATTTATAATCCCACCAAAACCAGTCTGACCCTTTCTCATTCATTTCTTTAACTACACTTCTATTGCCTGAGTTATTTTATTTGCATCTATTTAACCTCCACAGGTACAAATGCATTTCTTATTTTGGGTGAGAAAGCATCTTGCTCAAATATTCTTGTACACAGTGTTTTAACAACTGTGTCTCTGTTTTATATTGGATAGAAAAAGTGAGCATGTCAACTCTGTAACAAGAGAACTAGCCTAAAATCAAAGCAAATGGCTTTGGGGACTGTCTGGAGCCCTTGACTCTGCTGCCAGTAGTACCACAGCAGTTCTCTTGGTGCTTCTGCACTAAGAAGTTCTGCACTCATCAAACCTAATTTTCTTGTGGGGTTTTCCTCCTAGGTCATCGTTTCATCTCTTCAGCACAAGGCAAAGTCAGCTTTTTTTTTCCAGGTAATTGCCTCGTTCTTTCTATTTTTACAGGTCTTCTAGTCTCAATCCTGAATTCATTTTTGCTTATTATCTCTTGTTTCTGCAGTTCGTGTTCCACACATATACCACAGCATTCACCCTCATAAATGGAAATGGAACCCCAAAGGCTGAAGTACGTGTTGGTATTTGTTTTTGAAATTGCACAAGACCACTTTGACCTTGATTTACAAGTGTTTTGCAAATGTACTAATGCAGTGTGTTTCTTCTGCCCTGCTTAGAACTACTCAATTCAGCAGAAGCAGATCTTCTATGGCTTGGGAGCCATCTCCTATGCAGCCTCTGTTGGTGTATGTATTTGCTCAATGATTGCTTTCCTAACAAGCTCTCCTGAGAAGGAGTAGGCACTGAGATAATCACACTGCCAGATATCCTTCAGGATCGTGCTCTGATGCTCTACTCTGATGCCTTGCCACAGAACTGTTCAGAATAAGAATTCTTTCTGATCATCTGTCACTTTCACCTCTGCCCAGTGGGCAGAACAGTTGGGCCAGCAGTGCTCAGGGTTACAGAGGGCTGGGGAGGCCACTGTGCCCTGGGTGATGGTGGGAGCTCTTCCCTTTGTCCTCCAGGGGAGACTCTGAGGGCCAGCTGGTGTCCTGGCCATTCATTCCAAAATGCAACTTCCTGCAAGTGTATTATGGCAATGTAGAACTGGGCTGAAACTGCAAAGAATCAGGAAAAATGCAGAAGAAAGCCAGATTTCCTGTTTGGGGGAGAGGGCAGTATGTGACACAAGGCAGTTGGACAAGTGTCCAAGAAATGTTAGTCAGAGGTAGTTGCTTCCTTTTTTCTGTCTTGTATTCACGTTGCTGCTGTCCTCTACATGATAAAGTTTAATGCTTTTTTTTAAATCATAGTATTTTGTATTCTGATCTAAAACAGTGATTACAAGCATCTTCAGTAACTAGAGAACGTGTGTATTTTGTCAAAATGTTAAACCAAGGCATTTGTTTATTTTCATAGAGGGCAACTATGTACTAAGTAACAATTTTCCTAACCTGTTGCACATACTGAAGTGCTGCACATTTTTAATAAGGGTGCCTGTTGCCTCACAATGCTTTAGGCTCTCCCTCTTATCTTCATGGATCGTTACACGTTGAAGAATTCATTAGCACAACTAATTGTCAGAAGACTTCTACCTGCTCCTCTGCTTGGTGAGTAGAAAGAAACTGTGCATTGTGCAGCTGGTCTGAGGGCCATTTACCCATCTGACTGTAGGGTTTTCTTGTCCTTGAACAGGTGTAGTCTTACTGTTTCTTCCCTGGCTGCCTTTGCTGGGCTCCCTCCTTTCTGTGCAGGTTAATGCCCACTGAACGTTGTCACAGCCCTCCTTTGATTCCTGCTGGTTCCAGTTTCAGAGCTGCAGGGCACTGTCATGACCTCTGTACACGTGACAGGCTGCTGTTTCTCCAAAGACATCCAGGGATGCAGTTGGCATTCTGTCTGGCTTGCACATATCCCTGGAACCATCAGGACTGCCAGGACAGATCAGGAGGGCCGTGGCATTGACACGACCTGGTGTGGCACACCCGTGACACCAGAGAGCGACATAGCCCCGGGTGTGCAGGGGCAGAGTTCCTGGCTGGGGCTGGGGCTGCAAAACTGCTGAGAGTGCAGAAAGTGAGAGTTGTTACAGCAGAATGGTATTAACCTTGCAAAGAAGTGGCACTCAGTTCATTACTGGAACAGCTCTACTGCCACGGTGAAGTTGCACCAGGACAAGTTTCACTATTTAATGTCATTAACTATGGTTCTATTTTACATTAAGGAAATTTTTGGCCTTTCTTGGGGGGAAATTGGTAAAATTAAAACACATCATATCCTCTCTTCCAAGTTATGCGAGATGTCTACCCAGATTTTCCCAAGGATCTTCATTAGTCATTTCTGCCTTGTTTCCCTTGGAGCAGATGTCAAATGTGCCTCCATTTTCTTAAATGTAGAGAGAGGCCTGAGGGTAATTGATTAAAGTTAGTCTAGCATTTGAAAAGTGTCCTCTGTTACACTGAAGTCCTTATTGAACAGCTCTGTCAAAAATTAATGAAAACAGAAATCTGTTACTTCAAGCAAGGTCAGTTTTCCAGTCTATGCCCTGTTGTGCCTAGATCTTGGTTTAGGAAAGAGAAAGGAGCAAACCATCTAGATTACTGACTCCCATTTTATAGGGCCTTCATAAGTGCTGGTGGTCTAATCTTGTGTTTTCAATGACTGGATGGATGTTTTCAATACCTTGTATTGCTGGGTCTGGAGGAGACTGAAACATTCTCATGTAGGAGCTGGCTGAAGCTCTGCCACATGGGACAGAGACCCAGCTGGGCAGACAGGAGCCACAATGGAACCTATTAGAGCCTGTGTTCCCCTGGCACCCTCCCTTTCAGTTCAGGGATGCAGCCTTTACTGAAAGCCTGTCTTTTCTTCTGTCCCGGGTTTTGTGCTGACCAGGACGAAATCTGTCCACAACAAAAATCCCTCCACACAGACTGCTCGTGGTTTGAACTGAATGGCAGTGGTTTAAAGCTCTGAATCCATAGTGACAAAGCACCTTTTAGGGACTTACAATCTTGCTCAAGCTTCTGAAAAAGAAATTAAGATCCCAAGTAGATTTTTATTGGGCAGTCCCTTCTTAAGCTGCCAGGTTATTCAATTGTGAACAGTTAAACCGGAAATGTAAAATGCACATAATTATGAATGTTACTATCAAGAAAGTCCTTTTGGATCTTTTAAAGCAAAATCCTCTTTAACTCTGCAGGTATGACAAGTGCATTTACTGCAGCAGTGGTGAGAAGCCCAGAATTTGAGCATGGAATAGAAGTGATGGACAGGAATGGCAAGGTTGTAGGAGTGTCACGGAATGCTGGTGAGAAGGTAGGCAAGGGAGTGGCTTGGCTTGGCTTTCATTCCCTGCTGAGAATACAGTGTGATGCTGAGAGCAGATAGAGTTGGATGTATTGAAATGAGGAATCTAACATCAGGTGCTGAATCTTTGGACAGGCATGGGCTAGGTCTCTGGAACCAGGTTCCACAACTTTTGTGCCTTCAGGGATTGGCAGCCTCCCCACACCAATATACTGAGTGCCAGGGTTGAGCCACATTGATGCTGGCACAGGCATTTTTGCTTTCCCTGGTCACCTCAGAAGAAGACAAGACTCTTGGACCTTCTTTTAATGGAACATCTCAGAGAAAAGCTCTGTATTGTGCATATCATGTGCACCTATAGTGGGAATAAAGGCTGTGCCTCCCAAAGGGTAATGCCCTGATCTACAGTGTGATACTGCATTTTATCCTTGGGCTGCAGTTGCTGACTCTGTATTTGCTCCTTGCTTTGCTCATCAATATCCACTGCAGAGTGTGGCAGAGAAACTAGAGCAGGGAGACATGTTTTATATGCTATTAGCGACCCTCCTTTTCTGTGCTGCTTTCTAGAGGGGAGGAAACAACTGGATGAGCATAAAGATTTGTGGACAGCTGGAGAGAGAACTTCAGATTTGCCACAGGCTAGTTTAGGATGCCCAGCAGGTATAACCAATTGTATGAAGCTCAGCACAACTTAGAAAAAGCAAGTCTCAGCAAAATTATTATCATGGCAAGAAAACTCATTATGGCATCAATAGTTTCACCTCCCTTTTAAGGTATTTCTTAGTCATAAGTGGAGCATTTGTCACTTAGCTTCCATTCAAGGAAGAATTCCTCTAATAAATGTTTTTATCCCATATTAACCTGTTGCTTGAAACTCCAGGGTAGCAGATAAAAAAGTGCTCACAGAAGCAGGCAGTGTTTGAAGCTGCACAGAGCACTGCTTTAGCAGCGTTTGTTTTTCTCTCTCCCTGCAGGCTGTTAGGGAAACAGCACTGTCCAGAGCAGTCTTGTTTGGGACAACATTCTTCCTGCCAGAACTGCTGGTGCACTTTGTGCAAAGGTAAGAGCCCCTGCAGAAGGGCTGGGGGTGCCTGCTCAGTTTCCCCCTGGGTTTGCAGCATTACTGTATGCCCTGGTAGAAATGATTATCTGGGAAGCTGCTGTTCACCTACTGTGACTCTTTTAGATTAGTAAGAGAATCTTGGATATGTTTGCATCTGTGCTTTGAGGGTTTGCAGGAGGTTGTGTCAGACTGTGAGGTTTTCCTCTCTGCTCCCATGCAGGAATATATTTGTGCTCTCCTGACAGGCTGTTGCCCAGCACCTACATTCCCTAATCTGATTTGAGTCTCAGTGTCAAGATTATTCCCAGCACATAGATTTGTATTTTTGAGGAGGTGATGTGGCACTTGAATTTGCAACTAAAGCTGGATCACAGCTTTCAAATTGTTTTCCATGTGCTGTAAAACAGTTCTTGCTTTTGCAACATTTTAAACCCCTGTATTATAAGAAGAATACATTGTATGTATGAGAAAATTCTTACCCTGCCATGAGATTTTGTTAGGGATCATCTGTGTCATGTAATTTGGTATTGGCTTAATTGATTCCCTGTCCCCTTATTTACCTTAAGGGACTCCTGTTACCAGAGGACATATATGCAGATGATAGATAAATTTTTAAATATATATCCAGTAATAAATTTTCACCCAAAGCAAAGTAGGATTGCCCACAGGAACAAAATGTGAAAGGAAAGAGGGTAATGCAAAAAAAATTCTTAATCAAAGGACTGAGATACTTTAAAGCACTAATGCACCTCCTCTCCTTTTTTCAGTTTGATCTTGCTTATTTTCTTAATCTTGACAGTCTGGGCTTGGAAAATGCAGCAGCCAAATACAAAACAAAGGGAAAGCACAGGAAGTTAGGAGTAAGAATATAGGAAATTAACTAAGGAAACATCTTTAGGATCCATAAACGCAGGCTATTACTACTTTCAGTGCAATTTCAACCAGTAAAATAGTGGCTAATGCTCTATGTCTCAGATTATTTTTCAAACCCAAACTGACATACTTTTTCAATGTTTTGGACAGAGCAAAATTGGTAAAAAGTCCTCGTGCTTTGGCTTCAGTGAAGATGTTTCTGATTACGTCAGTCCTAACAGGGATGGTGCCAGTGTCACTTAGTATATTCCCACAGTGTGGGCAGGTAAGTCTTTGATTTAGGATTGCTGTGACATTAAATAGTCCTTCCAGAGCTGTGGCCAGCAGCCTGAAGGCCACATATGAAATAATCAACAGGATTAATATGGTAAATGGGGCAGCAGAGAGGTGGCCTTGTGAAGGCCCATGTAGTAGACTTTCTAGGTCTGAGTTCCATTGTGTTATTTATATTTACTTTTCAGTGTAGATTTATCAGACTTTCACAACAGTCTGAAGCAAGCAAGGTCAGAACTGTCATGAAGATTTAAGCCAAGGCTCTTCCAGCTGTTCAGTTCTGCAGGAGAAAAGAAGGATGTAGATGAGAATTTTTTCTTTCATGCAGAGTCAGTATGATCTCATTGGAGAGGTAAATTCACTCATATGTGACATCTCTTCACTCTGCCGTGCTCAAATGGGAAGTGTAATCTTGTTCCCTGGGAAAGAACACCTTCCTGGCAGGTTTTAAGTAGAGGATGTAGCCCTTGCACTTTGAAGAAGGACAAATGAGAGAGGAGCCTGGGGTTCCTTTCTGCATTTATTACCTGCCTCTTACCAGCACTGTGTGAATATTCTCAGAAAATCACAGACTGGGCTCTTGCAGTTTTCAGTGGTTTCTCTTATTTGCCTAAACTTTCTGGCATATTAATTTCTTTTTTTAGATCTCTTGATTTCTTATGACAACAAGGGTAAACTGAACATAAGTGAGGGGACTTGTGAAAAATTGTGTACTGAGAGTATGGCTGGTTGGTTCCCTTTGGGCTTCCCAATTGCTCAGCCCACAGCAGGAGTTCTGCTGGATGTCACCCAAACATATTTACAGCTGAACTTGGTGATCTTAAAGGCCTTTTCCACCCTAAATGATTCCATGTTTCTACAGTGCATGGAAATAATGTCACTATTCTTAAATACAAAGTATTTCTTCCCTTTTGTGTGCACATGTAGAAAATGTTGGAAATGCAAAAGAAAAAAGCAAAAGCCCTAAAAAAACAAAAAAAATTCCCTCAAACTCCCAGATAAACAAAGAGCCCCAAACACTGAATGCAGTGTTTGAATTTGTGCAAAGTGCAAAGCAGTAACAAGGGCTTAGCATTAACTTACCAGGCTATGGTGGTGTTGATTCCCTTTTTCTGTACATTGCAGATAACACGAGCGGACCTTGAGCCAGAGATTCTGTCATCTACAGAAGAAACAGAGTTCTTCTACAACAGGGGGGTTTAGAGATTGGCCTTGATTTATAAACTTGTGCTCTGACTGGAGTGAATTATGAATGCCCCAACAAGTTCCACTGGCACTGGGGACTGAATCTGTGGTGCTGCACGAGGCTGTGGCCTGTAAAGAGGCAGAACTTGGCACCAGGACTTTGCAAGGGGGCAGGTGCACACACATGCTGCAAACGGCATTTGTAGCAGAAAGCACTGAAACACAGGGTTTGTGACAGCCTGTGTTCTGGGCTTCCTCGGGTGATTGATTCCCTAATTAAAAGGCTGTTGAGTACACAAGGTTGTTCTGTTGCTGCTGCAAGTTTTGACATGCTGCTTTCCAGGAACCAGCACAGCTGGTGAAGGCTCTAATGTCAGTACTCATTTGGGTAAAGTCAGGCTGGTTCTTCTCAGAACACTTTGTGTGTTTCAGTGTATTTACTAATACTCGTTTCAAGGATGAGATATGTGAGTGAGGCAGCCCTTAAAGTGATACCAAGGCAAAGCAGCCCTGATGGCAATATAATATTGGCTAAATTTAGCTGTTTAAGAAACGTTCAGGAAACGGGTGTCAAACTTGACTACCAACTGATTCCTGGCTTTCCCAGCATCCTTGAAGGAGTTGTGAGGCCTGATACCCCTTGAGCTTTAACAGCTTGGTTTTTTCACACTGAAGCTGTTGGGAAATCCCATGTCTTTCTGACCTTGTGGACAATGGGGAATTCCCACTTTTGCAGGTTGACAGTGTTTATCCAAACAAAAGAAAGCTCTTTTTATGTGGCATAAGGGTTACCCTATTGATCAGTGCATGGTATGTTTTGCTGATCCTACAAAATCATTCAGGGGCCCGCAGCTGTCTGGGAAGAGCTGCAGAAAGAGTTTACAATACCAGGTGTAAAAACAGAGTAAATAGCACATGGGTAAGTGAAAAGTAATGAATGTGGCAGAGGGGATAATCCAGCTTCACACCTGGACTGGGAGCTGACTGTTAACACCAGAAGTGGGATTAGGGTGGTGGCAGACAGCTAAATAGATAGTTGAATTTTGAAGGACATTTGGATACTAAAAGCCAACATGAATTTAAGGGGAAACTGGACATTTCCATCAAGGGGAATCCATTGAAGGACACTGAATTCATGGAAGCTACAGCAGCAGAAGTTCATAAGCTCCATACTGTGGATGAGTAGAAGGAATAAATAGCTTGCTTACCTGCTCTCACCTTCTTGTTCCTGCCTTTGGTGGCCACTGGGATATGACATTTGGCTGAACAGATCTTTGGTCTGGCCCAGTTGAGTTGCTTTCCTATGGTTTGCTGACCTGCCACAAAATCCAGGTCATACCTTCTCCCAAAGGAACAAGGTGCAAAGAAGCTCCATAAGCGTGGCAGGAGACCCTGTGGTTGTGTCATCTTTGAGCCATCTCTTCTCTGAACCCTCTGTATTTAACATGAGGTGCTGCTAAAACTGTGTGACAAGGATGGAGGTGCACTGAATAGTGTAAAATTATTTCTGTGAAAGTGATTATCACAAGTGCAGCCTCCAAACCCTGCCACAGTTTAACTTCCTTAGAGCACAATACACAGGTCACTGCTCTCCTATTGCTGGAGGATTAGAGTTCTTTTCACATTATGAGGGAAACCAATGGTTTCCCAATCCAATCTATCCTACAGGAAGACAGCAGCATGGAAAAAAAGTAAGGAAAAATAGCAAGCCTGGTCTGTTGCAGGAAAAGGGTTCCTGCGTGCTTTTGGCACTGAACAAAAGCAGGAAATTGGGGGTTGAGTTTAGTTTCTTGTTTGAGTTCTGCCTTTTTTGGGCCTTCGTCTAAGAACTTACTGCAGGGAAACGTCAGACAAGGGAAGAAAGAGCACGGGGGAGCAACAGCACATCCTAAGGACCTGGAACTCGAGGGGAGCATGCTGTAAGGCTGCTCCAGGAAGAACATACAGATACTGCCTGCAAGTTGCCAAACCTAGGAGTGTCAAAGAGTTTGCAGTACTCCACTGGAGGACTGTAATGAATTTTTAAAGGTAAAGGATCATTTCCACCTACTGAACTCCACAGGGCTCACTTAGCCTTGCCTGTGTGGGTCATGTTCTTCAGTATATAGTAAATCCCATCCAGGTCAACAACGTAATTGTACTGTCAGACCAGAGGGTCTGCTGAGCCAAATGTCATCTGCCCACAGCAGGGGGTTGAGACTAGATGATCTTAAAGGTCCCTTCCAACATAACCATATCAAGCTTCTATCTCTGACAGCAGCCAAAAAGAGACAGGAGATGGCCAGATCACATCAACCTCAGCTCTCCTGAGCTGGGGGGATGCTGCGGGGGAGGCTTGCCCTGCTCTTTGGGTACCACAGGGTCAGGAGGAAAGGGCTTAAGCCTCAGCCAGTGAAGTGTTTAGTCTCCTTCCAAACCTCTAACAGTGAAGGCACAGCTAAAATCCTACAGTTAAATTCTCTAACCCCCTGTTTCTCTACTAATCCTATTTCAGTCACATACCAAAGGCAAATGCAGGTGGGATCTAATTCCAGTCTCAGTAAACATTAGTTAGCACTACAATGAAGACCTGCACCTCTCTACTTTTTTAAACATAATCTAAGATTGGCTAAGGTAAATGCTAGTCACATGAACCACAGTGTGAACAAGAAAAAAAACCCCAAAATGTAACAGTAGAGCAAAGCCAACAAATTGGCAGATAATATATTGGTGAACTTTGAATCGTCGTGGTAACTAGACAAGCTATAAATCCACTGGCACCACACTTGGATGTTTTAAACAAATTGATGTCATTACAACTCTGTGAGTAAGGCTTCTGGAATAGGTCTGGTAACAGTGTCTATTATTACAGCTGCCCATTCCCAAACCCTACCAGCTTCTTACTGAATACTTGAGTTGGAATTTGCCATATTAAACACAGCTCCCGCAGGAGTATGAAATACCTCTTTCCCCCATTCTCATAAATGTTTCTATTGCCCTAACCAGAACTTTCCAGAAGCAGAGGGCAGGCGCCGGCCATTTAAATTGTCAGCCTGGGTGATTCAGCTGCTTCCCAAACCAGGGCAGGGAAAATAATATCACTACAAAGGCCCTGGCATCTTTAGTCTTGAACTGAAGTCACTGAGACTAGAACTGCCAGGACCAGACCCCTGGTAGTCCAGAGGTACAAGTGAGAGGAACAAGACTGGGACAAGCAGCAAAGCATCATGTTTGAGGGACCTGGGACGAGAGTCAGCAACTACAGGAAAACTTCCCCTTTGTAACCTGGAATAGATTAACATACCAGCCCAGGGCAGGTCTGTCTCCTGCCTTAGTGCTGACCCTTGTGTTAAGTGACAGTGGTTCAGTGGTGGAACCAGTTTAAGGTGTGGTGAGTGACAACGGATGGAAGCTTTTGGCTTCAAGGAAAACTCTTAAGTCTCACTATGCACAATATGCTATCTGTGCCCCACCAGCTCAGCTTGTCTTCTTGAAATTTAGGAATATACAGTGAGGCTTCCAGGTCCCTTTAACGTAGCTTAAAAAAGAAAAAAAAAGTCAGCCACTCCCATGGTAAGAAATACTGAGATCAAAGCCTTTCCCAGCTGGAGCTGTGTTCCTGCATTACCCCCAGGCCTGTAACACAGCCAGGCCAGGGGGTGGAGGAAGGAAGGATGCCGGCAGGGAGAGAGCCTTGCACTGCAGCTCCTTCCTCATCAGACAGCAAACGCCATGCCACGTGCTGCAGTGTCCCTCCGGAAGGAGCTGTTGTTGCCCAGTCTTTGGAGTCTCCTCCCGAGTCTCACATCATTCGGCAGCTACAGCCTTGCTGACCTCACCCCACCAAAAATCCCTCTGACTCAGGCTCCAGCCAGAGGGCTGCCTAGGGAAGGGGGTATGGCAGTAGGAGGCAGCTCTGACATTCCTCCACTGAGCTTTATGGCTTGGTTTTTATCTAGAAACGCCACTGACACCTCACAACACACTATTAACAAATCCTCAGTAGACATTTCCGTGGCAGTCAGAGGTTAAAAGCAGAAGCAGCCAGTTTTAAGATGGATGCTGCCAGATGTCCCGTGTCAAGTTTTTCCAGGTTACAAAGCATTACATTGCTCTCAATCAGAACATTCTCCCCCAACACTTGCCTGTAGGGGAAATGGCAGGGCAGCTCATACCAGGGGTGAAAGCATTAAAGCAGGTAACCCAATTCACTCAGCAAAATCTCAACTGAAGGGACTGAGTGTGATCCTGCTGCCCTTTGCAAGCCTCTGCTCTGTTCACTATCTACCTTCCAATTTCTGCAATTGTAGTAGAGGGGTCATACCCCAGGAACCATTCACCATTTTATATTATCCGAGGCCAGAAAGGCAGTAAGATGAGAACATATGAATTAAAAATGTCATTTTGCATGGTCTTTGCTTCTAGAAGGAAGAAAGGATGTCATCTGACTGCAAAACCAGCAACTGCACACACAGTCTGCTTATACACAGCCTGGGGAAAGGGAAGTGAGAAATAAGCTGAAACCTGTCCCTGTCCTGATGTTGTAGATTTTTCCATTTTATTTTAAACCATTTGGAGAATAAACAGTGCCAAAAGTAATTAAGAAAATGCAAGAACATAAGGACAATGCTTTGAAAGCACTGAAGCTGAGAGAGGGGAAATACATCTTGCACAGTGCTGACAATAAAATCAGCAGATGACAAAACTGCTTGAACATATAGCAGTACATTTCCAATCTAAACACCAAGCTGTAGCTCAGTCTCAGTATTGCAAAACTAAGAGCTAAGGCCCGTGACTCCATGGTCACACCTATTCAAGAATAAATCTACATAAATTAAAGGGTAGACTGTTCAGGATTTTTTTAATAGGCATAAGCATGCTATGAGTCCAGTTCCTTAAGTGCAAAACTGTGTTTCACCTGTGTCACACAAACGTCAGAACAGAAGAGCTAATACAACACCGAGATTTTCAAGTTTAATGTTTCCAAAACAGAAAGCAAAACAGGCATTCAATGTTTAGTTTGCAACTGAGCTTCTCTACTTTTAGTGGTTGTCTCTAGACAAGCCTTAAGGCTTTTTGTTAATAAGAAATTATGCGATTTCTTCTCAGTTACACTGTGGTGTTAAGACAGGTGGCTGAAGCAGATGCAGGTTTTTCTTGGTGAAAGACTTCAGTTTTAATGGACTTTAAGGTAGGTGCCGAATGGAATTTTCAGCATAGTTTTACAGTTCTGCTATTCTGACTGTTTTAAAGGTCCCAAAACAGAAGCAGCAATATTAAACAACCATTAAGGAAAAACATTAATGGGCAAATGGGGAAAAAAAAAATCTGTGGAGCACTTACAGGTAAACAAAGGCAGTTGAAATATTTTTCTCAGAAGTTACAAAAAAGTACATGCTACTGTGTTCAGAATTTAAACTTCAGGCTAAGTGTTTAAAGTAGAATTTTACACCCCTGAAAATAAGGGGTTGTTCTGAAGCACTTTCATTTCCTGACTGTAATAACTATCCATTTTATACATAGATGTCACATTCCTTAATTGCATTCTAAAATAGATTTCCTTAACATATTATACATAGCAGGACAACCCTTTTTCCAAACAATATTGCTTGTAAATAGTTACTGATGAACTCTACCAGTTTCAGAATAGCAAACAGCCAATTATTTAACAATATAAATATTGATTACTAAAGGTTTAATCATCATAAGTATAAAATCTCTATGTAAAACCACATGCTACAGCCTATCTGTACAAAGGCCAGGAAAAAGGTTATTTTTTCTTATAACAAAGTGCTACTGCAGAATTGACTGATTTGTTGTGGACATTTCTGAACAAATACAGATTGTTTGGCTCAGAGCATTTCCCTACAAAGACTCTAAATTCTTCTCAGAAGATTACAAAGCAGTTAGTTTCAGGCTGCTCAGTGGAAAAAAAAACAAAACAAAAAAGAAATCTCTTGAGTTATGGCTGTGCAACCAAACAAGTAGGCAAATTTTAATTTTCTCTAAACTCCTTCCCAGTTTTCACTATTACTTCAAAAGTTTCTATCTCTACTTAGTTTACACAGAGCACCATCAGATAGTACCTGTGTTACAGCTCCAGTAGTTTAAGAAGCTGATGCTCTACCTGTGGTTCCTGGCCATTTGAACATTCCTGGTCCATAAGGCTTTAACTCAGATCTGATTTTGTCACGTGGATCAGGAATGAATGGCAAGGTCTCTTCTCAGCTGAGAACCCCAACAACTTCTTAAATGACTCCAGCTGTACAGCAGCCCTTGTCCATGACCCCCCTAGGAAGCTCCACTTTAAACACAGTAATCCTGTACTCTTATCCCTGTGTGGGATGGAATGAAAGGGGGGAAAACCTCTAAGGCAAGAGTGCAAAAGAGGTGCTTAACTTGCACCTGGGCTTCAAACACCCCTTTATATACTAAGGCTACCACATCCGATTTTTTCCAGACATCCTTTTTCACAACTAGACACTTTCAAGTAGAAAGAAGAGAACTTGTCCATTGATTTGGGATTTCCAGGTACGAGGCAGTCCAGAGCAAGGGCAGCATCTGACAGGCTAGCACACCTGGAAGCCCAGAAGGAGCACTCAGACCAGCTGCATGTTGAGTATATCCCTGTGCAGGGATTAAGATCCAAACTGTGCTGGTTTTACAGCACATGTGTGGCAGCTGTGTTCCAGACCCCAGGAAGACAAGTCAAAGCTGTCCAACATCTGGAACATGCAGGACAAACAGCCACTGGCATAATGTCTGGCACGGCCTGGACACACAGGCCCATGCATGTTGTGGTATGAAATACAGGAGCCACATATACACAGAGTTGGGGAAGGATAACAACACTAGGAATGTTCCCAAAAATGTCTCTGTATTCGCAGTCAAGCTCCAATATTCTGCACTGTATCACGGTAACTATGACATTCACTCTTATACCTTTAATTTTTCCATATAAAATACCAGATATACCTATCTGTATGGCAGAGACAGCATTTCTGAATTGGTCCATAACACTGCAGTGCATCAGAATCAGATTTTGAGCATTTGTTCAGCAGCTGCTAAATGAAAAAGGAAGTTTTCTGTAGCTGGTGGAAACCGCTTTTGTTTCAGGGCCTCAGAGTTAAGTGTTGGTTTTTCATTGCCATCAGAAACTTCAGTAAGTGAGGCTAAAATAGCCAAGACTTCTTTTGTCTTCAGAGAAATGTCCTTGAGGAACAGAAAAACAAGCAACCATGAATATAGGACTAGGTATCATAATGTTCTCACATATGCTTATTAAAAAAATGATCAATACAGGAAAAAAAAGGGCATAATGATAAGTAAATAGCTCATTTAAACTAAAGATCCCATTTATTCTGAGGCAAACTTGCACCACTTCTTCAGCCTGGCCTTGTGTGATGTTGGGTAAGGGGAAAACAGCCACTCCACAGGCTCCTCTCCTGGCCTTACTGAGCTCTGTGACTCAACCACTCAGTTGTGAAATGTCTAACAATGTATTAGACAGGGGAGGAAGTGAAAAAAGCCATCATGATAAAAATCAGGCTTTATAGCTGAGAAGCCACATCTCAGCAGGACTTTTTCAAGGTATTGACAATACTATTGACGAAGCACTGAAAAAATCCATGCCTCGTGGAATAAAACTGGGAAGCCAGTCTTAAAATCAATAGAATTTATGAAGTTTCTTCAGCAATGTAGTTACCCAAGAGATAATATAAACCAAGTAAGTTATCCTTTAAGATCTGTATGAGGAATAAAAATTCTCATCCATAAAAAGGCAGAAGGTAGAAGAGACTGACTGATTCCCAGGGACAATCTTTCCCCTACTCCCTCCTTATGCCAAGGTTTTGCAACAGAAGTAAGTTAACTGGATTTAAAAATAAAATAGTAACCTTAATGACTTGGCTGTCTGATTTATCTGGATCTTCTGCAGATTGAACAATTAGTTGTCCAATTTCTTTGTGAAGTTTTCCCATTGTCATTGCCTCTGTGTAAGAAAGAGAAAAACACACATCTGCATAAAATCACCTTTTCTGTGATATCTAGAAAAGCATATGAATAACAAGCCAAACTGAGGAGTCTTTTCATAACTGCCATTTAAAATCTACTGGTAAAGGCAGTAACATGGCATACCAACAGCTCTGAAGTGTTCCTAAGCGAGGTTCAGCAACTACTGTAAACTCAGAAATAAATGGCCTTTAAATTCAAAATATAAACAGCAACCAACCTTTTACTACAGGGGAAACAGTAATCTCACTGTCTGCCAAATTCACATACACATCGTAGAGGTCTGGTCTACTGTTCACTTCAGAATCTGTAAATCCAGCAATATAACCTAGGGAGCAGAATTTAGCAAGATTAAGATCTTCAAAACCAAAACCAAACCAAAACCAAGATCTTGTGGAAAACCACAGTCCTAAAGTCCATTCCAACAGTATTTGACACAATACTCACTGGGCCCAGGAGGTTGCACTCTCGATAGTATCAGTCATTCAACAAGTGTGTTCAGCAGATGCTTCACTTCCAAGGAGCTCAAAAATCAACTTCTAAAATTTCCTTGAACATGAATGAACCACTAACACTACATGCAGTATCATAAAGTTATCAATTTGGAATTTTAAACTCTCTTCCTACTTTTGCTACTAAAATTACTCTTTTGCAAATGAACAGGCCACTGAACCTTCTCATTAAAAAAAAATCTCCACTCTGGAGCCCTTTGTCACAAAATCAGGATTAAACTGGAAGAGAGGAATAAACCCAGCAGATTTGTTGCATGCCAGGTGAGCAAAGTTAGAGCAGTTTTTCTCAGTGGAACATGTTTAGTGAGCTGAAAAAAGCACACAGTAGAAATGTTGAAGATGAGTAGTCTTCTTGCTCATTATTCTGCATAGAGAAGCCTCTTAATGGCCACATGATGTGTCATGTTAAAGTTTGCATAAACCAAGGGCCTCTTCCTGGATTATGCTTTAAGCTCCACACACACAGCAGTGTGTCACACAGAACAAACTCCTATGTAGCCAGTAAAGTCTACCTGTGCTCAGGAGCCAGAGACCTCACTGGCATCAAAGTAAAAGTCTGAAACTTCAGAGTTAGGAACTCAAAAAAAAGAGATTCAGTTACTAGTGATGTGTAGAAGTTGGGAAAAAATGTGTTTCATCTAAAGTGAGCTGCCTCTGTACACCAGGAAGACTCAGTCCCTCAGATCACAACATCAAAAAAGCCTCAAGGCTGCTTTGCATCTGTGATTCAGGATAGGCTGATGTGGACCCACCCCAACCCACCAGATTAACTAGTTGTCTTCCCACATGCTTGTTTAGTTGATTTGCCTTTTCTAAGGAAAACGATGCTGTTTAACTTTGTACAACAACATTAATAGCAAAATAACAATTTTTTTCCCCTCAAAAGTGCACTTGTGCACTTTGCAGCAACAGAAAGTGGAATTAAATCTTCTTTATATTTTTGATAATAAATTATCACTACCTGTGCAGGCTTTTAAGGCTTCTACTTCCTCCTCATTTAGATGCACGTATGAATGAAGGATTGACCAGTCTTGTCGATGCCACACTAAAGCAGGCAAAGTCCTGGGGAGATTAGAGTGGAACTTGAGACATGACAGATTTTTTACTCATGCTAACTAAAGTTTCACAGGGTGAAATGCATGCCATGAGAAGAAACAATAATGACTAGGTCTCATTGGGGTGTATATACATAACTATAGAGATATCTGCTGTCAGTGCAAGCAGAGTTTATTGCTCATACACTGTTAAATTTCTCTGAGTTGAGGAACACACAACTAAAGCCTTAAGAGGGACTTAGCAGAATTTCAATAAACAAGTTTAAGATAGATTTTTCTTCCTTCAAATATTCTCTCATTCTTAATGTAATTCTCTCTTCCTTAATATATTCTCTCAATGAGGGTTCAAAATTTGTTGGACTTCTGGGGATGGGTGGGAAGGAAAGAACTGATAAAATACCTTGTAAACTCCTGGATAGCTTCTATTCTAGGATGGTACACTACAATTCTCTTCTTTAACATCAGTGCTGTATATAAGATAACTGTTTCCATTCCAAACTGAGACACTATATCTAAAAAAGAGGGAAAATAATTTTACCAAAGACATGCTGATATTATAATGCTTTTTGAGGAAGATAAATAATAACAGCACAGGATAGCACTGTTACTTGAAGCACACATGAAAAACTAGATCACAATTTATATTGTAGGAAAGAAACCAGAACAGAGACTCCTGGCAGTAATTAACCTTTGATGGAACCAGCAAGGTAAGCCTTCCGAGCGTCAAAATCCTTGCTGAGGAAAGATCCATTTTCTTCACTTTGGCAGATCCCTTTTGTAAGGACTGCAATGTAACTCTCCATCATTTTAACTGGACTTCCATGCTTCAAGTAGATTCTGTGGGAAAAGAAGAATCTGGTATTTTAACTGCAAACAGTAGACATATGAAAGATAAAAAAATTAAAAATCTGTATCACAAACAGCAATATTATTGGCAAGAATTCTTATTTTGGACACCTGGTTGAGGCTTTAAATACTAAACTAGAAGCTTTCCAACATGCACACAAACATGTCTGTCTTTTAGGATATAAAACTACCTTACATTCTTATTTCAGTTTCCTATTTTATGAAAGAACCAACACTGGCTAAGATAAAAAAACACCAAAAAGGTGCAGGCATGTTCCAGACCAAGGATTCTTTGCAGACTTGAAAGGTACCTGCCCTATGAAAAAGCAACTACCACAGTAACTCCTGTTGTTACATGCAGACCATTTGTATCTCTTGACATTCTTTGTTAAATGATGCAAGAAAAACATAAATATGTCCTTGGTACTCATTAAGAACCCAAAACAGCACAAGGGAACTACAGACCAACCAAACCCATCCACTTTTAACTGTCTTCCAGGCAGCAGAGAGACACTGTAACCTATTTTACAGGTTAAGGTGCTTTAGGAATAGCACTGAAGCTGTCAGCTACCCATTTTCCACGTTAGCTATAGCACAAAGCTACATGACAGCTCAAACTCATGTATGGAATAATCCATTCTGGATTTGAAAGGAAGTGTTAGCTGATAAATCAGCGGTAAAGCAGTCCACAGCAAATCTGAGTATTTCATGTATCATCAAAAAAGAACAATCTCAGCTTTTCAGTATCCTGCAGAACTGATAAAGCCTGAAGGCATTTCCAAGTCTACACTATATATAGTAAGTCCCAAGTATACAGTAACCTCACAATTGCATCCAATTAGCTGCAGGAAATACTCTTGGTATCAAGAACTGGGACTGAACCGATACGGAAACTGAAGGAAAAGCAAAGAAAAGCAGAGAGATACCATAAGAATGGGGATGTGGAGGAAAGTGAGTGTGTCTGGAGAAGATACATATTAAAACCTAATGGACATCTGACATTCACCCAACACCTACTGCAGGAACTCAAGCTCAAATCAAGAATTTATATAATCTGATTCCATTTGTAGGACCGAGTTTCCAACAGACTGTTAGAACAAATGCAAATTTATTTAACACAGTGAATTTAGCACGATGAAATTTAAACTTTTGAAATTTAACCTTTGCTTTGGCAATATCTAAGCCTGCACCCAGCAGCACCTCAAACCAGCTTCTATACAGACCTGCAGAGTATCCTCGTGAAGGCAGCATATTTCTCTGGGTTGAAGTCTTTGGCCATCAGGACAATGGAGAAGTGGGTCACCTGTGCATGACAGGCACAGAAACACATAGACCTTAGTTCATGACCCACCATGAACAGTCTTTGTCACATTACTGAACTTACTGCAGTACTGGCAAGGCATTTCAATTTAAAAAAACCCCACAACAAAGAGTGAGCAGGAGCAGCTCCAAGTTCCTAAGTGCAGGGATGACTGGATAAGGGATTTCTGATGTGACTCAGCTCTAGTATAAACTACCTTTGGCTTAACCTACACTGCAAGAGTTGCTTTCCTCTAATTTCACGAGATTATTCTAAAAAACAGAAAGGCATTTTTCTTCCCCATAGCAGGTAGGGACATTCCATAATTTGTTGCTGTGCAGGCAGACAGCATCCACATATTTAGAAAGAGACTGGAAAACAATACACAGATAGCAGGGCCACAAACAGAACTACTCTTTAACTTCCTTAATCCAATGACTGTGGGCTGGGACAGTATGAGACAAAGTCTTCAGACAATGACCAGGCTTACATGTCCTCCTCAAATAACATCTCCCACTGCCACTGCTGGAGACAGCCCTTTATTTTATTTTACTTTTTGTGCACCTTTAAGGTTCATAGGAGAGGTAAGCTTGGAGTGAGGAAAGGTAAGAAATATTCTTCTGTGGGCATATAAAATTGCCACATTATCTTTCTACTTAACAAGATTGCATAAAATAAGAAAATTGAACAATTGAATAAACTTAACAGTTTAATGATTTTCATAACAGGGAAAAGATAGAAAATACAAGCATATTTGCTGTCTTCCACTAATCAGTTCAGTGGAAAAGAAAGTACCTCTATAACTCAAATCTTTGAAAAACAAAGCATCAAGTTCTACATGAGCAAGATTTTGGATACTATGAAACAAATTTTGTAGAGACAAAAAAATGCTGAACATGAAATACAAATTAACTAGAAATAACGGCATGAGATAGCATTTCCATGTTAACAGGACGAATGTAAATTGGGCAATGACTATCTCAATCATTCTGCAGTTCCATCCAATACATGTCTTGGTAAAAAATGAGACATGTGGGCTGGTTGGGCACTTGGATAAGACCTGCATCTGTGAGCACAAAACATCTTGAATCCCTTCTCTTCATTCCTCATATTTCCCTCAACGGGAAAACACTGCCTAACCTGCAGAGGAGGCTCTGCAGAAACCTCCCCTGAGTCCTACTGAGAGACCCCACCAAGTCCTACCTTTTTCAAGGCTGGAGAATCCTGAACTTCCACGGTCGTGATGTAGAACCAAGACCTTTTATACTGGCCAAACACAAAGGTGTGGAGCAGTTTGTTCTCGTCCGTAAGGCAGCACTTTCGCATGAGCAGAGCCCTCAGTTCAGCTGTCACGGACGGATAACACCAAACCCACAAAGCATCTCCGTTCGTGTCTTTTTCTATGGTGGAAAGATGTTCACTGTGAGAATGCCAAACAGCAGCAAGGGAGTGAATCGAGGGGTTAATCAGGTTTGTTTCCTAGAACCAGATTAAAAGCCCACCTTACCCTGACCCTACACATCCAGCTCTGCCACTGTGGGGGAAGTGCCACTGCCCTGGGGCAGCACTTCTGCTACGGGCTTTATTAACTAAACGCTAACAAATACCGACTCCTGACCTGCCTTGGGAGGTCAGAGCAGCACCGCGGGTTGGGGCACACACCCACTGTGAGCGCGGGGTGGAGAAAGGAGCTTATTGATGGGGTGTTTCCCCACCCCTGTGGGGCAGCCCGGCCGGGCTCGGCGCCGCAACAGGCGGGGCCGGCACAGCCCAGCTCGGCCCGGCTCGCCCCTCCGCGGGCCCCG
>VXBX01000940.1:0-11894 GCA_013400415.1 Scytalopus superciliaris
CAATTTTTAGGCACATAGTCATCCGGATTTCCTGTAATAGTCCCAGCAGTTATCTGAGCTTCAGCATGATTCTGGGCTGTTTTCAGAACTAATTATTTTTTTATATCTGTCAGGCCATCTAACATTATATCGTCCTGATCAGGATCCAATGCTTTCACAAATCCTGCAAATCTTTTAGTCACTCCAGAGGGATCATCCTGATATTTTTTAGCTGTTTCTTTCCAACTATCCAGGGAAATTTGCTTTAAGTCTCACCAGACCCTCTGGTCCTATTGCCTGCCTTAAAGGTAATTGCATAACTGTCATCGGTGGAGTAAAGGGAGAAGCCTTTGCTTTAGCTTTAGCTTTTACCTTTTCTTTCCCTTTGCTGCACTTGCTTTCGTTTTCTATATCGTTCTCCTCATCTGTGTCTGTCTTGGCACCAGTAGAGTCAACTTCTGCCTCAGCAGCAGCCTCTATTTTGGTAGCACCACCTGCAGCTTGTGCCTCCCCTGCTCTGAATGGACTCACATAATCATCTAATTCATCTTCTGACTCCCGATTATGAAGTTTTAAACACCTCTGGCCTATATTGCAAGCTGAACAACAGCATTTTAATTGTCCTATTCCTTTCTTCTGATTTTCCTTCTCAAGAGCCATTATAAATGGATCCCTAGGGGCTAAATTTATTCCACATGCTTTCTGCCATTTGGGACATTTTTTCAAGACTAAGAACATATCTAAATATATCACTTCACTCCACTTTCCATCACATCTTAAAAACAGCATCAGCTGTAACTGTTATATTTAAGACTGCCATTAATTGGCCACTTTTCATCATCATCTAATTTGTAAAGCGGCCACCATGAATTACAATACTTTATTAAAGTTTTCTGACTGACCCTTCCCCCAAGGGGGTTCCCAATTTCCTTCCAATGCTCCTGAATGCAGCCCAAGGGGCTTTTCTGGGGTATCTCTTCACTCTGTTGGTTTCCCATCTTTCACTCTTGCTTTTTGCTTTGCTCTTCCCCAGCTGCACCCTTTGCAGGACCACAGAATTGCAGGTCCAGGCTCTGCCATCGCTTAGTGTTTGATTGCGCGTCTCATTCACACCACAATCAAAACACTCAGGTATGTTTGCTATATTTGCCTTCGCTCAAGCTATAAGTTCTTGGCAAATTACATAAATAAATTTTATTGTATTATCTCCCCTGTATTTTCCCCCAGTTCAAGAGCGTCCACAATGAATTTGGCTACACTGCCACTCATGCCCCTGGCTTAGATCCACCCTAATGAACCCTGAGCAATCTTCTTGTTCACACTGAGCAAATATAAGGCAGCCACCTTTTACAAAGGTGGCAAACATCAGAGAAGTCTCTTCAGTCACTAAGCAAGCTATACTTACTTTAACAGAACTAATATCACCAGGCATATATTTTCAAGGTTTCTGGGGTGCGAGTGAGCAACAGCAAATTCCTGGCAGTTCCTCCCTTCNAATTTGGCTACACTGCCACTCATGCCCCTGGCTTAGATCCACCCTAATGAACCCTGAGCAATCTTCTTGTTCACACTGAGCAAGTATAAAAGGCAGGCACCTTTTACAAAGGCAGCAAAGTGTCAGAGAAGGCTTCTCAGTAACTAAGGAAACTATGCTTACTTTAACAGAACTAATATCACCAGGCATATATTTTCAAGGTTTCTGGGGTGCGAGTGAGCAACAGCAAATTCCTGGCAGTTCCTCCCTTCTCACTATGGCAGTGAGTGATTAGAGCTGCTTGGCAGTTCTGCAATCTACAGAGGGGGAGGAAGTTTTAACTCAGAAAAGGCACACCACTTGTCTTGGTGGATTCAATATTTCTTGACATATAACATACAGATGTGTTATGCTTTCGGGTGGTGACGGGTATTAATCGCCTAAAGGTAATTGCAGTAGACACGACCCACCTCAAGTCTCACTCAAAAAAACCAGAAAACAAACTTTTCACATGTATTGCACTGACAAATCTTTCCCAAACTTAAGTCTGCTAAAATAAACTCCCCCAAATTAACTATGTTCTGGGCATCTAGCCAGTACACTTTTGGCAAACGCTATAGTCACTCACACACTTGGCTGCTTCTGCGGTTGCACAGCCTCTGTCATGCCTTTATTGCTTTTTGCCCGCCTTCAAAATGGCTGCAGCCATGAGGCTGCCACATGCACTGCTCAGGCAAGGGCAATATGGTGTCTGCAGCCACCACTGCTGCTGCACAGCCCGTCGTGCTCCTGGCATGCTGCCGTTGCCGCTTTTTCTCAGTTGCTGGTCGCTTGAGGCTCATCCCAGTTCCCGCTGCCCACAGCACCTCACACCACTCATCACCACCTTGCGCTTTCCCCTACTGCTCTGCGAAAGGCGCAGGGGGGGTGCCTGCACAGCCATCTGGCTGCGCCAGCCGTGGTGGCACTGTTTCAGCATTCACTGCCGCCAGGGGTTTCCCTTGCGTTGGCAGCCGTTGCGCTGCTGACAGAGCCCAGGGCTCGCCTCTTCACACTACATCGCTGGCCCTGACTGCGCTGTGAAGGGCGCAAGGTGCCCATTTAAACCTCGGCTTTCTGCCATCAGAGCCTCCACTTTCCTGATGGAATCCCAGGGCTTTTCATTGGGGTCTTGGGCCACGAGAGCTTTGGACACGTTCGGCAATGCTGGAGCAGAGGGACTGCCACCATCTTGTGCCTCGTTTCTCCTGTGCGATGGCGCAGATAGTAAATCACCTAATGGTGGTGTCAGGGGAATGTTATGTCCTCCTGCCGCATTCTGTGGCAAACAGCCAAGATGATCAACATTTTCAGACTCAGAGGGCAATGACTTTTTAGAAATATGTTCTTTCTAAGTTTTGAAGACAGTTCTCCATGGCCCCAGAACTTTAGCAGTCTGTTTGTCCCCTTTGGTAGCAGCGTCCCACAGCTTAACACCAATGCAATCCCACTCTGAAGCATCAAGGATGTTAATAAAATCTAACCCCTGGTTGTTCTGCTGCACCCAAAGCAGCAAGTTTCACAAAGGTAAGTCCTTTACTTTGGAGCCACGCTGTTTGAGCAGGCACCTCACAATCTCATAAGCATTATTTTGATCAGAGGACATTTGACCCCATGTTGATAATCTTTATCAGGTACTGGCCCTTTTTTTCTATCAGGGGCTATTTCCCTTGGCACCTGGGCTTTTTATCTGCCCCTAACCCGCAACCGCTTACCTGCTGTCCAGCAGGAAGACACTACTCAGCACTTTTTTCCTCCAGTTCATTTACACATCATCACTGGAGCAGGAACCTGTAATCCTTGCTACTATTCTCGATGGACTTTCAGGGTAAGTCCCTGATATCAGAGATCAATATCCTGTCCCTGTTCGGGCGCCATTTGTGACAACTAACCCTAGCCGACCCAATTTGTGGTGAGNTGTTCTTTCTAAGTTTTGAAGACAGTTCTCCATGGCCCCAGAACTTTAGCAGTCTGTTTGTCCCCTTTGGTAGCAGCGTCCCACAGCTTAACACCAATGCAAT
This sequence comes from Scytalopus superciliaris, assembly GCA_013400415.1. Taxonomy (NCBI): domain Eukaryota; kingdom Metazoa; phylum Chordata; class Aves; order Passeriformes; family Rhinocryptidae; genus Scytalopus; species Scytalopus superciliaris. Next base: position 3,514 of record VXBX01000940.1, read on the forward strand.
CCCACTCTNTTACACATCATCACTGGAGCAGGAACCTGTAATCCTTGCTACTATTCTCGATGGACTTTCAGGGTAAGTCCCTGATATCAGAGATCAATATCCTGTCCCTGTTCGGGCGCCATTTGTGACAACTAACCCTAGCCGACCCAATTTGTGGTGAGCAAACTGAGACCTTTATTCAACAAGAACAACGCAATGTATAGGGTTCGGAAGAAAGACATGCAAATTAGGGGGCAGGAACAAGCTATTAAAGGAATTAACACAAACAGTCCACTTGCTCAACAGCTCACTAGCCCAATGGAGATGTGGCAAGGCCTCAAACATTCAGGGTCAGCAGTTCTTCACTCCTGCTCAAACTCCAGGGTTTCTTGTTCAGTCTCGTGGGCATCTTTGTGGTTTCTTGCTGAACACTGAACCCAGCAAATGTGTTTATTAGAGGATTCAGTATTTTCTATTAATTCATCAACCTGCTTTGATCTCCTTTCACTTGTTATGGCAAAGATTAAACCTTTTTTAATTATTCATTCTCTGTCAAAAGTAATAGATTACAGGAGCAGATAATAGGACTTATATGATAGCTATGTGACTAATATAGTGCCATAGGCTGTGAATAGTGAGTTTTTTCAAAATGTATAAAATCTCTTAACATGCAAAAGATTATAGTATTGTATAGCATATGTTTCTCTAAATTTGCATTTTTCATATCTGTTTTCTCTTGATTCTGGATTGACATCTGGGCCAAGCCTCAAAACAGTAGCAGAAGCTTATACCACTGTAAGCCTGAAGAGTCTTCCACTTCTCACAGTGCTAAAAAGTTTTTGTGTCCTTGCATCTCAGCATGTTGTTTGTAGAAGTGACTTCTGTTGCTGCTTTACTAACAGACCAGATAGCTAATTGAAACAGTTCTATGACAGAGTGTTCTTGCACCAAATGAAGACACAAGAGGTTAGTAAATGCAGAAAAATTAATGGAATGGTGTGTCGCAACGCGGGAAGAAAGCGTGACTCAATATGAGCATCAGCAGACTTCAATTTATTGATTACATCATTGTGCATTTATAGTATTTTTAATTAGCTCATACATATTGCAAAAGTTAAGCTCATGATTGGTTGCTACAAATATGTGCTCTCTTGACTCTTGTGGTTAAGACTATTAGGACCATTTATCTTTTCTATCTTGTGGTGGGGGGCCTTAGATCCTGTTTCAAGGCCCTGGTTATTGTTTCAAGATCCTGTATTTCCAGACTGTTTGGCTATGTGCTGCTGGTTCAGCATACCTTATTGTTCATGGTATGTGTACCAGAGCGATCTACTTGTTCCAGGGCTACATGCCCTTTTTCTGCCAACCATCCCTCTACAATGGTGTGTTGAGGACCTTGCACAAAGAAAACTTAAACAAAAATGCTAATCTAAGGAAATATGATGTGGGAATGTCATGCTCAGTGAGTCTGCCTTAGCCCAGATACAAGCAGAATTTGGGCATGGTCCCAAGGACAGGATGTGTGCCTGCACAATGTCATTCAGATGAGGGAAAATGGAGGAACACGTGCATGGATGGGAGGGCACAGATGTGATCCCTGCCTGTGCATCTCCTGTTGGCAGTGCCTTGGTGAGGAATCCAGATTATCCCTGCATTGCACACATCTGAGCAATCTGGGAGAATGATGCTCAGGAAGCACAAATGGAAGAATCTATTCAGACAAAATAAGCGGATGCAAAGCAGCAGTGTGTTGGTTTTAACACCAGCCAGAAATTAAACTCCAAATAAGACATTCCCCTTCCCCCTGTCCCTTCCGGTAAGGGAAGGACAAAAGCAGAGATTATGGGTTGAGGTAACAATTTACTGAAAGCACAAAGCAATGGAATAAGACATGCACAATAACAATGGCTGTGTTAATAGCAAAAGTGTACAATAAAAGGAAGTGTTTTACCCACAAAAAAGTGTTCACTACCAGGAACAAAACCAAGATGGTAGACTCTCCCTGTAGGGCATGACTGTGTGGTTTCCCCAGACAAAGGCAATATGGCAACCATTCCTGTGTGCTGCCCATGTGGCTGCTGGGAACAAAGGCAATACAGCCAGGGAGCTCCCGTGGCTAATGTTTCCCACCCCCCAGCCTGAAAACAATGAAAAAACAATGAGAAACAAACCCTCCAAAAGCTAGGTCATTTGAGTAGGGTTGTGCAGCTGATCCATTGGACTCAGTTCTGCACAGGTGCCTGCACCACTGTTTCTACCACTCTGCTGTGCTGGAGGTTGGTACTTTGGGTCACTGCCACCTTTTTCCTACCTCTCAGCTGTGCTCCTTTTGGCTTGGTTTGGCTGGATTTGGCAGGGGTCTTTTCCTCTTGGTCAACAGACTCAACTGGGTTGGAGTCACCCCTGCCACTGGTTCCTGCCAGCAGCCTCCCCACCAGTGCTGTCAGTTCTGCACTATGGTCGATTTGCATTTTTGCTCCTGTCCCTTTCAGCACCATGTCCTGTAGCCACCTACCCGAGAAAATGGGAGGGGGACCAGTGGGGTGGCAGAGGGACCAAGTCCGCAGGGATTGATCCTGACAGTCCCTCCGCTGGAGAGAGAAGCAAAACAACTGACTTCAGGTGGAGTGCCTGGCTTTTCCTACCGAAACCACACACCCCAGCAATGACATGGGTGGTATAGAATAACAACCTGGTCACACTCACAGAGCACTAAGCTCCCTTCCCTCTCTGCAACCAGGATGCTGCAGCAGCATATGCACAAACTGCTCCAGGACAATTGGCTTGTGCTTTTGGAGCTTCATGTGGCCCTTGGACTCCTCAAGGGAGGGACTCAGGGTGGATGCTAAAGTGTGGTCTCTGGGAGGTGGCTCAGGGGTGGCAGACAGATGAGACTTGCTGGCATTGGAGGAGTGGATTTGCCTGACAGTGCTGCGGGAGGAGGTACAAACTATAGTGTGTGGATTTGAGAATGACTAGACAGCACTCATCCTGCAGAGCTGCTGGGGAGCTGTGTCCAAGCTTGGTGGGACTGAGGGTGGCCTGGTAGAGACACTTGCAGGAGTCTCTGTGAGTGTGTGTGGGTTGCAGGCCACAAACTACAAACAAGTTAAAATTCAGTGGTTTTCAGGGAGTTCATGGAAGGATTCAGTATAGTTGCAATGAAAATNTGGTTATTGTTTCAAGATCCTGTATTTCCAGACTGTTTGGCTATGTGCTGCTGGTTCAGCATACCTTATTGTTCATGGTATGTGTACCAGAGCGATCTACTTGTTCCAGGGCTACATGCCCTTTTTCTGCCAACCATCCCTCTACAATGGTGTGTTGAGGACCTTGCACAAAGAAAACTTAAACAAAAATGCTAATCTAAGGAAATATGATGTGGGAATGTCATGCTCAGTGAGTCTGCCTTAGCCCAGATACAAGCAGAATTTGGGCATGGTCCCAAGGACAGGATGTGTGCCTGCACAATGTCATTCAGATGAGGGAAAATGGAGGAACACGTGCATGGATGGGAGGGCACAGATGTGATCCCTGCCTGTGCATCTCCTGTTGGCAGTGCCTTGGTGAGGAATCCAGATTATCCCTGCATTGCACACATCTGAGCAATCTGGGAGAATGATGCTCAGGAAGCACAAATGGAAGAATCTATTCAGACAAAATAAGCGGATGCAAAGCAGCAGTGTGTTGGTTTTAACACCAGCCAGAAATTAAACTCCAAATAAGACATTCCCCTTCCCCCTGTCCCTTCCGGTAAGGGAAGGACAAAAGCAGAGATTATGGGTTGAGGTAACAATTTACTGAAAGCACAAAGCAATGGAATAAGACACGTGCAACAACAGCAGTATTATTAGCAAAAGTATAAAAAAAGAGAAGGTGTTTTACCCACAAAAAAGTGTTCACTACCAGGAACAAAACCAAGATGGTAGACTCTCCCTGTAGGGCATGACTGTGTGGTTTCCCCAGACAAAGGCAATATGGCAACCATTCCTGTGTGCTGCCCATGTGGCTGCTGGGAACAAAGGCAATACAGCCAGGGAGCTCCCGTGGCTAATGTTTCCCACCCCCCAGCCTGAAAACAATGAAAAAACAATGAGAAACAAACCCTCCAAAAGCTAGGTCATTTGAGTAGGGTTGTGCAGCTGATCCATTGGACTCAGTTCTGCACAGGTGCCTGCACCACTGTTTCTACCACTCTGCTGTGCTGGAGGTTGGTACTTTGGGTCACTGCCACCTTTTTCCTACCTCTCAGCTGTGCTCCTTTTGGCTTGGTTTGGCTGGATTTGGCAGGGGTCTTTTCCTCTTGGTCAACAGACTCAACTGGGTTGGAGTCACCCCTGCCACTGGTTCCTGCCAGCAGCCTCCCCACCAGTGCTGTCAGTTCTGCACTATGGTCGATTTGCATTTTTGCTCCTGTCCCTTTCAGCACCATGTCCTGTAGCCACCTACCCGAGAAAATGGGAGGGGGACCAGTGGGGTGGCAGAGGGACCAAGTCCGCAGGGATTGATCCTGACAGTCCCTCCGCTGGAGAGAGAAGCAAAACAACTGACTTCAGGTGGAGTGCCTGGCTTTTCCTACCGAAACCACACACCCCAGCAATGACATGGGTGGTATAGAATAACAACCTGGTCACACTCACAGAGCACTAAGCTCCCTTCCCTCTCTGCAACCAGGATGCTGCAGCAGCATATGCACAAACTGCTCCAGGACAATTGGCTTGTGCTTTTGGAGCTTCATGTGGCCCTTGGACTCCTCAAGGGAGGGACTCAGGGTGGATGCTAAAGTGTGGTCTCTGGGAGGTGGCTCAGGGGTGGCAGACAGATGAGACTTGCTGGCATTGGAGGAGTGGATTTGCCTGACAGTGCTGCGGGAGGAGGTACAAACTATAGTGTGTGGATTTGAGAATGACTAGACAGCACTCATCCTGCAGAGCTGCTGGGGAGCTGTGTCCAAGCTTGGTGGGACTGAGGGTGGCCTGGTAGAGACACTTGCAGGAGTCTCTGTGAGTGTGTGTGGGTTGCAGGCCACAAACTACAAACAAGTTAAAATTCAGTGGTTTTCAGGGAGTTCATGGAAGGATTCAGTATAGTTGCAATGAAAATACTTCTTGCTAGGTGTATAAAACTATGTTTCCCTTTTTTTCCTTTGGGGAGATAGCAAAATATTATTTAGGTTTATTTTTTTGCTGTATCACCTGTGTTTCCCTCTCAAATGAGATGGAGTAAGGGGTTGCTTGTTTGTGCCATGACTCATTAAAGTAGGGTGTTAGAGCAGCAGTTGCATTGGACTCGTGTTCTTTAGAAACTCCAGAACTTGGTACTCTTAGAACAGATGTGAAATCAATATGACATGCACCTTTGTGTCAGTGCACAGCTGCTCTGCTCTTCCAATTGCTCCTTGCTACCACATGTAGGAAATAGGATAAAGTATGACAAGTGGCGTTTTAAAAATGCAGTACACTATATATTTGAGCAGGAAAATCCTTATTCCTACTGAAAGTTTACTGCTTTTATTGTGCTTTATGGGGTCTTGCTAATTTTTGGATATTTCACTGAAGAAGTCATAGCAATGGCGCCTTAACAGTCTGTGTTAAAAATTGTTTTTAAAAATGATTATTTGTATTAAATTGCAGGCAATTTAATTTTAGTTGAATTACCAGCTGGTTGAATGCTCACAAGAAATGGATATCAGAATACAATTTCAGGGGACTTCCCTCCTATGTCGGAAGGTTTAATGTTGTATCAGCCTTGAAGGGAGACAAACAAGCCTTTGTGAAGGGCACCTCAGGAAACATTCCCACCCAAGGGAGACTCAGAAAAGGAGTCCAAGTGGTGTGGCTTTCACATGGTATTTTATTTACTTGCCACTCAGTTTTTTGTTCACTAAGTTTTTCACTTGTACACTGACTGTCCTGTTAGAGCCTCTGATAGTGGATCAAATCTGAGCCATTTCACAGTATGTGACCAGGAATAATTTTCTATTAATCGCTTTTTTTTTTTTCTTAAGCCTCCTTTCTGCTTCTATCTGCATTTCTCAGAGTAGGGATTAAAACAACTTCTGGAAAAATTTTCCATCTGTTAATTCATCATTTGTACTTCCTTTCTAGGCCGAATTCACCAAGCTATGGTAACATCCTTAAACAAAGACAATGAAAGTGTAACTGTTGAATGGATTGAAAATGGAGATACTAAAGGCAAAGAGGTAAACCTAATTATTTTAGAACATTTCTCTTTGAAAAATGGGTAATCTGCATGAATTATGCTTTGGAATTTGCACTGGAAACAAAGAGAAAATATAAATCTTAATTTACGTGATGATTCTTTGGTTGCATACTGTTTTGAATGGGAGTTACTGGGCAAATGCTGGTTTCTGTTGTATTAAATTTGACTTCCTGAGCTCTTTGTGATCACTTTTAAATAGTTTTTCATCTTTTGATTTTGAAACAGATTATAAAGGCTCACCTTGTTATCCCTTTTTGAAAGTAGAAATATCAAATTTTTGAGAGGGAGAATGACTTGCAGTTCAGGCAGAAAAACAGTGGGAGCTGGATTAGAAATATTTTTGTGTTTGTATTATTGAGGGATTGAACTGATAGTTTGATTCTTTTAGACAATAATTTTCCAGCTCTGCTTTCCTTAAGAAACTATTTCTGTGTGTCTGTTATGCTTTGCTGTCCCCTCTTCCTGTAAATTTTGGACCATGCTAGACAGTTTCAACTGAGATTTGGAGAAGCAGCTCAGAAATAATTGCATTTCACCAGTTTTGTGCAAACATGGGGAAAAAAATGGTTGTGAGAATGTCCTGGTGATCTCATCAGCTGAACTCATCCTGCTGTACACAGAATCTGTAGATTAGTGAGGTCTTTGAAAGGTCCAACCAAAGGAAATGGCAGTCTATAGAGACCAGAGATATTTAAGATTTTTAGGAAACCAGCTTTCAATAGATATGAAGCTGGTTATTTTTAAATTCCTGTCCTTCTCCATCTTACATTTTGCAACTTTTTGAATGAGGAACACTTATAAGGAAAAAAATAGCATGATAAATTTGACACGATTTCAACTGTGCTATTATTTTTTGTGTGGTTGTAATTCATCTGTTTCTTTTGCACTGTCTGGGAAAATTCAAATAATTGAGATTTCTTTATTTTTATGTTACAAAATGTCTTTCATATTCTGCAGTAATGGATGAATTACCACAGTAATACTAGCTATTTCTGTTTTAATTTAATCACTTTACAGAATTATGAATACTTTTTGGTGTCGCATCCCACTCCTAAGAGGAAGGGTGCACCCAAGATTCATAGATGCCTGTGGTTGAAAAGGAATGGCAAAAGCCAGAAGGGTCCAAAAAAACCTACAAAGTGTTATTATCAAATCATACACTTGTCATGGGAATTGGTATAAGTTTTGCCCTTATTTTCTAGTAGTAAGAGAAAGAAAAGAATAAAAGAAAAGAGGGAAGAGAGAGTGTGTGAGAGAGATCAGGTAGGAGAGGAAAGGAGATCACCAGTCCTGGTTCCAGCATCGATCCAGCTGATGGAGTGTCCAGGGTTTCTGGGGACTCCATCTGGGCTTTATAGGGGTACCTTGTTATAGGTAAGTTTTCCCTGCCCTCAGATTAGGTTTCTTGCTCTCTGTGTCAATGAGTTAGCATGTGCAGTCCATTCTTTTAGACCTTTCTGGAAATGGGTTGGGGAGCTTTGAGGGTCTCTGGTGGTCTTGATCCCCCCTATTGGACTGACCTTCATTCAGTAGTTCATTCCCACTTCTTGACCCCACTTCTGTGCTTGCACTGTCCTTTATGTTGTGCTATCACAATGGACAAGAACAGAGAAGTGGACCCCAGAAAGGTGCTGCCCTACCTTCATACAGCCCCTCTCCAGCTACATCTTGTTCTAACTTGCCTGCTTGTGCAGCTATCGGTGCTTGAAACATAGCAGCACATTAACTACTTGTTGTCCAGGCTTCTACAATTGGTTATTTTTAATTAATGTCTTTTCTGAAGGATGTGTTTTCAACTTATATTGATGCCGAGAATCCGCGCCCCAAAAGGCATAGAAAACTGCACAAAGACAAATTTGTGTCTTTATACAGCGCGGTATTTATTAAGGCAACGTTGGGGAACCCCCAGCTCACGCTGGACAAAGAGTTCCTAGATAGTTAATGTAAAGTCAGGGTATTTATACAATTTCTGTGAGGGATTACAACATTTCTACATGAATATTCATAATATTGCAACACCTAGTTATAATATTCATAGTAGGCGGTGTTCAGGCGGAGTCAGAGGTGTGGTCATACTTTTGAGGAATGTTATGGTGGGAGTTCCTGTTACTTCATCATGGTAGTGGTCGTATTCTTTCTCCTCATCACGAACTTTTCAACTTTGCTGGTTTCTGCTGATT
>VXBX01000944.1:0-37344 GCA_013400415.1 Scytalopus superciliaris
CCCACCCAGCCGTTGCAAGTAGTATATTAACAATCTATACATTTTACCTTGACTGTTCATTGTAAAAGTTTATCTTGAACTCTTATCACAAATAAAGTGTCAAAGGTGTGCTAACAGAATTACTCTACCACTTCAGAAAAACATTGAAAATGCAAGATTAAGCTATTTCATAGCTCCTCAGCCATCAAGGCCAACCCTTAAGTGCCTATTTGTAAGAAGTGTGTATTTCCATCAGTTGGTGATTTTATATCCCTATGATAGTACCTTTTTCCTTTTTTTTAATTTAATTTATAGATAAGTTGCAAAAAGTCTGTCAAGACAAATATAAAGAGTACCTTGTAGTGCTTTCTAAAATTTTATTGCTGCAATTAAGAAACCATAAAGCTTTCACAGGGTGTTGACTGTGTTCATGTAAAAGCAAGAAGGAAACAATTTCTACATTACCTTCAATGGCCAGACCAGTGTGAGAGATCTGATGGCTCTTTTTCTCAATATTTTTTTCATTAACAAAAACAAGTAAGAGATGGAAATTTTATCTTCTCATTTTAAAAAGAAGGAAAAAAAACCACAACAACCTGAGTCAGGCTAAACTTTGTGTTATGTGAAAGCAAAGATTAAGCATAGAATTTTTAATTCCAATATCAATATTCATTAAAGTTTTGCACAGCCTATCTATCTCAATGCTTATCATGGCAGACTATAAAATAATTTTTCAACTAGTTTTTCCTTGTCCTTTACATGAGCATAATGGAAAAGATTTTACCATTCTTTGAGTCAAGAAAATGTGAGTATTGGAGTGAAGAGATACACAGCAAATGCTGACAGAACAATTAAATGTCCTAACCCAACAGGCAGCTAAGGTAGAATACAGGAACCATCAGGATTGCTTGCCTCTCTTCACCTACCTTTTTTTGATTAAGGAGTCCTTGTCACAGAGGTCAGTTTAATTCTATCACATCCAAATACCCTAGGTAAAGTAACTTGCACATGTGCAAACTGCAGGCTCATTTGTTACATTATTGTTTGCTGTCACTTTTGAAGGTAGGTGTCCGTTTGAAGAATGTGCAGTGGCTGGAGGGTCAGGGGATTTGCATAAAGCTTGGAAAGAACCTCTTCAGGCACAAAGTGTGAGATGCTGCTCCTACCTGTGTGCACAGAAGGCACACAGGATTGAGCTCATAGAAACTGATGTTGTGATGCCTAAGCCTACCTCCCTTTGGTTTGGGTTTTTTTGTTTGTTTCTTTGTTTTGGTTTTGGTTTTGGGTTTTTTTTGTTTTGTTTTGTGGGGGTTTTTTTGTTGGTTTTTTTTTGGTTGGTTGGTTGGGTTTTTTGTTGTTGTTTTTTTCCCAAATAATAATAGCTTAGGAACACTTTCAGTGAACTCAACATTAACCTTTGATTTACTGTTCTGTTGCATAACTTTGCTTTCTCACTCATGTAATCATGATCTGCTGAATTGTACTATTTAATTTGCTGATCACAGATAACTCTATTTTGAAGGTGTTTAGGTTTCTTTCTGTTAGCTCAGTAATCATAACCTTCATAAGTGTAAAAATGTGGTGTAAAGTAAAACATACAAGTGCTAACATAATTTTACCAAAGACATATAAGTGTCTGCAGGAAGATGAGAGTGAGTGATTGCATACTGAAATAAAAATTGAATTTCTTTTTTATAATTTGACCTGGAAAGATAAGTTTGCCTTTGGTTTTTGCTTGTTTTTTTGTTTGTTTTCCTGCTTGCTTGATTTTTTTTTCCAAATGGGACAAAGAACAGTTATCCTACCACTGGAAAACTTCCTGTGAAATGAATATTCCTATATTTCAAGATTTGCACATCTTACGTGTTACTGAGCTTCTATGACTAAAACATAAAGACATTCCGTGACTTACATGGTTTTGTAATAATGTGCAAACTTATCACTTGCCTTCTGCAGCTGAAATGGACATAAACAATTATATACTCTGTATATATGCCCAAGTAAATATAATGCTAACTTCACACAGACTAACTTTTTCACTCATGTCAGATGTGGGGGGAAAAAAATCCAGGAGGGACAAATACACATCTATGGCTCAAACATATCCAGAGCTGGATGCAATCCTTCAGGTCAGGTCTCACAATAGTGGAGCAGAGGGTCAGAATCACCCCCTCAACTTGCTGGCTGTGTTTTTTTGGTGCAGCCCGGGATACAGTTGGTTTTCTGAGCTACACATACAAGTTGTCCAATTTTTCATCTCTCAATTCCCCAGTCCTACTTTGAAGGACTGCTCTCAATCTGTTTGTCTTCCATCTATATTCATGCTGAGGATTGCCCTGCCACAGGAATAGCACCTTCTGTGTTGTCTTGTTGAACTTAATGAGGTTCACCTGGGCCCCCTTCTCAAACATATCCTATTCCCTCTGGATGGCTTCCCTTCCTTCTAGCACATCAGCTGCACCAGTCAACCTGGTGTTATCTGCAAACTTTTTGAGGATGCACTTGATCTTGCTGTCTATGTCATTTATATTAAATTGTGCTGGTCCGAGAGCAGACCAGACACAATACATTATTGGTTTCATCTTGGACTTTGAGCCATTAACAGTAATTCTTTGGACATGGTCATCCATCCGGTTCCTCATGCATCTAACACTCCATCTATCAAACTCATATTTCTCCAGTGTAGAGGGAAGAATGTTGTGGGGGAACACATCAAATACCTTACAGAAGTACAGGTAGATTACAGTCATAGCTCTTCCCTGGTCCTCTGATGCAGTCAATCCAGAAGAATTCTTCCAGAAGGATCTCTTTCATGGTCTGTACCAGGCATGGAAGTGAGGCTGGCTCTATGTAGTTCTTAGGATCCACCTATACACTCCTTATAAAAATAGGTGTGATGTTTCCCTTTTTCCAGTCACTGGGGACTTTGCACAACTGCTGCAGCTGTTCAAATATGATGGCAATTGCATCAGCCAAGGATGTTGGGATACCTCTTGTTGGGTATCAATGACTTGTGTGTATTCAGGTTCCTCATGTGATGTCAAATTTGATCTTCACTTATGATGGCAGGGGGTTAATTTTTCCAGTCTCTGCCCTGAGGTTCAGGGGCTTGAGAGACATGGGAAGAGAGGTCATCACTGAACAATGAGGCAAAAAGTTTAAGTACACTAATTTTCTCCATGCTGGTTCACACTACTCCTTCTTGCTTATTTATGAGAAGGACAATATTTTAATATTCTTTTTCTGGCCAACATACATGTGGAAGCCCTACTTATTCTAAGATGAATGTCTCTGTATTATTATTGGTAGACAGATCTATAGGTAACAAAAACTTCTTAGTTAACATTTTGTTGGCAGAATAAAACTTCAGAAGGTAAAGGTTACCTCAGTCTTATCAATAAATAGCTATGTAGAAAAACCAAGTAAATGAGGCTGGAAACAAAAAAAAAGAAGTTTTATTTCCATTTTATAGATATTTAATTAGTGAATTGAAGATATTTAAATTACTGTGACAGATTTTAAACCAGATTTTTTGAGTTGTGGGATAATTCTTCACTTTTCTTCCCATGCTAAAATAGTTACAGACCAATAATCTTAGACAATGGTGGCATTGTGGGCACAGGTATTTCAACTCAGGAGATTTTACTTAATTGGATTTACTTCCAGGTACCAGCAAATTCTGAGGAAGGATTGAAGTATTAGGAAAAACCCCCACTATATTTTAAAAGAACCCAACCACTTAGGTAAATACATTTCATTCTCCAGGTTCAACATGAGACACTCACCTCTCTTCCTCCTTTCACAGTTTCACATTTCCCATTTTTACAGCAGGTTACGCTTTAGTTTTTCCCAATTCACCTATCCTTCTGCTTCCCCATGTCTGCCTCTCTTTCCTAAACCCCTTGAGCTGGGATCTCAAGGGGTCCCGTGTCTGGCTGCAGTACTGGGGATCAGTGAGGTTTTTGGAGTGACCTAGACTTGGCTGTGACCAGCTCAAGGCAGCTCAGGGTCTCTGTAGCACCGAGCAACCCAAAACAAAGTAATACAAGTTAAAGCCAGCACAGGTGTATAGCAGCTACTGTAATTTTCTCACCTCATTAGACTTTTTTTCTTGTAGATCTGATGTACTTGGGCATGTATGGTGGAGAAGAACACACCATGTAGGTGTTGGCCTACACATGACTGACTTGTAATCTATAAACCAAACAAATAGTGGACCACAGGAAAATCTACTAAAGAAGTTTTCCCAAACTGTTTCTGAAATAATGTACGTCAAGTTCAGGTTTTAAAAGCTCCAGTATAGGAACAAAGGTTGTTGAATTATTTGTGTGTGTTGTTTGTTTGAGGTTTTATTGGTTTGGGGGTTTTGTTTGTTTGTTAGTTTGTTATTTGTTAGGGATTTTTGTTGTTGTTGTTGTTTTGGGGTTTTGTGTTGCTTAGATTCTACTGCTATATTCTGTTTCCTCAATTTTTTTTGGCTTCTGAATGTCTATCAGCATTCAAAATTTCAGGGAGATCAGCAATGGGCACTGCAGACATTACGTACTCTGCAGCTGGATAGAGTGATAAAGATGAATGTTTTGTAAACAACTTGAAAATTAATTCCCATGGTACTGCAGACAGGAACTTGCCCAAATTACATTTTACAATATTCTGTTCTCAGGTCTGCTCAGTAAAACCTTCAGCTCCCCTTGCTGCTCAAGGGTGTTGGAGCAGTCAATATACCCGTTACTTACATGAGTTGTTACTTACATGAGTTATGTAGTCATCTGAAATTTGAATATCTGAAAGATAGATGCTTAATACTGACTGATGTTGGCTACTTCCATTATAAAGGGAAGGACTGTGAGGTTGTTTATATGAAGTAAGTCCGTACATAAGGGTGTTTTCTCATTCTCCTTCTCAGTTTAAGTAGAGACAGGTTACAACATGCAATCAATTTCTTCAGTTTGCTGAGGGCAGTCACTGTTCAATCTTTCTGCCTCTCATTTTCTCATTCTAAATGATTAATATAACTCATCTGCCTGACTCACAGTCTTTATAGTTAAAAACTTCTTTTTCGAGGGAACTGAGTGGTGGAAGGACTACAGTGGTGAACTTGTATGCTAGTAGATTCTCCAGAGTATTTCCTTTTCACCTAAAAATTGAAATATTGGACAGTCTTTTGTGTCTGAGCTATTGGATCTGTTCAAGTATATATTTAGCTGCTGTTCCTCTTGGCATGTTTCACATATCAGGCTAGCAAGTAGAATACCCTTCACAAGGCCATAAGAGTAAAGAATACATTTCATTAGTAGGAAAAAAAAATGATACTGTATTCTGGGCAGTTCTATTTCACTGCAGATGCTCTGTAAACTCTTAAGATAATGTTTCAGAGAACTGTATATTATTTATTTCCCTAATTCAATGCTCATATGCAGTACATTGGAATAATTTTAACCAGTAAGAAAGCCAAATTCTGTATTCGGAATCTGCTTCAGTTTTATGGCTGTCTTTTTAAGAGGACTTTGAAAGTGTTTTAGATTAAAAGTGGATTATTTTGACCAAAGCATAAACTTTTGCAAAGACATAAAATAAATGTTTATATTAGACAAACAGCAAGTGCACTGTTGACCCAGTCTTGAATAATACTGGACATTAGTAAGCTCAATGACTTTCAAGTGAAATATTAATAACATACTGTTAAATGTAGATGTAAGGTTAAAATGTTAAGCTTATCAATAAAACCCCAAAGATTCACTTGTAAAACTGTATTCCAGGCAGTATATCCAAAATACTGAATGCAAGATTCTATACAAATAAAGATAATTTAGAGCACTGTCAAAAATTCAAGTATATTTTCATGTAGTGCAACCAGGACTGTTCAGAACAGAGGAAGAAGACACTGACAGATGAATCCCTGGGACCCACTTCTGGAAAAAAATATATATCCAGTGTCAACTTCTGAACAGTTCTAGTTTTAGGTTACTCCAGTGTAGTTATTTTTGATGTAGAACATCCTTGTGATTCCATTGTCTAATGTGAGTTCACGAATTTCGCTATAGGGCACCATTTAGATAAACTATGTTGAGTTATAAAAAATGGCTTAAGTAGTTCTAAAATTGCTTGCATGTTAGAACAATGATCTAACTTTCAGTTTAAAACTGCGGGCAAAATCTTTTCAGCAAACATTTTTTTATCAACCTAAGAGGACAGTCTGTGTGTACATTTTCCTATAGCTCTATTGGTTCCCAGTCTAATACTTTACAGATGCAATCTTTGCATTTATATCTCAGGAATTCTACCCAATACAGCAAATTTTTGACACATTAAAATGATACATAATCTTCTACATAAAACCTCCCTGATTAAAAATTAATTACTTTTCAATTACAGCCATAGATTGTAGCAGTAAAATGTTACATGAAGTAAAATGCAATTAAAACTGTAGTGAACATTTATGTAAATCAAAAGTCAATAGTGAAGCAAATATAATGAGCTAGTCAAACCATGACTAAATCAGATTTGTTAAAGTTCTTGTAGACACATATTTTCACAGAAACCAAAAAAGAAAGTTGTTACATTTAATTCCTTTTATGGTTCCAAATACTAGGATCTCTTTTGAATTACTGTGATCATCCTGAGTTACATGAACACGTCTTATTTTTGATATTTCAGTGTGGGAGAATTACAGTCTGGTGGTCTTTACACCTGCATGACCTGAGTAGTACAGTCATTCAACCATCAAATCAATTATCTGTAGCCTGAAAGATCATCTGTATTTAAAATCCAAGGAATTAACCACAAAACCACTCTTGAGGTGTTAGCATCTGCCTTAATTTGTACCTCTCACATGTTATGTTGCATAGGAAAATGGCAGAGTTGTCACAGGAAATCTAGTCTTTAAAGAAATCAAAATCTTTTTCAGCTTCAAACAGTAAACATAATTTTTATAGCTATTTCCTGCAATGATATCCCTACATGTGCATGTGGATCAGATTTTCATATACAGCCACTGTCTTCATATGCAATTTATTTTTGTCCTTTTCAGAAATTTTAAGTAGACAATATTACATCCAAAATAGACTTCTCTTGCATGACTTGTAATATATTATTTTTTGCACCAGTCATGTGAACATAAATGTTTATACGATTTCCCTTTTAATATTAAAAAACTGAATGGATGATGTAGTACTACAGACTCAGTGCTACAAATGTTCCAAAGAAAGGAAAAATCCATGGTAATTGAGCAGTGCGTGCTAAATGTGATGTTCATGATAAAAGTTAATGTTGTAAAAGGAACATCCATTTTAGATGGTGGCAAACCCTAAGATTTTGATAGGCTAAACTCAGTACAACTAACATCTCTATTCCAGACCAGATACAAGTGTTTGCACTGGGCTTTGTAGAGACTGTTACCAAATTTGAGATGTTAATTTAAAACAGCTTATCAATATTCAGAACACTACTTTGAAAATATAGCTTCTCAGGAAAGAGAGAAGGCAGCAATACATTGGTAGATATAGATCACTTGAAATAAGAAAACTTTCAAACATGTACTGAAAGAAGGAATGAAAATATGAGGAGAAAAGAAAAGGGAGATTAAATGTGCTGTTACTTTCTTACATTTAAAGCATTCTACACCAGTAAGATGTGCTTCCTTGATAACTTTTATTATGCTTTGTTGCTGTCTGTTTAGAGGAAAAAATTTCGATAAAATCTTATTTGGCATCTGTAAACTATTTCTAAGAAATCTCAGCTATCTATGTCTCTCTTTGATGTTTTCTAGTACATAAAGACAACTAAAAAAGTTGTGGATTATCTGAAACATTGGAAACCGAAGAAGGCTTCTAAGTACCAAAGTCTGGTTCTAGGAGAGAATTACAGCTGAATTCATGGACTAAATTAACAAGAATTTAAAGATTAAATGATCATAAAAGAATTCAATGATTCAGAAAATATGTACTTATCCTATAATCATGTCTTTAATTTCTGTAATTTCTAAGATTCATATGAATTTTTCCAAAACAAAGCCATGGAAAATGCAAGTTAATGTATTTGCAAAGAAAATTAAGGAAGAGATACGAATTTGCACCATATTTCTTTCCTTAAATGTCATGTATGAATGGAGAATGGTCACTCTTACGTCTGTTCTCACAATATGCATCTTCCTTTCTTAGTGGCAAAAGTTGATGATGGTATTCACCCAAAAATAGATACCACTGTTTAAGTTGGTAAATTCCCATGAAGGTGAGGAGAAGACTATTAGAAATATTAGAATGAGTAAATACTAGAATCATTGTATTTTGATTAATAGAAATACCCAACAAAAGGTACTTTATAAAAACACAAACAATAATAAGGATTTAAACACTTTAAATTATTTAACTATAGTAGTTTTCAGCAAGCACTCAGCCTTATATATCTGTGTCTGATTGAGGGGGTTCAATAATTTTAGAAGGTACTGCAGTTTTAACAATTCCATCAGTAAAGGAATCATCAGCAAGATACAAGATCCAGCAGCTTAAAGACAAACTCTTAAAGGACTAAATCACCAAATTATTTTTATTTTTCATTTTATTTACTTTTAAACATAGTGGCAGCAAAAACGATCTTTTTCCTTGATTGTTGAATGCAATAGTTGCAAAAATTCAAGATGCATCTATGAACCTATCTACTGTTTGCAAGTCACTCAGAGAAATCAACAGAGACAGACTGAAGTGAAAAACACTCAATATTCTTAATTTTGCACTCTGTAAGCTAGGCTGAGATCTTCACAACTCTGTTTCTTCAGTGTTCCAGAATATAATAATCAAATTATACCATAAGAATAACAGATAACAAGGAAAAAAATATACTTTTCTCCATTGTGCCCACATGATGTACTCTGTTCCTGTATTTCCCTGCAGTGATTATTTTTAATTTCTGGCTCCCACAAACTGGAATCAGTTTGACTATTTGATGACATCTCGACTGTCAGTAGAGAGTAATTCATTAAAATAAATATTCTGGATCTGCTTTTTCCTGAAGCAATTTCTTAGGATGAAAGGACTCTAGCTTGGCTTCCTTGACTGTATATCTTCAGGGCGTTCATGTCAGTATCTTGTTATTACCTACGATCTTCAATCTTGTTCAGTTACCAGTCAGCACAGCCATTTACTTATCATGCAAACAAAGATAAGGCTATGTTTAAAACAACAGCTTCCAGCTGTTTCCACCTTCAATCATTAAAAAATACAACGTTCTGGTCAATTGAGAGAGTAGTTGTCAGTTTTGTTCAAAATTATAATTTAGCAAGCATAGTAAATAAGAAATTAAGCTGTAATGCAATAAAAGTCTTTTAGATTGACTTCCACAGTGCTGTTGCTTGGCTGCTGCGTATAAAAGATAAAAATAATGTATGCAAATTAGATTAAGTTGAAATTAAAGATGTCTAGCAGAGAATAGTTAAAGAAGTCAATTTCATTTTATTGTTTGTAAGTGGATAAAAATTTCCCCCGTACTCCTGAAAACAGCAGAAACATCTGACTGAGTTCATTTGAGCTTTTCATTCACTTCTCATTTGCACTCTGAAACTACTGGGGGAAAAGTTATTAAATCACAAAAATACTTCAAACTACCAGCAGTTCAAGGTGATTTTTTAATATTTACTTGGAAAGTAACACAGAGTGTACAGTGTATGAATAGAGATATTTATTCTAAGAGAATTTTGTCAGAAATAGCTATTTACAACATTATCACGCCTTGTTATGCTCACATATTCTACCTTTTCACTTACAGATGCTATTAAGCTGTTGACAATTGCTGATATTGCAGCAAATACACAGCTTTTACCTTTGCTTTCATGCCTTCACACTCCATATCACTCCCTCATCTCCCTTTGAAAATGTACAAGGCTACTCCTTAACTTCCTTAATATTTTTCCTTAATATTAAGTTCAAGGTTGTTTAAAAATCTTGCACATGTATTCACAGCTGTTCAGATGAATGGCTCTGCAGTGACAGTACAGTGTCCTCTGCATATTAGACAATGTGTCACTTTTTCAGTAAGGGGTATGTATCAGTTATATCCACTTGTAGCCTTTGTAAATTGTCACACCTATGAGGTAAAGCCAAACTTTTTGTCTAAATAAGTGCAAACATCTTAAAAAAAAAAAAAAAGCTTCTATCTTTGATGCAAATACAGACTTAAAATACTGTCTGGAAACTCCTAAATGTTTCTTTGGGGAATTTATCATTCATAGCAGTATTACTTATTTTGCTTCCATTTTTCTAAAGATGAGACTAAATGAGATAAACAAATACATCATGAAGTGCCAGCAGTAGCTGCTTGCCTGAGAAGCACTATTAAGGCTCTCTGAGGAGCTGGTTCTTCGTTCATCAGCAAGGACTACATAGTATTAACCTCTGTGTGCTGCTCAGAGTTGTAAAGGAAAACTGACACAGACTTGGGAAAATACCCACACCTCTGAAGATCCTATTCAGGTTGTTTTATTCTAAAGTAGCTTCATTAAAATCATCACAGTTTCCGTAGTTATAATACAAAAACAGCACATGAAATTAACTATCATATCAGTAAGTGTTAATTTCCACATTAATCTTAAGTATGTATTATACATATATATATATATATACATAGTCTTGATAGATTTTTGGTCTTAGTAACATGATTTTCTTTAGTTTTACTTCTCCCTCATTGTTACAGGAGACAGCTTCTCCAGTACCTAAAAATTTTCATTGGGTTTTGTAAATTATTGATACTGAAATTGGTCAGATGCAAACAATTCTGCTTGGTAGTAATTATAATTGTTGTTGTTGTTGTTATTTATTTTTATGTGATTATCTCAGTAATTTGTGAGTAGATGAATGTGAAATTGGTATTTAAATAGAAAATACCTTGTGGGTGCAGCTGCACAAGTTCTGGAAAGCTCTAGGATGGGTGTGGTTACAAGGCTTCCAGCCTGACCTCATGATCCAATGCCAAGCGCAATATCATCTCTATTCCCTGCCCATGACATAACACTGACTGTTGCTGTCTGGCTTTGATTTCAGCAACTGATCCTCTCTAATCATAGATACTTAGAATGGTTTGGGGTGGAAGGAACCTTTAAGACCACTTTTTTCCAACCCCTGCCATGACAGAGACACCTTCCACAAGACCCGTGACTCAAAGCCCCATACAACCTGTCCTTGAACACTTCCAGGGATGGAATATGTATTGCTTGACAGATTCCCTGGAAAATAAAAATGTTTTACTTTTATAGAACTGTATCTAGCACCATCTCATTAACTTCAAAACAAAGCCTGGATTCTGTTCAGGTGACTGTTCACTTCCAACAGGAAACTGCCTGAAGTTCCTTATGTTTTCTTATCCCACAGAAGTAACATATTCACAGTTTCTTGTGGCAATGATATACTAATACTGTGGGCTGCAGCACAGCCTTCATATTTTAAAGGTGAATAATAAAACAAAAAAATGCAAAAAGAATGGCAATTACAAGTTACCAATAAAAAAAGCATAACACAAAGCCCAGAGGAGATTTAGATCAAGTACTATGCAATAGAAACACAGAATAGTCTTTTCTGTTTGATTTTGAAAGCACAAATTATTGTCTGGAGTTCATGTATTCAGCAGTATCAGTGGAACCGATACCTAGTCACTCATATTTTACTCAGTGAGATATGTCATGTGATGAGAAGATTAATTTTAGCTTTTAAAATATTTTTTAATATATAAGGAGAAAGGTTTGATATCTTTTCCTTAAGAACTGAATTTGGTGAACTCTGGCAATTCATCTAAATCATGATTTGGGGCAAATACTACTTATTTGGGATACTTGTCAAGTAATAAATATCAACTACTTTGTAACTAAAGCTTGTAGAGGTAAGCCCACATAATTTAATTCATGTGTTGTTGAAAATATGAGACTTTATCAGCAACTAAGTGAAAATATGTAAGCAAGGGAAATGTTCCCATGTGAGAAATTAAGTTGAAATAAGTCACCAGTTACCTATGGCATTTGTTCAAGAATCCAGTGAAATCAAAGAACAAATGAGTAATGCAGTTAGGAAAACTATGCAATTAAAATTGTATTCTGCTCTCACTAAATTTAATGAGTCTTCAACTAGTGACAAAGGAATCAGGATTAGACCTTTCATCATTAAATAGCTATTAAACCAGAGAGTGAGAGCACTGACAACATTGTACTTCTTTTTAAAGAGGTGCTAAAGATGATCCAAGAAATTACTGCCTGACATGCTTTGTCCTGGTATTAGGAAAAAATGTTCTCACAGAAAACAAAACAAAAAATTCATTAACGGAGGAGTCATAAACCACCTAGACAAATGTAATACTTTAGGGAGAAACCAGTAATGACTTTGGAGAGGTGAATTATGCCTACCAGAATTCTTTAAGGACTCTCACAAAATATAGGGTAGAGAAGCATATGTATTTAGTTTGATGTAGTTCTACCTAACAGATCTTGATGCCTTGTAAAGAGCAATTATACTATTATATTTCTAGTCTACTGGAAAGGCCTTGGACGTGTAAACATTTTAGGCAAAATAAAGAATAGCAAGGATTAGAGACTCTTTGTATATAAACAGATTACATAAAGTCTTCCTGACTACTGTTATGTAAGTCCTACTCTGGCATTGCTACGCAGAACTTGAAAACAAAGGGAAAAATTTTGATTAAGCATTTAACATTGCATGATTGTGGTACTTTATTACATTAGTATGCTGTTACTTATTAGAAGTGTAGATTGTCACGTATATTTTGTATTTAAGAATAGAAAATAGAAAATATAGACTACAAATGGTTAATTTCAAAGTAATTACAGTAATGCTCAGAGTGTATAAATTCTACCTGAGTGAATGATTTCTGATTTGTATGTGTTCATGTGTAGATACATTTAATATTTCTAGATGCACAAAATTTGCTAGCAACATAAAATGCTTGGAGTGCTAACCTCAAGAGATCATTCAGAAGCTATTTATTCTAAATGTCTAATAATATCTAAATGTCTAACTATCTAAATGATAATTTATAATTTAACATTTTTTCTTACCCCTTTTGTTTGCTAGGGATTTTCCTTTACACCATCCTATCCATTACTACATATGCCTTATTAGTCTAAGGCTGTGCTTAATTTAGGCAACTGTTGAATATGATTTGCAGGTGGTACACTGACAAAAGCTTGGTGAACTTCTGTAAAACTAATCTATTGCATTTATTCAGTAATTTTTTTTCTCAATCTAGTTTCAAAAATTTCCATTTCTTCTTCACCAAGCAACTAGGTACATTATGATTCACATTAACAGGAAGTAAGTCTGGAGAAGAAAATAGAATCTGACTTCTGAAGACATTCTCAGATTGAAAGTACTAGCCATAGTGCTTAATTCAAAGTATTCCAGAAGTGCTGGCTTTCAAAACATACTGCATGAAGCAGATTAAAAACTATTATGTCCTTCAAAAATCATCATATGTATATATGCAAACATCTGATGAATTTCTTCCACTGGCTAAATACATAATTCTGTAAGTAAAAGAAACTGGAGATTCTTTGCAAATATCCTGTTGAGCATTCTTACAGCTCTATTATCCACAAATTGCTTTGAAATAAACAGCAAATGCACTCTACAGAAAGAACTTGGAGAAATGGGGAAAGGGTACAACACTGGTTAAGAAAGTAAGGAGGAAAACTCAATTTCCATGTCTAATCCCCTGAGTACAGACTGGGTGTTGAGGACCTCAGTGTATATAAAGACCAAATTTCCCTCACATAAAACCACTACGAATTCAGTCCTTCTCTATGAAGTTCCACTGCTGCTGGGGTCTTAATACTCTTTTTTTTTCCCCTCAGTGAAGTTATGGTAAAGATTGAAAAGCTAGATCTCAATGGAAACTACTTTGTCACAATCTATTCCTCTCCACAGTAGTCCCATTTTAAAGACTGGTAACAGAACAGCAATAGTCAGTTCACTCAAATTTCTCTACCAAACAGAAAATCAGGTACAGGAATCTCATCATCATATGTTGTGTCTTTATTCAGGAAATAGATCCTTTTTAATATCCTGTCACTCTTTACCAACTACAGAATGAGACAATGATGACCATGGTGTTTCAGTTGACACTCCTTGGATACGTGAAGTAGAGAAGGATGGTTTCTTTCTCGTTACCTATATTTTATCACTCCACTTTAGCAAGTTCTATTCATGGCAACACATGTAAAGAACAATTACTGTAATACTGGATCTCAAAAGTAACAAATAATTTAGTCTGGAAGGGACCTCTGGATGTCCTCTAATGCAACCTTCTGCTAAAAGTGTTACTATATTGACTGTTAGGGCAAGTTGCTCTTGACCTTCCAAAGAGAAATGGCTTGGGTAGGGAATTAGAAAGCTTAGCAGTTCTAGTTGCTTCACTGTGTGGCCAGCAATAGTGAGTTCTCAAGAATCAAGAGGTAAAAGGATCATAATTGTATTTTTGTGATGTGGTCATCTACTAGGAAAAATTGCAGAACTATTTTTTCCAAAGGTGTCTGGGAAACATGTTCAAATTTTCAATATTGTACAAATGATCTACCTTTAGGAATTTTTTAGACACTTAGAGATAGAAAGCCTGGATCCTGATCTCCTCCATGAATTTATATATTGTTTCTAATACCCTGTCACATTAGAGTGATTCATTAGGATTCAGCCATCTGAGTTACAGTAGCTAATTATGTACAATTAATCATCATGATAATTGAGCATGATTACATGATACAGGTGGCTCATGTGTTTACCATGCTGATAAGGAGCTGTTAGGTAACCAGGAAACAAGCCAAATGGAGCTAAATTTCTTCACTTAAAAGCCCTCCATCAATATAATTTCTTGCATAATACTGGTTTTATTTCTTTAGTCTGTTTTGACAAACTTGCAACATGGATCCTTTTTTTTCCTCCTGAGAGACTAGATTCCTTTTTTTTTTTTTTTCCTTTGAAACCTAGTTTCTATGCCTCAGGAAGGTTAAGTTTCTTAAGACAAGTTGCACTGTAATTAGAGGATATCATGTTGTAAATGAGGTACCACTTGTGGGATTTGAAAGCCTGTAGCTTTCAGGAAAACTCTCCATGAAATATAATTGTTGCCATTTCTTAGCACATCACACCGAGTCAAGCTCAAGGGTTCATTTTGTAGCCAAATGGTAACATTTTTCTTATTAATGAGGAAAGCATTTCAACCTGATGAAAAAGAGTATCTCTGGAAATCTCTAAACTTTTACTTGAAAGCTCTAGGAAGACAACTCAGTTTGTGTAACTTCTCTTATGTTGCTGTATGCTCACTTTATTTTATTATAAAAAAGAAAATGTATTATCTCTGTAGATGTTTCTTCTAGAAACAGCAAAACTAGACACAGATACAGCAGTTGTGGTCTTGTAGGGTATACGGGGAGACGGAGGACACAGACTCCAAGGGTGAGGGGGAAAAAAGGTTTATCTATTGAAAATGATGCCCAGCTTATATAGGATCCGTAGGGAAGGTTCTGGAACGGGGTGGAACTCAGGAGTGGTTTAGGGAAAAGCTTGGGAGAGGTTTGCAATACAAGTCAAAAGCCTCCAAGACTGGGAATATAAGGGCAGGTATATACCATATAAGGAAATGCTACCCTGCTGCAAGCAGGGACCAATCAAGGGTGGGTTACAAACCATGAGGGATGCAAAATTCCAGCAGGGACACCCAGTGAAACAAAGGAAAAGACATATAGCATGATAAAACTCCTCAAACTGGATACAGACTTTAAACTACGAACAGTCCTTAAGCATACCAAAGGTCCATATAAATGCAGCAAACAGTTCTCAGAGCTCAGGCAGTCACAGATCTGTGCTGATTAAGCTGTTCTTCCACAGCTAGTCTCTTTCCTCTCCTCCAACAAGCAGTAAGATAAAAAAGCAGCAAATTTACAGGTAGAATTTCTCAATAAATAAAAATCCTTTGGTTTGAGGGGGGAAAATCTGTCAATGAAGTTAAATAAGAAAAAATAATTATATTTGTATTCAGAAGTGACAGCGGTGATGATGAATTTAAAGCATTGTTTTCTAAATTTTCCTGAAGTTTTCAATGCTTTAAAAAACAGGATTAACATTTTATTTTCTTTATTCAAGCTAACCTTAGCCCCTCAATATTTAAAATTAGAAGATTAATAATATATTTCTAGCCTCCTGTACAAGATATATTTTTCTGAGGAGTCAAAGTGGTTTCTTTAATCTTTAGGTTTTAGAAATTGTAAGTTTTCAGCTTTGAAAATTGTTGTTTGAAGATGCAGAGATAAAGTGTAGAAATGGGTATGTTTTGGACATTTACAAACCAAAATGAAAGGAAAGTTGGCAAAGTGAAGTATTTCTTAAAAAATCAGTTTTCTGTGCCATGAGGGACCACTTTGATGAATCAGGTACATCTCTTGATGTACTTGAAAGGAGGCATACAGGCATCATTAGAAACTTCACTTTGAAAAAGAAGGTCCCCTTTAAGTACTGGAAGACTGCTGCTATGTGTCCCCTGAGCCTTTTCTTCTCCAAGCTGAACAACCCTAACTCTCTCAGCCTGTCTTCATAGGAGAACTGTTCCAGCCCTCTGATCATCTTTGTGACCCTCCTCTGGACTTGCTTCATCACGTCCAGGTCTTTACTGTGCTGAGGACCCCAGAGCTGGGCACATTATTCCAGGTGGGGTCTCAAAGAGAGGAGTAGAGGGGGCGAATCACCTTGTTTTACCTGCTAGCCACGCTTCCTTGTGCAGGCCAAGATATGGATGGTTTTCTGGTCTGCAAGTGCACATTGCTGAGTGATGTCAAGGTTCTCATCCACCAGCATTCCTAAGTCCTTCTCTGCAGAGTTGCTCTTGGTCCATTATCCACTCAGCCTGTATTTGTGTTTGGGATTGTCCTGACCCTTGAGCAGGACCTTGTACTTGGTCTTATTGAACTTCATGAGGTTCACACAGGTCCACATCTCAAGGCTGTCATAGCATCCTTTCCCTCCAGCACATTGACTGCACCTCACGGCTTGGTGTCACCAGCAAACTTGTTGAAGGTGTACTCAATCCCCATGTTCACACTGGCAACAAAGATGTTAAAAAGCTCAGGTCCCAATACCAAGGAATGCATCACTGAACTCCACTTGGATGTCAAGCCTTTGATTGCAACTCTTTGAGTGTGACCATGCAATCAGTTCCTTATCTACTGAGTGTTATGTCTATCAAATCCATGTCTCACCATTTTAGAGACAAAGATGTCACGAGGAGCAGTGTTAAATGCTTTGCACATGTCAAGGTAAATGACATCCACTGGTCTTCCCCTATCCACCACTCCACCACAGAAGGCCACCAGATTTCTTAGGCATTATTTGCACTTAATGAAACCATGTTGGCTGTCACCAACCAGCTCCTTATTTGCCATGTTCCTTAGCACAGTTTACAGGCGGCTCTGCTCCATGATCTTGCTGGGACAGAAATGAGAGTGACTTCCTTTTGTCAATTTTTTAAAATATGGATTATGTTTCCCCTTTTTCGTTTGGTGGAAGCTGCAATACACTGCCATGGCTTTTTAAGTATAATGGCTTGGCTAGTTTGCCTTCCGGTTCACTCAGGACCCGCAGATGCATCTTAACAGGTCCTATGAACTTGTGAACCTTCAGGTTCCTTCGATAGTCTCAAATCTGATCTTTTACAGGGGGAGGTTCTTCCTTCTCCCAGGCCCTTCTCTTGCCTTCTGTGTGCACTTGACGGAGAAGACTGAGGCAAAACAGTAGAATATCTCAGTCTTCTCCATGTCCTAGGAAGCCAGGTTTCCCATTTCTTTCTGCAGATGGCCTGCATTTTCCCAAGTATTCCTTTTAACCCTGGTGTACACACAGAAGCTTTTCTTGTGGCCCTTAATAACCCTGGCAAGATTAATTTCAGTCAGGGCATTGCTTTTCCAAATTTGGCTCCTGAAATTTCTTTGCATTCCTCCCACATTACCTGTCCTTGCTTCTATCTTCTGTCAGCTTCCTTTTTGTGTTTGAGATTGTCCAGTAGCATCTTTTTTCTCCATGCAGACCTCCTGGCATTGTTCTTGACTTACGCTTTTTTGGGATGCACCACTCCTGAGCTGGGAGGAGGTGATCTTTGGATATCTTGGGTCCCTCTTCCCTCCAGGGCTTTACCCCTGAGAAGGCCAAAGTCTGCCCTCCTGAAGTCCCACATAGTGAGCTTGCTGTGTGTCCCCTTGCTGCCCTGAGGATCTTGAAGTTATGCTTCTATAACCTGGGCATTTACTGATTTTTGGTCTTTCCATCTTCATTAGTTTGTTAGTATTAAATATTTTTATTGTAGTCTTTGTTTTTCATACTTATGTAGAACTGGAGGTTCTACAAGAAGACAAAAGAAGAATTTTGTATAAAAGGTCTAGAATTGCAAACATATTAAGCTGCATCCAAAAACACAAGTCATTAATTTAGTTGCTTCTAATCTTAGTAGCAAAAAGAAAAATGTTAGAACTATTAAAAAGCAGCATTTGATTCAATTCCTTCTCATTGGATAAAAATTAAATTCTCCATATGCCAAATGTAAATGCACAGTATTTTGAAAATCGGATTTTGCAATATATGAAATAGGAGCTATAATTAAACAAATTGTCAGGCTACGATAGTCACTACAGACTATTTTAATAGTTTGTTTTCCATTTTCAGTCTTTGCTTGAGAGCCAGTTGTCTTAGCTATTTAATTTTCAACACCACATCACTTTCTCAAGACATTTAAGGAAGCACCCATTTCTACTGTCTACCTTTACTGCATTTGTATATTCTTTGCCTTGTGTTCCTAAAACAGATATGAAAGGATATAAAACCGAAAAACACAGAAACCTTCTAGGACAATAAGACTTAATCCTATCATGATAAACTGGCTCTGCTCCAGACATGCTTTATTTGCATTTGACAAGGTTGTAGCTTCACAGTCTCCACCAAGGAGATAAGAGGTATGCCTCAACCTGAACCAAAACCAGTGTGGCAACATCTATTGTTTTCCTCTGCCCTTGTAATCATAAATATGGATTAACCATGCATTCCTTTGCCACCCCCCTTAGTTAACATAATGTATTCTCTTAATGTTCCATCCCAGTTTTAGCATAAGCTCAGCCTACCTATTGTAATATGTCTACATACATCAAAATGTGTAAGCAATAAACAGATTTGGTTCATGCCCCTGAGAACTGAGTCTCATATACTGACCGTTACACAGATATCTGTGTAAGTTTTAGAAGAAATTGAAGGCATCTACTGACAGTCTTATCACAGTAAAGGAAACTTTGCAATTCCAAAAGTATTCTGCATAATTTTTTGTTTATATCAATCACAAAAAAGGAGAACTACACACTGGTAAACTGAAGGACAGCAATTAGGTTGAAAGAAAATATGGGGCTTATACATATAAATCATAGTAGATAATCAAATAATAAGATCAATCATGCCATTTATATATGTATCTCAAAGTTTTAAGCTGTGTGCTTTCAAAACAGCACTGATGTTACCCTTTGCAAATGGAATTCAATATTCTGCTCTAGGCCTAGGCTGACAATTGTAGCCTAGAGGCACAGATTTAAAGTTCTGTTTTTAACTTTAATTGTACCAAAGCAAGCTCTCCAATATCTTTCAAGGCTCTGACTGGTGTTGTGACAGTCAGAGCCAGCGCTAATCTTATTGTTAATGTCAAAGACAAGTGTGACGGCAGCAGACAAGATAGGCTCTAGCGAACGACAGGGTAATCAGACTGGAATAAAACTAGTTCATCCATAAAGGATCAGGCTGTGAGAAATCAGTATCAGCATGTCCACATGTTTGCTTCTTTTTTTCATTCTGATGACAGTTAGATCATTTAACAGCATATTTCTTTGTCAAAGATTATTTGAAATTCATGTTATTCTAACGCTGTAAATCCAAAGGGACACAAATCATTAAGTCTGCCTGTATTATCAGTACTGGAACATTTTAAGATATAGTGAACATTCTTCTGCAAAAATAATTCCAGATATAATTTAAAAATTGGTTATAATAAATGTCCCAGTCCTGCAAAATTCCTGTTCAGTCTTCATTCCATGTCATAATAGGTCATCCTTCATCTTTAATAGTCAAATTCTTAGGGGGGGGGGAGAAAAGAATTTGAGAATAATTTCTAGAGCAGCAGAACTATGACATGCTCACCAACTTGCAACCTTTGTGAATTCATAACAAAAATGGAGTAATGACAGATAGGGTACTGTAGCCCTTAACACAAGGGTGGTAGCAAGGGTTAGGAATTAAAACAAAGTTAAGTTTCTCACCCTTTTTGTTAGACACACTTAACTTTTCTAGATTCTGTTCCTGACCTCTGTATTTATTCGCTTGGACAGTCTCTTAAAGATTTCTAAATATAAATAATTTACAATTGTTACAAGCAATCTGAATATTTACATTTTTGGAGGGAGAGGATGACACAGTTATTTGTGTATGACCTGATGCAGGAGTATGCATCAAGTGACCTGGTGGTAATCAGAACAACAAAAAGGGATCTTAGTATTCTATTTAATTCACACGTTTACATATAACCCTGTGGTGGTCGGCTTTTTTTTTTTTTTCTTTTTTCTTTTTTTTTTTTTTTTTTTTTTTTCCCCCCAAATAACAGATAAACTATTTTTCATAATAGTGACACTAATTACAGAAAAATCAATAAGGTAAATAAGAGCACATTCCTCTTTGGGGAAAATGGAAAGAAAAATGTTTTTGTTCTAATGAATGTTAAAATATTTAGTTTAACATACAACTAGTTCAAAACCTTAAACAGTTGGCTTGTTTGCATTTTTTAATAAGGAAGAAGCACTGTGTAATATGATTAAACATAGACACTATGCCAGGCAAGTTTATTAGCTATGTTTTGATTGGTTTTAGTTAATGTATCTACCCTTGTTTCATTATAATCAAGCTTCAATATCAAAAGAAAGGTACTGCTAATGTGTTTTCAGTGTGGCCTTCAGCAATATCCACAAACACCTTTTGGCAGATATCCTTCCTGTATGAGTAAGCCAGACTGACAATAGCACAGAGGTGAAAGCAGCCTTCTGATCTCCAGTCTCCATCTCTACCCTGTCTGTAATGGTGTCCCCATGACACTGCAGCAACCACATTACAGTAATAGCACTGATACTCTTTGACTACAAAGATCTTGCAATGTTCCCTTTTTGATACACAAAGAGAGGATACTGTTTTCTTCTATCTCTTCCTCATGCCTGGCAATGGCTAATGAGATTCTAGCTCAATGGGACATTTTACTCTGGGGTTTTACTTT
Organism: Scytalopus superciliaris; assembly: GCA_013400415.1. NCBI lineage: Eukaryota > Metazoa > Chordata > Aves > Passeriformes > Rhinocryptidae > Scytalopus > Scytalopus superciliaris. Next base: position 21,301 of record VXBX01000944.1, read on the forward strand.
AGATGACAAAGAGGGGGAGAATAAGGTCAGGGTAAGGCCATCAGTATTCTTGTTGATGTACAAGTCTCCTTGAATAAGATTCAAGAATGCTTTTGAAGTACCACAGTATGATCTGTATTCTATTTTCAAACTGATCTGTCATACAGCCTGAGACAAACTGTGCCAATTCTGATTTTCTGGCAAGATCTAGTTGTTCTTTCTTTCAACTACACAGTAGTACTCTCTTTCCACAAGACAGATTTTCAAGTCTTGGTGCAGTTGGCAACAACAATAAAATGTAATAGTTGTGCATTTTTAAGCAAAATTAAAATTCCAAATGAAACTAATTTTACATAAAATTTTGGCTCAGGAAGGTCAGATTTCAGATTTTGAGTACAATGTGAGTACAAAATTCTCACTATGCAGAATACAGATGCAACACCTAGCACCTCTCCTCAAATCTCATCTTCAGCAGCTGAATTTTTGCCTTCACATTAGGCATTTCAGTAAAACAGATGTTTTCTCACAGCTATCGCTACTACTCTTATTTTCCATTTTCAAAAAGCTTTGCTTGGATGCCAGAAGCCAACAATAAATATATTTCATAAAACTCAAGTCATTCAAGTTCTTCAAGCCAATGGAATAATCTCTTACTAACTTTTGAGTGAAGATGCTGATTAGTAATAATAGTTTTGAGATACAGTAGTTGGACTTTGAGTGAGATAATTAACAGCTGCTGGCAAAATGGTGGCTGATCCAATGTTAATCCAAACATATTTTAACACAGTAAGAGAAGAACAGGTGTTCATTTATAATAAATCAATTTTCTCAGTATTTCCAGGTGAATAAATACTAAATGCTTAAAAGCAATATAGTAAAGGTTAGGTCTCAAATGTAGGCAATCAGAAGAATGTAATCCAAGCATAAGTAATAGCCAAAGCCTCAAGTGAATCATTACGTGAGTCACTCAAATGAATGCACCTTTTCACCTAGAAAGGCTGTGCAAACTGCATGTTGCTGTAGAGTTTAGTGCATTTAATTAAATTCCTATTAGTTATCAGATGATGTTGCAAATTCAGGATACATTTAACTCTCCAAAATGCTACAATTTCGCACTATAGCCTCCCTAATAAGTGTGGTCTTAAACATTCATGTTGAAAACAAAACATTTCACTTTGTGTTTTTGCATTGACAAGTAAAACTTAATATGGAATAGGATTCTAGAAGAATTAATATCTAGATTTTGCCTGCTTTCAGAAGGCATCAAAAATTAGGCTTTTAATTTAAATCACAAAAAGAAATACATAATAAGAACGAAAAAAGAATTAAAAGAAAGTAGCAGAACATAGAGCAGAACATAAAACATTTCAGGTTATGTGAATAAATTTTGAGCTATCAAGGTTAACATGGAGGATGAATGAAGGTTAAATTTTATGTGGGTTCAGTTTAGCATAGCTGCTGAGCGATACTTGGTGTGCTTTAAAACTCAGAATACACCATTTCTAAAGTAATAAGGAATACTGGACCTTTGTTTGCTCAACATTTAATGAGTATCCCCTTTGTACAATTACAGGGTTACAGTCAACAACAATGGAATGAAACTATCAGATTTTTATTACTGGACCAAGATAATTCTGTCTGAGATGTATCCATCAATGCAGTGTACTCTATGAACAAATACCTTTTAATTGGCAAGCTGATAATCAGTGTTAGTTTTTACGTGCATCTGCTTAGTTTTTCAAATACAATCATCCTACTGCCTGGCTGAGTCAGGCTATTTGATTACTGTGTCTAATTTCAGTATCAAATAGTCAATTTACAGAAGTATTTCTCTATTTGAATTTGTTTGGCAGGGCTATTTTTCATTAATTGACTTCAACTGCATGTAATCAACTTTGTTAACAAAAAAAAAAAAAGTAGTTCAAAAGAACAGATTAAACAATAAATATGCAGAATCTAAAATAAATGGCATCTGTGAAGCAGATTTAATTTCTATACTTCAAAATGTGCCATATTGTAATTACAAAGATTTAGGTAAATTTAACTACTATATGTAAACTCAATAAAGCAAATCCAATTGTGTTTCATTTATTTTAAGTTAATTATGCTATGTAATAAATTTCTTTCAGTTTGCAGGCAGCACCGGCAGTGCCCAAGCTGTTTATGAAACTTCAAATTAAATTTTTGGATGTACTCAAGATACAAAGTAGAGACAAAATGTTGTTAACAACAGAATCATAAAAATTAACTAAGCCTTATAATTCATTCTTTCTTTAAAGTGGGTGCATGAAATATGTGTGTGTATATATATACATATATATATCGATATATGTATATATATATATGTATATAAAACATAGCTTTCTTGAAACTGTAGCAACCTTCAAGCACACCATTTTTCACTGTCTGTCTCGAGAAAGGGAAAGATGTATTTAGGTAACTAAAACGTTGCAGGAGCAATATTTATACCTGCCATATACATTAACTAATAGTCTGGAATAATTTTCTGTCTTCAATTCAGTTTCACATATTTCATTTCATCATCAGAAACAAGAAAAGAAACACTTCTCACTCTACCGCTTTTGGACTTACTGGATGACAAAATAAATGTTTAAATTCCTCTTTGGAGAAAATGAAGGTCACTTTCTGTAATAAAAGTGTTCAACACTGAAAATTATAAATTTTGAAGTGCAGACATATACCTCTGTAGAGTCTCAGATTTGGTCACCGAGTTCCTTCAAAAGGACTTTAGTTTTTTCTATACCCTGAGGGAGCACAAGAGAAAAATGCAACATTTACAGGAGGTCAAACAACAAGCTTCTACTGGCAAGCTTTAGAAAATAAGGGAACCTGCTAAATTTTAAAGGCAACATTCAATCAAAACAAAACATTTCATGAAGTCTTGACTTAGCAAACTCTAATCCATCCAACTTTAAATCACCCAGATTTCAAGAGGAAACTGGTAGAAGAAAGAGAAACACAAAGAAAAGAGAGGGGAAAAAAAAAACAACAAAGCTACCACTTCAGTTCCTGAGTGGCCTTAACTGCTATGGATCCAAGACAACAGGGACATGACACACTGTATGCCTCATGCAATGACTTTTATCTGCTCTGATCTCCTGTGGCCACCCCCTCAACATGGGGCTTCTGGTGTGCCATCCATTTGGGGCTGGGTTAGAGGCTCCGAGGGGTGTGGGGCAGTGCTCCCAGTGTGCCAGTGACTGACAGCTGCACCAGCGGGTCTCAAGGAGAAGGGGTATGGAGCAGACAGAGCACAATCCCACCTTGCCAGAACCCAATCTGACCCCTCCTGCACACACACATTAGTTGTTTTGATCCAACCATATTTTTTTTCCAGTCTCACAACTGTCCCAGAAAAACCTTGATAACAAAACATGACATTTATTAAATTTTCAAATAATTTATATCTTGATTTTATTATTATTCAAAATATTTCAACTGATCCTTAGCTAGTCAATTGCAATTCATGCAAAATGCCACATTCTCTACTGGATAACACTCTGTCAACTACTTTGTGGATAGCAAAATTGTGTATTCAATACTTAGCTTTTTTGTTATGTGTCCACAAATGCTAAAATTACTTTAGAGTAAGACCTTGACTTGGACAGAAGTGTAGAAATGTAAAAAGTATTCCCCTTCAGTTTCTCTGAATTAATTTACAGATTCCAAAAACCCTGAAGAAAACTGATTTTGTTAAAACGAAAGGTACACATCTCCAGGGTTTGAATTCCGTATGTACTCGTTTGACTTCTACAAGCAAATGCCTCAAATTTGCAATGTGATGAAAAGATGAGAAAAAGAAAGCTTTCAGCTGAAGAGAGGCCTTGTATGTCTGAAACCTCTTATACAGGTGTGTGACAGGAAATTAAGGTGATTGAATCATGAACTGAATCATGCCATGCCACTCAATGATATATAATTGAAAATTTTTTACTATGCAGATTTAGACAGCAATTTCTGTTCTCAGATTTGTGTTCTGCAACACACAAGAAAACAGCAACAGTAATCAAAGACTCAGCTCTCCCACTCCAGTCTGCATTTCAACATCACTGATTTAAGGCAACATACCGGGCAAGATGACAGGTCATGGCTTGGCTTGCTTGGGTGTGTAGCATCTCTTCTACCTGCAGATCAGCATTTTACATATCCTTGTATGGGTGTCTCTCTACAGTCCCCCAAGGGCTAATCATTCAAGTATCTTACAGAGTATACTGTTAACAACAGCTATTTGGAAAAAAAATAAAAATATTATTGCTTCTTTGTTTTTAGGTTCTACTATATAAATCCAGTAAAGGATAGAAATAGGAAAGCGCTCTTTTCTTTGTACATTTGGGTAGGCTTTTCTCCTTTACATTCGTTTACACTGGGCCACGAGAGATTCAGGCCTTCTGTAACAGCACCTCAAGATAGAATAGGACATAACAGGACAACTCAAAGGACACTAGATTATTACTCATGTACAGAATTAAGACCTAGAAATAGGATTCAAACTGAGATTCAAACACCCAAACCCAAGTTATAAAAATAAATTGTCATTTTAGACCCTCCTTGATGTATGAAATACTGCAAATGGCTGGCAAGGTTTGACACAAGAAGGTTTGACACAACGTCATTTGGATCATGCATGCATTAGCACTTTCTAGTGAGGCGAGATATTCCAGGGCATCTAAACCCACAGCAAATGTCTAATGTTTAGGCAACTGAAACCCCCTCCAAGTAGATGCATTCACTTTACAGAGCAATTCAGCTCACTAAATGTCTTCTCTAGGATGGAAGTAATATGCCAAAATTCACTAACTTTTTTGACTAGGATGAGTTTAGACACTTAGCTTTTATATATATATATATATATATATATATACACACCTATATAGGTGGGTAGAATAATTTACCTATCTGAATCTCTAAAATTCAGGCCTTCTTTAAATATTTTTCTTCAGTTTTTAAAAATAAGTGACCTTATCAGTGAATCTTATCTAATCAAATTCATGAGGTAATAAAGACTACAAATAAAAGAGGGTGTCAATAGTGCTTTACAGTAGATATAGAAGCAGCTTGAGGAAGAAAGAAACAAACAAAAATCTCTGTATATGGACAGGAAAAAAACCCACAAAACCAGTTATTTCCACAAAGTTTAGTCATTCATCACTGATGAATCTTCATTTCCATTTCCAAGAGAAAAATCCATTTTTATCTGATGTCTTAGGTCTCCCTGAGACACTGAATCATCCTTTCAGGTTGATGTCAAGTAGCAGAATTTTCAAAGCTCAAATAGATCTGACATGTATCTATTGGTAGTCCTTGGGGAAAGCCTTCTTGGTCCAGAGATTCAGCTGTCATAATGATGGTCATATAAACCTTATTTTGTCTCTGAGTAGTGGTCATCTTTTCACAGTTTTTTCAGGGATCCATTTGTCTTTTGCAAGTTTAAAATACACAACTTTTCTCACTGACTGCCATTTACAGTACTTTATCACCATCATCACTCTCTACTTTCTCCCTGCGGAGAAGGATGGGATCTAGCAGATTGTAATCAGTAGAAGCACTTCAGAACAGAAACATGGAGTTTAACTCATGCTGAATGATGTGTAAGCAGGGGAGCCAGAGACTTCTGTTCTTGTCCAACAGAAACACTGGAAACATCATTTCTCTTTGGCTGACTGGGACTTTCATGGAAATCCTCCTGATCTGGTCAGGGTAATCCACATATGGTCAATTTTACTCATCTTCCACCTCTGAAGAAATAAAAAAAGAATGCTGAAGAATTTTACTCTAGGAGTTCCAAACTCAAATACAGTGGAACAGTTTGCATGCATTCCCCATTAATCTTACAAAAAAGATCAGGCCCCTAGCAATTAAAATTACTTGGAAGTTTTCTTTATATTGATTTATTATTCCACAGAAATCTGTCACCTTCAATACTGCAACACTGTGATTGTATTAAAAAAAATCAAGAGGCTCTTCAATTTGTTCTTGAGGTTTGCAGAGAATTTTCAGTTTGTGAATTTCAGAGTCCATGAAAATCTTCAAATATATTGCTCTATTAAAAAAAAAAAAAAAGAAAAAAAAAGAAAAACAAAAATAAACTTCAGTTCAACAAGAAAATGGACATTGGAAAATACAAGGAAAAAAGCTTTAAAATTAAGAGCAAAACTGAAGCCAAAGAGTCTCTGCTGAAAAGTCTTCTAGTATTTGGTGGGGGGAAGGGGTGGTGCATTTCTTTTCTTTTCTGATCTGTTGGTGTTCTGCATGTTAAACACTGGTTGTGTAATTATTACAGATTCTAATTAAACTACAGTAAAACCAGATCGCTTTCCTCTAACATATTGTTAGATGCTTCTGTATTTTCATTAACTGCCTTAACTGTAAGGCCGTCTGCTCTAGAAGTGCTTTCTTCTTCCATACTATATATATATATGTGTATCTTGTCTCATGAAATCTAATAGTGGTCTAGCATTTTTAGTGGCAAGTAGGAGAAATTCTGCTTCACATATAGGATTTAGTAGTCTTATGCTGTTTTAGCTTAAAAATAGTATAACCAAAATAGAACATGGATTGCTTAAATACATTTTGTGTTAAATTGTGAAGTTTATGTGTAAAATAATCAAGTATACTTCAGGGAGACTCAGCACAGTCATACTTGAAAAACTTAGGCCCTCAGCCATGAGACACAGGAAGGAACAAAACTTTTCAGTAAGGAGTCCCTGACCTCTTCTTCCCTTTCTCCAGTACTAACTGAAGTAAGCTACCTGTAATAGTGTTGGATAGATATTACCATAAAACAAACAAACAAACAAACAAACAAGGTATGGGATTAGACATTGTATTTTATGATTGTTACTTCAGAATACGCAGAGACTGCCATGAGATCAGTCCTTTCAAGCATTTGTACATATCCATTGGAATTAGTAGAAAAACTCATGGTACTAAAGACAAACACAAGCACAGATGTTTTCAGGGAATTAACATGATTCCCTATGCTATTTATGTTCAGTAAATACTTTTATAATTCCTTGAATACTGGGTATTAGATGGAGAGAAACAGGAAACATCATTGTGAGAACACTTTGAGATGGCAGCAGCTTGCCAGGCAAAACTATTTGAAAGTTCCACAGATTTCCTCCAGCTCTCTCCTCAAGACAAGAAAAAAAAATTCTAAAGATACAAAGATACTCAAAGCAGTAAAGAAAGTGACTGAAGAGATAACATCTTATAGATTGAATTATTATATTAAACACTGAAGAAAATACCATTATACCATTTTACAAGTTACTACTAAGGCTATATATTAAATAATTGTGCATTTTTGGTCTTCACATCTCAAGTAACATTTGGAAGAACTCTATAAGCTTCTTGGAAAAGTAACTAAATTACCCAAGACTAAGAAAAAAAGATGTATAAGGACCACCTGACAGATGGGGACCCCTAAATCTAGAAAATACAGAGGAAAATGTTTATAAAAAGTTTATAGAAATGAATGAGCTAGGAAACGATCACTTATTCTCAAACATAGGAATACTACTTTTCACGAAGTAGGGGAAGAGATAGCCTGTTCCAAAACAGGCTGAGAGGTTTTTCCTCATGCATTGTAAGAACTGTGGAGTATAGGAACTTCTGAATGCAGCTTACATGAGTGATAAAGCAGCCAAAAAAATTTGCAGAGCAGGATTTGTTTAAAAAGGATTCTGAGTTTCTGTCTGACTACATGAAATTCAAATTTTTTTTTTAATTTTGTGTTTTAAAAAGAAACTTATGAGACAGAAATATTAACACAGAAGTATTGACATTGTGCCTAAGTTTTCATATACTGATTAATTTTTCACAGGTTCTTTACCTAACACAGATTAGAATTCATTCTGATGTGAATCAAGGTTAAACATGTAAGGTCATTTTGTTTATATAGCACCTACTTTGTTTCTTCTGAACTTGCATCAAGTGGATATGAATATAGTAAATCAGACAGGAGACAAAGACAATAAAAGTTATCTAAGTAAGGAATTTCTGTTTCATGTTAGTCAAATTCTGTTCTTTCTTCTTCTACAGAGTTTTTGTTTGATGCAGATATTGATACATCATCACTACTTATGACGTGTTTTTAAAATGTTTGTTCATTTTATGGTTGTCAGCTGTGAGATTATCTTTTCTGAAAAAATGAAAACTACCTTTTATAAGTAATATAATTTAAACGCTTCCACTATTTAATAATACAAAATGTTAAACACTCTTGAAAAATAATATCTTAGACTGGCCACTCATAGTAAGTAGAAAAAATTTATATTAATCTCTCTATAAACTTACTTCTTTGCTATAAAATTTGAACTTCCCAGGAGTACTATATTATATTATGTTTTTTATTACTTCTTATTTTTTATTTTATATTCAGAACTAGTTTCACAGTTTCTAATGACGAGAATTATTAGGTACATATACAGCAGGGAAAAAGAGAAAAGAGAGAATACAGCAAATGTACTGAGCTTGTTGTTCAATAACTAAGCATTGCCTACTTCCTTTCTGCTGACTGTGAATAAATGTAACAAGATAGATGACACAAATAAATACAAAATATAACATGTTTGCACAAGGAGATTAAATGAAAACTACATAAGCAACTTCCATAATGGTATTTTATAAATACCAGTGCTTGGGTTTGCAGTACTCTGTTCTATTAGCTACTTTTTTTCCCCTCTATTACAGTGTGTGCACTTGCGTCTGTGCATGTACAAATAAAATATATATGATTCTATGAATACTTCTTAAAATTTGCCATTCTGACAGATGCATGAAAGGGCAAAACTTAGACCTTTTTTACTCAGTGTAGTGTCACAGATTTTGCCATGTGTAAAAAGCAATTTTTATTTTCCAAAACAGCTGTTCACAAAGTGGAAATATAATGCAGATTACACAGTGAGGAGAGCAAAGGCTAAAGACAGCAAACAGTAGTTTTGATTTGGCTCTTTAACCACATGAATATGATTCACACAGTAAAGCTTAATCTGAATAAGGAGTTAACCTGGGTCTCAAAGAAGTAATCTGAAGAAAGTTCTCTAACTCTGATGATTTTTCAACTGAAATATTCTTTAACTATGTTCCCCAATTCTCTTTAAGTAACATTTTATTTAAAATAGTTGCCTTTTTCTCTGAGTGACCAGAAGTAGTTAGAAGAAAAGCTCTTTCATTTTTTTTTATCCCTTTATTTTTTTGTCTGTAGTCTTTTAGACACACCATCACTTAAGGCAACAATCACCAATGTAATTTTTATTTTTCTGTATCTCTATAATCATTGGTATATCTGAATTGCTTTTTGTACCATTGGTTTTTTTATGAGGTAACAAAGTGATATGTCTGTATTCCCTTGATTTTTTTTTTCCTTTGTTTGGATTACTCTAGGTGTGAAAATCCAGGCACTTTAAAGATCCTTAAAGAATGCATTTTTGACAGAAAACTATTAATATTTGGATTTTAGAACTATTTGACACATAGTTCACTTCTGAACTGCAACTGGCCATCACATATTTTTACAAGAAGCTATTTGATGCATATATCCTGAAAGCATTTTACAGTTATTTGGCCTTAAAATTTATTTTATAGTAATGGGAAGCAAATTGTTAGAAAGCTTTTTAATTTCATCTCTCTTCCTTTGTCAGGTTCACTTACATTAATCCACAATGCTTTGTTTTGCTGGGTTTTTTATAGAGTTGATTGCCTTTTCTGTTTACTTATATGTAAAACACATCTAAATAAACTGCACGTTCAACTTATTTCCTGTGCCTTGCCTATTTTAGGGTGATCGGTAAGAAGGAAAACAGTCCTAAACCTCTACGTTGCTGTTTACAGGAAATGCAGATTCCCAATTCAGACAGGAACCAATGTGCATTGCAGGAATAGAGGCAGGAACCAGGACACACCATACAAAAAAAAAAAAAAAGACCAAGCTAAATGTAATCAGAAAAAAGTCTCACACTGTTTTAGTGGAAACTTTATAGGTATATCTCAATGTTTGGCCTGAGTGCTCCATACAGCGTTTAACAACATTTGGTCTTGTGCAAGGTGAATGGAATAAAAACCACATTACAGTGGAGTAGGCTGCCTGAACACATTTTATCCTTGCTTATGCCAGGGAAAAAAACACAGTGATTATCCTAAGAGTTGCTGTTACCAAGTTTATCCATTTGGGAAAGAAGGTTCTCTAATTCTGCTTCTGACAGACCTATGAAATCTTAGTATTTAGAGCAGCAAAGTGCTGGCATTGAAAGTCCATAAATGTTAATAGTTTTTGTGTAGCATTGGAGACTCATGAAGAAACCTGACATGAATTCAGGTTATTAAAGGTATTGGTAACAACTTACTGTGCTGTAGAAGTGTAGAAGAGAGAGTGAAGAGCACTCACACAGACATAGAATGAGATTTCTTCAGATTTGTCCTTGATAAACATTTGTAAACATTTGTGAAAGGAATAAAAATAACTGGAAGAGAAACATGCATGCCTCATGCTGACAAAAAATACGTTTGTGCCTAATAGATTGGAGAAATTGTTTGAGAGTTGTTTATTCTTATGGAAAGATTGCCCTGTACAGTGTTGCCAAGGACAGTTTCAGCTTGAATAACTATGTATAATGACATTCACTTAAGTTACAGTGACTTAACTTTTAAAGTAGACATCACTGCATATTAAGGGGTGCATGAGGCTTTTTTTTCCCCTTCCTACTGAATGAAGGAATGGAAAGTGCCATTAAAGGTGGAGTATGAAAGACACACATTGTTCCATGGAAGTGTGGTTTCTACCTAGTTGTGAAAACTTCCAAATCAGTGCATCCTCACAGCTAGCAGATTACATAAGCTGAGGAGTCTGTTAACCCGTGGAACAAAAAATGGTTGTGATTTTACCTGTTGTATGTGGATTGTCTTGGACAGCAATATGCACTTGTAAAGTCTGTAAGCAATTCTCCACACTGGGGGACCCATGGTTTTCTTGTGAATGTAACAGTTATCTGTGCTCCTGCATGTACTGAATTACTGTACTCTGATGGTGTAAACCTAAATTCTGTATTCCTTAGTGTGGCGCTCAGATACACAACCTAACTGAAAGGTTCTGGTAGACCAAGCAGACATCAGGGAAATACACCACTCTGGTGAGAACATTTAAACAACACTGCAGTTAAAGGTGGAATTATTCCTTTTCTACTGTTAAGGCTCAGACATTCCCATAGGAATGGATCAAAATGCTCTACTAAATATGCTTGATCAGGAAAAAAGCCAATACAAATTACTAAGTTATTGCAGTCATTAAATGCAATAGTTAACATGCAACATCCTTCTCACCTATATAAGCAGCAGGGTTAAGAAAGAAAATATATACTTACATATATGGTTTTTTTAGAGTCTAGTTCTTTTTTTTTCAGTCTGATACATGAATGATATAAGGATAATGAAGTAAATACATTATCTCAGGCGTGATGTTAGAACATGAGGTTCTCTTTGGAGTCTTCATATTTCAAGAAAAAGTAAAGATTGCACATACAGTACAATATTTTCTGTGTGGTTTTATTTGTTTACCTTTTTTCCTCATCACTACTTTGTTGCCACAAGCCTTAATATAGTTGTAGATTTTAATATAGTTTTATATAGTTTTATAGTCTTTTGCATTTGAAAAATAGTTTGTAACCCCTGTACTAAATGCTTAGGCTAGATTTTAACCTCTGTGTCACATTTTTGAAGCTTGTTTTTGTGCTAAGGGAGATATATTATGTTGTATTCGGATAGCTATTAGAACATGTCATAGCAAAATTACAATATTGTTTACTTGTAGTATAAAGAGAGGGTTAGAGGTACTGGAAGAACTCCAAATAGAAGACATAATGTGATGAAGATGAGGGTGGGGGGAGGAAAAGGTGGTCCTTAAGACCACTGACTCAATTCCAGAGGGTGTGTCAGGGGGGTGATTTGAGATAGTTTGTAGGATGGGTCAATTAGACATTGGACGTATTCCCTAGATAGGGTAATTTAGAGTAGGGTAATACATTTGCAGAATTCTGTATGTCCAGTGCACATGTTATGGATTGCTAAAGTTTTAGCTGAACTTTTAGTAAAGGATCTTTTTCTACGCCTTACCCTGTCATGAAAGTATTTCTTCCTAGGAATTTCAGGCAGCAATTTAAGGAAAGAATATATTCCACACTTACTCTGTTTACTACCAGGAATTCTGAAAAATGAGAAACAATAAAAAGATGGAGTGCTGACTTCTGGAAGGAATATATAGTCACAGATTTCTGTAATGTCTTCATCGTATCACAAATAGGGCACAAAATGGGTAACACCTTGTTATGAATCCAGTTATTAAAGTTACTAGAGATGCCTCTGCCTGAATTAAGGTGCAAATGAGAGCATATGCTAAAGCCAATATTTTATTTAACAGCAAATGTGAGGCAGAGAGAGAGAAAGAAACAGGAAAAAGGGAGGGGGGAGTGGGGAAGAAAGAGAGTGACAGAGAGAAAATATATCAACATTTTGTGGAACCCTATGACATCCTATAGGTCCTGTTCTTTTGATCTTCTCGATGGTGAGGATCCCCTGAAACACAGAGTCCAGTGGACTAATGCCCAGGCACCTCCCCTGAAGGGGAAAGCTTTGCAGTCTCTTGCCACAGGCTCTGGATCTGTTGCATCACTTTGATCAGTGCAGTCTTCTGGTGGTGGAAGGCCTCAGGAATGAGCCAGAGGGGCAGGGCTTTGGGGGTCTTTGATGCTTTATGACCCCTTCTCAGCTGCCTCTCATATGAATGTGTACATGGTCTTCCCAGAGAGCGGGGTTTACTCTGTTTAGTGTGGAGAGATTTCACCATAACACACCCAAAACCCTTCTCCTCCACCACCCTCTGAGCTCAGCTGGGGCTTTCTTTGTGGATACATTCTTCTTATTGTTTACTTCTCTTTAGACCTGATATAGTTAGACAATAGTCTTATCTCAAGTTACCATCACAGTCCAAATTCTAGTCAGGAGGTTTATTGGAGTGGGGTGGGGGAGGGAGGGGTGTGGTTTGGTGGCCACAGGTGGGCAGTTGCTTCTTTGCAGTTTCACATAAGTCCATTATTTTGTCAATGTTCGAGATACTAACAATATTTTAGTCTCTTACACACCTGCAGTATAAAAAAATGTTCCTGATGTTCCTCTGCTTCCCACCCTCCATCCCTGCTGCATGGTCACATGGTACAAAGACAGGGAGAGAGGGAATTAGCATAAAATATAGAAGTTGTTATCTATATGGTCAAGGATGAAATAAACTTGGAGAGCTGTCTCCTAGTACAAGAACATTAACAGTAAAAATTCTCTTGTAGAGTACAAATGAGTCAACTATTATTCTGAATGTAAGATGTAAAACTACTTCAAATGAACTAATAAAAAACAAGGCCAAAAAGTATATTTCTGAGTTTGATTATTAGAGCAATGATATTGTGAATACACTTTGTTTTATTTCATTTTCATGATGATTTGTTCCTATGGATGTTATCCATCTATGTGTGAGTATGGACATTACAAAATAAATTTACATTTATATATATAGATATACAGAGAGATATACAGGGGAATATATAGAAGTATTTGCTAACTTCATGGGAAGGATTTTTTTCTTTTCTTCCATTGAGGCCTTGTAATGAAAGTTTATTTTGATAATGAAACAATCATGTGGGATGTCAACTTCCTAAGATGAATATGGAACAATTTCTGTTAAGTATATTTATACACTTTCAAGGAAAATAATTCATGACTATGTTATAGGTATTGTTTTGTTTACAGCTTCTTGACCAACTAACTTCCAGGATCTTTTTCTCTCATGATTGCAGAACTGTGGGAGTTGGATGCACTTAACTGGAGTACAGTGGGCATGGGAAAGAGCTGTCACCATACCCCAAATGTAGCTTCTATTAAAAAAAAAAAATTAGTTCATAAAGTGTAGAAAGATAGATAGATAGATAGATAGATAGATAGATAGATAGATAGATAGATAGATAGATAGATAAAAGCTTCTCAATATTTGTGTCTTTTACCATACTAGCAGCAAACTGAAATGAGGAAAGCAAAATGTCTTTAATGAGTGGTCCTGTTCCTGAAATCAAAAGTTAATTTTCACTTTTTTGCTAATTAAAAAATCTTACCATATTTTCTCAGGCTCCATTCCCTAACCACGATCTGACTGCACAAAGTAAGCAATCACCAGCAGTTGGTGTTAGGTTGTCATCAAAAGCAACAAAAATCTATACAGTATTTGTTGCCAAAACATGAGAATAAACCAGATGCATTTTAAAATCATATACTCAATGTCTACAAGATAAGGAACAAATTTATCGTGTTTTAAAGACATGGGTAAGCTCTGCAAAAAATCAGCAGGAGCTTAACAATAATGAAGACTCATTATTATATTACCCATTTGAAAGGTTGTTCAACAGAGTGATATGTTTTCATCATCAGAAGTTAAATATCCTCTTTTAAAATCATCTTTTTTATCTGGGCAACCGGGTGTAAGAACAAACAGTAAGTGGTCTGTGCTGAAGACTGTTGTAGTGACTAGTCATTTGTTCTGGTAATTAAACATAAACTCATGTTGAAGCAAAGAGTGCAAATGTTGGGAGTCCACAATCTTAAAATTTTTAATGTTTTTGTGTTGTAGAGGCTACATGAATAGTCATGTGTTTACTTTCATAAGACAGCTACTTGATGTTTCAGTGAATTTACTAAGAAGGAAAGGTATGAACTTACAAAACTAATTGTACTACAGGCTTCTTCATTTGTATGGCAAAAATATACATTCAAAAATAGTAACTAGATAATGAAAGAATGTAGAAGATTCTGTACTTTGGCATGTTCACTTGTTTTGAACGTGAACATTTCTGAGAGTAACTAATTATTCTTAAAGACTGACTATCAACTCCTATGGTAATATCTCACATACAGATTTTTCTGCTCTCCAACTCTCACTTTTAGCCCCTCTCTGTCACCTTATCTTCTTTCATGCTATCAGTTTAAATTTAACTTGTTCAGAACTGATTGAATAGTAATTTCTACTTCCCTTTCTTTCCTACATCCCTTGTTTCAATCTTTTTTTTTTTTTAATGGCCTTGTTCTCCATGTCACTTGCTTGCCTCCAAGCTTGATGTCATCCTCAGTGCTGCAATTCTGCCTCAGACCTATAAAATATGTCTTGCCAGTCTCATTTGGCACAGATAGTTTCTTCCTTTTTCTTCATTTATAAATCCTTTCTTTCCGCTGGTTATTCATTCAGCCTTCTTGATATTTTCAATATTTTTAAAAATCTTAATGGTTTTAAGATTAAGAACAATCTTCCTACTATTGTTAATTGCCTAGGTTACTTCATATTTTCCATAATGATTGTGATGATGCAAATGTCCTGTCAAATATATTTTACTGAGTTAAGGGGAACTACAGAGAAAAAGGGAATAAATCATATTTAATGTATATATTGAATGAAACAAAAATTAATGTTCTCACAATACAGCAGAATGTACATAAAATTAGCATCAATGAACATATTTTCCAATTTTAAATGTAGTAAAGCAAAGAACTTCTCCACGACCAACCCCTTGTCATGGGGGAGAAGCTTGTGTGCCCTTATGAGGCTGCAAGTTATGCTGGCGGTGGTTTGTGCCCCCGGTAGGGTCTCCAATGCTAGTCAGGTCTCAACTGAAGGGTCAGACAAAGTGTGTCCACGGGCAGGATGGGCTTTCCAGCGTCCTGGCAACCATCCTAGGAGAAGGACAACTCTCACTCCAAACCCGGGCAGATGGAGCTCGCTTAGCCCTGTAAGGCCATCCATCTATGAGAAGGATACTCTAACTAAACCTACGTCCTGAGGACTTCACTGTCACCGTCCAAGCTTGCTTGGCCCTGGCAGATGAACCTCAGGAGTAAAGAGTGGGGCCAGTTCCACGCACGCTGCGCCTCACCTAAAAAATCCACTGTGCAGGCTTGAAGGCTACACCCACATTTGCAAAGCCCTGAAGCGACAGACGGGCAAAACAGCAGGTGAGAAGG
>VXBX01000963.1:0-39259 GCA_013400415.1 Scytalopus superciliaris
AGCCCCCCCAGCACCAGGCTCTGCTGTAAACCACACGTGTGGGGCTGCTGGAGGGGCTGCAGAGCAGCTGAAACCTCCACCTTGGGGTTCCTCAGTGTCTCCCCCTCCAGACCCAGATGCAGCAGGAAGGGCAGGGCAGGGCAGGGCAAGGCAGGGCAGGGCAGGACAGGGGTGGGACAGCAATTGTGGGGCATGTGAAGAGCTGCCTGTACCCTCAGAGCTGCAATGCTGTGGAGCTGCAGGTGAATTCCTTCAGCTGGGGGTTTCACTCCTTGGCAAGCCCTGATGGTTGTGCTGCTGTTTGCAGAGGTTTCACTTCTTTTCAGAGAGCAATCACTCTGTTGAAGGGGCTCTTGGAGTTTCTATGATGGATGTCACTCTCCTGCTGTATATCTTAAATGTCTCCTATTAAACCTGCAGGTGGCCACCCCATAGTCATTTGGAATTTATCTTCACTGGGATATTAAATACAAGCCAGAAGATTCAGGGGGGTGCTTCGACTCCTGCTCACCTTTACACATTTGCTCAAGTGCTTTTGTGGACAGGGTAATTTGCTGAAGCAGGGCTGAAATGGCTCAGTCCTGTTTGCCTTTGAGAGAATGGCCATGTGGGCACGGGGTCAGACAGGCTGTGTTTCCAGACAGATGGACACCCAGGAGTGGTCAGAGACCTCCATCACACCCCTCTCGGCATTTAAATATTTCAAAGCCATTTTAGCCTTAGGCACGTTCCACATTTCCCATCACAATGGCTTTGGCTTTCAGCAAAACCTTCCAGCTGAGGAATTACACAAAGCCTGCCATGCAGCAGCACTGCATCCCTGAAAGACCTGGCAATTCAGCCCTTTGGCAAACAGGCCCTCCAGCCCTCCAGACTCCAGGAGAAAAGCATGAATAATGGATATGAGCCAAGGCAGAATTTAGGCTGCTCTTGGGTTGTTGTACTGACAGCTCATCAGCTCACTGAGGACCCATCAGCTGCACAGATTCCTCCAGTCCCCACGTGCCTTCCCTCACAGGGGCCAACAGAGCAGTTCAGCTGAATTTGTGCTTTGTCTGCAAGAGATTTTTCGGCTGGAATACTATTCTCTTGATGGACACAGCAATTTATGACACTGCTGGGTTATACACCCCCAGCCAGGTCTCATTAGTGGCAAATATGTTACTCCAGAGCTCTCTCTGGGGAAATGGAGTTGAGAAATCCAGCCCAAGAGCAAGAGGGTCAGGCCAGTTTGAACATGGAGCTCTCAGGAGGGGTTTGAGGCACACAGAGGTTTGGATGTTTTTACCCTGCTTGACACAGGGGGTAGCTCAGTCTGTTTATACAAGAGCTTTTGGAACTTGAGAGATGTGGAGAACTGGATTGCTGTCACACACGAGTGATAATGATAATCTAAAGGAATGAACTTGGACCTAAAAGACTCATTTTTCTACATAATAATAATAAACCTTCCCTCCACTTAAGGAAAACTTGTGTTTGGAATAATACAATGGGATGGAGGAAGCTTCAAACTGACAGGAAACATGGGTGGAATCCACACTTATAGAACCACCTGGGAAAGGTCCACACACCAACCCACTGAGGACCTCAGAAGAGCAGGAAGTGGGTCCTGGGCAGCCCACAGGGCTCTCTCTGCTGGAATGGATTTCACACATGGCAAGGCTCCAGCCACAACTTCCAGTGTGGTTTTGTGCTCCAGTCAATAGTCTGAGCCTGTTCTGTGCTTTGAGTGCCTTTTAGTACCAGTTCTACAAAAGCCAGGTCTCTTCCCTTCTTCCCCCCCTCAGAGCTGCTGCCAGGCTCTCAGTGCCAGCTCCTGCCCAACCTTCCTGCAGGTAACTGGTGATTCTGAACCACAAGAAACCAGCACTAACCCCACGGCAGCAGCCAGAGAGTGGCAATTATCCTTTCTGTGCACATATAAGATGGCTGCTTCTTATCAGCACATTAAAATCACCCTAACTCAACACTAAATACGTCTCTTCTCTCAGAAACTGCAGGGAGAAAGAGAAAGCACAAGCCCACCACGCAGGAGCTCAGCTCCCCTCTCCATCAGCAGCATGTGACACGTGCACAGCTGGCCCTGGCACACAGCACCCTGTCCCTGGCACCTCCCTTGGCACCCAGGGCAGTGCCAGCAGCAAATGCACAGTGACAAGGGAAGGCTCAGCACTGGTGAGCAGCAGTTCCCAAGGGCAGCCTCTCCCCGAGCCAGGCTGCAGGAGGTTTGACACTAAATACGTGGCCCAGCTGTGCACAGATGTTGTGTGCTCTTTCTCTCAGCTCTCTAAAAAGCTGAGAAATCACAACAAGCTCTTTGTTGTGGGCAAGGCCAGGGTGGCCCATTTCTTCTCACACCTGTAGGCATTGCTTGCTGCATCACTGCTCAGCCTTTGCATCTGGTTGCTTCCTCGCTCCCCACAGCGTGTTGCATTATTAAATTCCCCCAGAGGGAGATGGATCCATCTTTATGAGAAAGATCTAAAGCTGTTGGAGAGTCCAAAGGAGGGACACAGGGATGGTCAAGGGTCTGGAGGGGCTGTATGAGGAGCAGCTGAGGGCACTTGGGTTGGTCAGCTGGAGAAGAGGAGACTGAGGGGAGACCTCATGAGGAACAGCTCCCATTTCTGCTCTGTGTGACAGGGACAGCACCCAGGGAATGGCTGGAGCTGTGCCAGGGCAGGGTTAGGGTGGATCTCAGGGAAAGGCTCTTCCCCCAGAGGGTGGTGGGCACTGCCCAGGCTCCCCAGGGCAGTGGGCACAGCCCCAAGGCTGCCAGAGCTCCAGGAGGGTTTGGATGATGCTCTGGGGCACAGGGTGGGATTGTTGGGGTGTGTGTGCAGGGCCAGGAGCTGGACTGGATTATCCTTGGGGGTCATTCAACTCAGGGAATTCTGTGATTCCATGATCTCCAGCAAGGTTTTGTCCACCTGGCCACAGTCTGTGTCCCAGAGAGCATCTCAGCTCGTGCAACACTACAAGAAAGCCCAACTGAAAGCAGAGCACCCTCATTCCTATTCTGCCCTTGCCAAATGGGGCATCAGCCCCTGGGCTGGTTTGCCAACACTGATCACCTCCAGCCCTGGGTCCTGACACCCCAAATTCAAGTGGAGCAAAGCTTGGACACAACAGAGAATGCAGTGACAGAAAAGGAACCACGTCACAAACGTGTTGTGTGATTCAGAGTGGCAAAACAAAACCTTTCCTTGTGTTTATTTTCCCTGCTAACACAATTCCCCCCTTTTCCTGCCTGCTCACACTTTGGCTCCATGAACAGCTTTGCTCCTCAAGATGTTAAGTCAGAACAAGGAGAGCTGATCCACATAGAGGGATCAGATGAGGCTGAACCTGCCCTAAAGACCGTCAGTCACTGCCACTGTCACTGCCACTGCCAGCCCCAGGGCACACAAATGTCACTGCAAACACAGCATTTATTCTCACCCAGCTCAGTTTCCAGCCTTTAGGGGTTTGTGCTTTAGTGGCCTGGCTGCTGCTGGTTTCTACCAGAGAGCAGAAAACGGGTGTATTAGGAGAGAAGAGCAATTTCAGTGCCACCCTGGGAGTCCCCCAGGCTCTGCTGCTCCATTTACTGCCGCACCCAGGCAGGTGTGACAGTCACACCTCAGGAAAGCCAAGTGCCCAACCCCACGGGAAACCACAATCATGAGCAAAGGGTCAGCAAGAAAGACATTTAAAGCGGTTTAACTGGCAGTTTTCTGAGGTGCTTGAAAGTGTGGAGGCTCTTTAGTCCAGGAGGAATCTCACAAGCAGGCAGGGAGCAAAGAAGGACATTAATCCGAGTCTCTGAGATCAGGGGATGCTGCTTTATGTTTTGATTTCTTTTCTGTTTCCTGTGGGACATCCAACCTGCACCTTCACACCACCTCCCTGGGGGGGTTTTGCTCAAGAAACCACCTCACAGTCCAGGTAACCAGTGGCAGTCACACCCAAACTCCTCCTGAGGAGCAGCACCTTTGACTCCTAAGCTCTCAGTTGTGGCTGGTAAAAATCGAGTCAGTGGTTTGATCTTCATTAATAAACCTTTCACTGGCACAGGTTGGGCAGAGAAGCTGTGGCTGCCCCAGCCCTGGGAGTGTCCCAGGCCAGGTTGGATGGGGCTTGGAGCAACCTGGGCTGGTGGGAGGTGTCCCTGCCCATGGCAGGGGGTTGGAACAAGATGATCTTTAAGGTCCCTTCCAACCCAAACTGGCCTGGGATTCTGTCAAATGCCCCCAGAAAGACACATGTGAGCTCTCCAAACAACTGGGACAAGCAGATCCTTTTCTGCCCCTACAAACCCCAACACATCCACCATCCCCCCACCAAAGCCATCTCTGTCTTGGGTTGGAAATGGAACAATTATATCCCAGCATTTCATTTCTGTATCTTTATAGGACTAAAGAAATTCAAAGACGCAAAAGGAAATGAAAAATGCCAAGTGAATCATAAGCTATTGTAATTCAGTGAGGGTAAAGTTCTAGTTGGGATCCAATTTAAGGTAGACTTATATTTTATTTGAACTGTTCATTCCTACTTACAAGCATATTAGGTTAGGTCCAGTCCACAGGCTTGAAATACCCACTGGACACTAATATTTGTCAGTAGAAAATAGAGAAAACATGAAAATCTCTTGCCATTAATATCACTCAGACAGTGAGTGTACACCCTGACATTTCTCCCTTCCTGCAAGGAGTCCCTGCTTTGCAAAGCAAATTCCACCCTGTAGCTTTGAACTCCTGTGGAGAAAAGATAAAAGGTGAAAACGGCGCTCTTTGAAAGTCACCACCAAGATTTCTGCCAACTTGAGACGAATCAGGTTTGACCCGTGATTTGCTCTGGGACCACAAACACCCCTCAGCTCCTCAGCAGCTCATTGTGCACCTCCATGTCAAGGGCACTGCTGCATCTCGTGGAGATCAAACCTTGTGAGGATCCAAAGTGTGGCAGGATCACAGCAAGGAGCTCCAACCCCTTCCCAATCCACCGAGGAGACCACGGAAGGCTCTGAACTCCAACCCCAGCACAGCCACAGTGCCAGCTCTGCAGCAGAGACATCTCCTCTCCACTGACAGGCTTTGCAATGAATGGTTTCTGCTTAGCATGGTGAAATAATGCTTTTAATTGGAGGATTTGTGGCCAGGCACAAAACTTTTCAGGCTTTTGTCGCTTTGTGAAACAAGGGGAGCTTCTCATGGCAAACAGGAGAGTGTTTCATCGTGGACAACGTGGTTTTGCATGGGCAAAACTGAGAATTGCTGCACAGGAAAGGAAACAAAGAGTTGTACTATTGCCTCTCGGAGAAATTTTACACCTCCAGACAGCCTCTATTTGCAACAGATGAATCACTGTCATTCACAAACACTAAACTTGTAAACAAGATGATCTAATACACCGTTCTGATTTGAAAAGCAGGTCTGGAGGAAGATCTGGACACAGACCCCAGGGCATCACAGCTCCTCTTGCTGAGCAGCTGCATCTCCTCCCACCTCAGTGTTTGTCCCCAGCACTCAGCCTCTGCTCCCTTCACCCGGATTCTACACCTTACTTTGCCAAGAACTTGGAATCCATCACTGGAAATGTTCTCCCTCAGCATCCTCCAGCTCCAGCAGCCACTGGTTTTATTGTCAGAATGTGCTCAAAGCATGAGAATAAATACTCAGCTTCATAAAACTCTTCATGGGAAATGATGAATAAATGTACACAACGATCCCAAGAGATAATCTGATCACCAGTTACCACTTATTTCAGTGATGGGTCCCTCAGGCATGAGCAAAGTGGCCCTTTGGTGTCCCACATCACCCCAAGCCCAGTGAGATGCTCCAGGTGAACACCACGAGGTGCTGAAAGAGCCTCCCCTGAGCCCAGCCCAGAGCAGGGTCTGCATCAGCACCCCCACACCCCAGGACTGTGACCCTGAGTCCTCCCACACTGAGAAAAACAGTTTAGTTTCTCTATTAAAATGCATTCCCAGATCACGTTGAAGCCTCAAATTAGCAGGAGGTAAATGCCCTCCATTTGCTGGAGGTTCTTCCCCAGGACCAGCTTTCCTAAAATCACCTGTTGCTCCTTGGACTGACAAATGTGCAGCTCCCAGAAGTGCTTGGTTGGAATAATTGTTCCAATGCTTTTGTGCTGCTGATGCAGGAAGGCCTTTCCCCAGCTTATTATCAAAGCATTTCACCCAACTGATGATTCAGCCTTTTTGCTTCAAGTATAAATCACCTTCCAGATAAAGTCTTGCTAGAAAGATTAAAAGGAAACTCTCTGCAAGGATAACCAGTGGATCAGCAAGGAAAAATGGGCTGAGATTTGTCAACTTGCTTTCTCCTTGCCCTCCTAATTCCTCAGTTTATCACAGGAAAAGGCAGGGATATTTGCAAGGTAAATTGTTTGATGCAAAGCCTGGACTAAAGCCCCTCTAGAACTGCAGGAAGGCTGTCTTTGTTCACATATAAAGCACCTGACTCCTTAGGAAATGAGTGGATAATCCTTCACAAGAAACCACTCCCTTTGGACAGACCTGAGCCCAGACCAGCCAACTCAAGGCCAAACTCTCACTGTCCTGACCATCACTGGACACCCAACTTTTCCCTTTGCCTGATGGCACCACAAACCAGCTTTGTCACTCTCAAATCTGCTTCCAGGACAGAGCAGGTTAAACAGTTAAATTGCTGCTGAGCTGCTAAGGCAGGTCCCACCCTGCCATCCCCACTGCAAACTGTAAATCCCAACTTTTCTCAACACCCCCCAGTCAATGGAGCAGCAGGAAGAGGGGAGCAAGAACCGAGCCCTGTTGCTGCAGGGTAATCAATCAGCCACTCATTTGCAGGAGGAAATGAATGGCCCATTAAGGAAGAAGCTCCGACCTCAACTTTCCTGGCTGGGTCTCAGTCCCAGACTGCCTGGCATCAGAGGGGTTTGGGTTCTGAAGAGCAGCCCCCAAGCTTGGACAGCAGGAGGGGAGAGGGTTTGCACAAGCAAAGTGGCAAACCTACCCCCCAAACCTACATGGGCTGAAGGAAGGGCTCTGCTAAGCAGCTTTCCTACACTCATGGGATGATTTGGGTTGCAAAGGACCTTAAAGCTCATCTCATTCCACCCCCAGCCATGGGCAGGGACACCTTCCACTAGCCCAGGTTGCTACAAGTCCCATCCAGCCTGGCTTGGACACTCCCAGGGCTGGGGCAGCCACAGCTTCTCTGGGCACCCTGTGCCAGGGCCTGCCCACCCTCACAGGGAGGAATTTATCCCTCATATCCAACCTCAACCCACTCTCCTCTGGTTTGAAGCCATTCCCCCTTGTCCTGTCACTACAGTTGCTGATGGAGAAGTCCTCTCTGGCTTCCCTGAAGGTCCCCTCAGGTACTGGAATGTGCTGTGAGGTCTCCACACAACCCTTTCTTCTCCAGGCTGAGCACCCCCAGCTCTCCCAGCCTGTCTCCATAGACAAGTTCCTCCAGTCTCCTTATCAACATTGTGGCCTCCTCTGGACTTGCTCCAGCAGTTCCATGTCCTTCTTATTTTGAGAGCCCCAGAACTGTACAGTTTTCCATGTTTTCTTGTTAGTTAGTGGAAGAAAAAGCACAGCCTTTTTTGTGACTAATGCATAATCACGGTTTACAGAGACCACGTCTTGCCTCTCATGGCCCACAGCCTTTTGCGAATCTTAATTAAGCAAAACATTGAAAGTAGGTTCACAGCTCAGCTCTGATGAGTACCCTGCACCAGGGGAATCTTGCTCTCCTTGAGGAGACCAGACACTGGGGCTGGCAGGGAAAGCAGCTCCACCACTGCAGAATTTTCCTGACTCAAAAAACATTCTCCTCAGCACTGGAGAACCCAGACGGTGAATCAAAGCTCCCCGAGCAAGTAATAACCTCTGACACCCACATGTCTGAGCTTAAACATGCTGGGTTGTTTCCTGCCCTCCCCAAACCAAGGGGGAGGACCCTGACACGTGTTCATTTACTCCACCATTCCAGTTGTGGATGTAAGAGGGAACATCTTCCAGCTTCTTCCTGTACAAACCCACTAAGGGCCCAGCAGGGATCAGGCTGATTCAGGATGGATGGATTGCACCAAGGGAGGGGATTCTCCCCCTCTACTGTGCCCCTGTGAGATCCCACCTGAAGTGCTGCCTCCAGCTCTGGGATCCTCTACACAAGAAAGATGTGGATCTGCTGTAGTGGGTCCAGAGGAGGCCACAAAGATGCTCCAAGGGCTGGAGCCCCCTCTGCTCTGGAGACACCTCTGGGGGTGTTCACCCGGAGAAGAGAAGGCTCCAGGGAGAGCTGAGAGCTCCTTCCAGTGCCCTAAAGGGGCTCCAGGAGAGCTGGAGAGGGACTTGGGACAAGGGATGGAGAGACAGGACACAGGGAATGGCTTCCCACTGCCAGAGGGCAGGGTTAGATGGGAATTGGGATGAAACTCTTCCCTGTGAGGGTGGGCAGGCCCTGGCACGGGTTGGGCAGAGAAGCTGTGGCTGCCCCATCCCTGGGAGTGCCCCAGGCCAGGTTGGAGCAACGTGTGGAAAGTGTCCCTGTCCATGTCAAGGGGTGGGACTGGATGAGCTTTAATGTCCCTTCCAACCCAAACCAATCTGTGATTTGTGATTCCATGACTGCCGCATTTCTGGTCCCCCTGCCCAATGTGGCAGCTGCTTCCACAAACATCAACTGTGGAGGCTTTTCAGTCGTTGTTGCAGCAAGTTTTGGGGTTTTCCTCCTTTCTAAATGTGATGAACTCGGAGCAGGCATAGAAAACACCAAAACAAACGCCAAGTGGCCAGAGACGTGCATGTGACTGAAGCTGTGAAGAAGCTGAGGGCTGCACAGAGTGGATCTTCTCCACCCACAGCTTCTCTCAGCTGCTAACCTGCAAAAGCACAGCCAGGTCCTCAGCCAGCAGAGCAGCACAGGGAGGGGGGGACAGCACTCAGGGACAGGGGGCAGAAGTGGCCCCTGGCATCATGGACACCTTCTGTTGAGTGGCACAATGTTTTGGGGGTTTATCAAACCCATCACACACAACAACAGAAGGTCCAGAGACCCTCAGATCTGCCCGGAAGGTGAACCCACCAAGCCCCAAAGCCTGGGCTGGGGTCTCAGACATGAGACAACAAACACCCCACTGCAGCTCCCCCAGGAATGTGTTCCCAATGAGATTAATGGGCATCCAGGAGGATACTGTAATAGCTCCAAAACAGCCCCCAAAATCAATACCCCCATTGTAAGCTCTGGGTTTTGCATGTGGTACAAAAGGCAGTTTGGGAGAAGATGATCTAATACACCACATATTGATTAATCAATTCAGGCAGGATGCTAATGGGCTTCTCTTACAACCCTTGGCACAAGGAGGAAGGAGCGGGAATGCTGAATGAGAAGGGGAGAAACTGGTTGTGTGCTGAAGTTTCAGGGAGAGGGGGGGCTTGGAGTGGGGAAATGGGCCCTTCCAGAGATCACTCTAAGTGATCAGAGACTGGCAATAAATGGAGGAACTGAGATACGAATGGAGAAGGTAATAAATCAGGTATATTGGCTTCAAACCCGGCAGAATTGTACCTTGCAATTTACTGTGGTTGATGAAAATCCTTTCCTGTTGCTACAAAAACCCTCACAGGAAGGACTGTGAAAGAGCCCAGCATGGGTCTGGAGCCTGTAATGAAGCAGCCTGAACACACTGCCATCCTCCTGCCAGGGAAATGGGCTGAGGGCATTATTAATGCCTGCTTTAGTTATTTTGCCACATAAAATACGGATTCAAACAATAGCATTGCACTGAAAGGCAGCAGAGCCATTCAGTTGTTGCTCACTGGGAGAGGTTGTCCTGCTCTGTAACGTTGCAAAGGGTAAAACTGACCAACCAGGAGGTTCTGACAACCTGCAAAGACCCTTGTGAGGAAACTCAGCCTCATCTTCTTCACAGCCAACGGAATCGTGCCAGGTATGAAGGTGAGAAAAAGGCTTTGTAAAATTGGAGTTGCCCAAACTAGTCCTGGGTGTGGGTGTTTACCCCACCTGGTGCTGCTCACTGAGGTGAATTGAAAGTCTGATCACAAAGGCTCCACCCAAGACAGGAAGACTTCCTCAAGGGAGGAAAGCTCGAGGTACAAAACACTGAGTCGCTTTTGCCAGCCAATATTGTGCAATTTGGTAAGTGATTTAGTCCAGGACGTTGTGAGAACGTGCTCCTCCTCACCCACCCATCCCACCAGCAGCTTGGGGTGCCACAGCAATTCCTACACGTGGCCAACACCACAGGGACAAAGGACATGCTGCAGGAAAGCAAATCCACAACCTCAAACCACCACAGGCCATGACAGTGGCCCAAAGGCTCTTACAGCACCCGTGAGAAAATAGGAACAACCCTCCTAAAAAGCAGGAAGGGGTAATCAAACAAGGGGAAATGCACAAACTAAATCACTTTTCCATCCAGAACAAGCTTTCCCAGACTAACACAAGCCTTCCCCAGCCCTTCCAGAAGACTCACATTGTAGAGGATGTCGGTCCAGCCCTCCATGGTGATGCACTGGAAGACGGTGAGCACAGCAAAGAGGATGTTGTCAAAGTTGGTGATGCCATAGTTGGGCCCTGGCCAGTACTCCCTGCAGGTGGTCCCGCTCTCACACTGCCTGGCAGGAGGCTCCTCTCCACATGGGAAATCTCCCACCTCATCACCTGAAAAGAGGGAAGAAAAGTCACCAACCAAAGCCGTGCAAGCAGCGGGTGCTGCCGGATCCTCCTCGTGGCACTGCAGGAATAGGATTTGTATTTTGGGTTTCCTTGTGCCACTACAGAGTCATCATTCCCATGTAATCACTCACTCACTGCTCTCAGAGAGGGGTTAGTGGCAGGGTGGAGCAGAGCCAGCCCTAAAGTGCCCATAATTTATAGTTTGCCCCAATGCTCAGCCATCTCGTGTCATGGAATCACGGAAATGGTCTCTGAGATCATCAAGTCCAACCATAAAGCCAGCCCCACCACCAAAGTCATCACTAAACCATGTCCCCAAGTGCCATTTCCACCTGGTTTTTAACACTTCCAGGTATAATGACTTCTGTTTCAATGCCTGACCACCTTTTCAGTGAAGAAATTTTCCCTAATATCCAACTGGTGCAAGTTGAGGCCATTTCCTCTCATCCTGCCCCTCATCACCTGGGAGAAAAGACTTCCAAACTGCTCAGAATGACAGGTGGCTACATCAAAAATCCTGAAAACAGTGTAAGAGCAGCTGCATATGAGAAACATCACAAAAAATCTCCAACAGTGTGGAAAAATCAAGGGCTGGGGGTCAACACCTACTTCAAACACCCTCCCACAGCACAGCCAAGGGCTAAATATTGGCCCTATAACATTAAACCCAAAGGGGAGGCTCTGAATTAAGAGAGTTCTGGTTGTGGACAGCCCTAAAATTGTCCAGGTACAGATGTTAGACCACAGCTGATCACAAGGCACCAGCCCAGCAGCCTGGAGAGTGGGCTGAGGGCTCCAACCCCTCTTTAACTCCAGGGGAACATCCAGCTCTGGGATTATCCAGTGTTTTTCTGCTGGGTTTCATTTCAGACCCAAACAAGGCAGAGGAGGATGAGTTTGTCAGTGAAAGACCACAAAGGATGGCCAGGAGGATGCCCAGCATCTTCCAGGGTAAAGCCTGAAGCCTTGCAGAGCAGCTGGTAAAATTAAAGTGCCGAGTTTGCAGAGTAAACAAATACCCTAAGTGATATTCCTATTTACAGAGGGGAGCATTAAAGGGTTTTCACAGTGACACGTTATGGTAATGGAGCAGCAAACTGCACAAAATCAAATTCACCAGGGGCAAAACAAGAGCAGCACACACACACAAAAAAAGAAGAATTAGGAATAATCATTCCACAGAGCAAAGGCTGCAGGAGGGAAACGAGATTGTCACTGTGGACCAGGATATAAGTGTATATTTATACACATATAGGTGTATTTATATGCGACACACTTTCCTGTTGACTCAACACCTTGATGCAGGGCAGATCTCCAGCTCCCATATGGGTCACCACAGGCTTTCACAAGGGCTTAGGGAGAGAAGCCTGCAAAAAGAAAATGCCAAATGTGGCTCTGCACACCACTTGGGAGGGTGCATTAAAAGAGGATCCAGTTTCAGCTCACTTTGGCCTCTTGTTGCTAGGTGATGCTCTGAAAATTCAATGTATATCTACCACAGAGGGTTGGGTGGGTTTTTTTTTCCTTTCGGAAAAAGGGAATCGAAACTGGCCCTTACTCCCATAGCTGGGAAAGACAGAGAAAAGGGGAATATCAAGGAAAAATGGGGAAACAAATGTGATGCCCTTCTCTCTTGGAGCAGCTTCAGGGCACTTGGGCTGGGTTAGATGCTTAAAAATAATCCTGTGTCATCTCTGGAGGATTCAGGGAGAGGGAAACGTGTCAGGGATCCACTGGGAACATGCCCTGCCATCACAGAACATCCTCAACTAGAAGGGACCCACAAGGATCATCGAGTCCAACTCTGAACAGCCCACACAGGGGCCAAACCCACAGCCTTGGTGTTACCAGCACCATGCCCTGACCAGCTGAGTTAACGTTGATTTTTACCCATTTTTCATTAGAATAAAGACACATTTCCCCCAGCTCAGAGGAGTCAGGCTGAGTGGCAAATTGCCAGATTTTGGCCCCCAGCATCCCTCACCACTGCAGTTTATTACCGACCTACCCAGGGCTACTGGACTGTTGTTGACACCTCCACTTGGCTCCCCTCATGCTGCACTGAGGTAACAGTTGGTGGCTCCTGACTCCAAAAAAAAAAAAAATCCCAGGAGTTTGCTCACTTTGGGGGTTTGGAACAGAAACAAGCGTGAGCTCCTCCAATTTCCAACCCTCTGACAGAGGCATCTCTTTAATGAGACTCACATTTCCACGCTCAGACCCCTTTGGAGCCCGTGGCTCGTTAATGCACCTCTTTGGAGATGCTGATTAGGTTTTAAAAGGCTCGGCTGATGGTTTGTGGGCTGCTCTGCTGCTCCAGGGACAGCAGCGCCAGGAAACCTCAGCACACTCTCCCTTCCAGGAACACCATAGCGGCATTTCCCGCCGAGCAGCTGGAATGGATCCCATAATTCACCCAAAAACATCAGGACAGAGCACAGGAACATTCCACACTGCCCAGGGAGGCGGTTCAGGGATGCTGAGCCGTGTCCTCCCACCGAGGTGGCAGGGAGAGAATCATGGAATGTGCTGAGTTGGGAGGGATCCACAAGGATCAGCCAGTCCATCCCCAAGAGTCACTCCCTGTGCCCCAGAGCAACATCCAAACCCTCCTGGAGCTCTGGCAGCCTTGGGGCTGTGCCCACTGCCCTGGGGCGCCTGGGCAGTGCCCACCACCCTCTGGGGGAAGAGCCTTTCCCTGAGATCCACCCTAACCCTGCCCTGGCACAGCTCCAGCCATTCCCTGGGTCTGTCCCTGCTCCCCCCAGAGCAGAGATCAGTGCCTGTCCCTCCTCTGCCCCTCCCGAGGGAGCTGGACCTGCAATGAGGTCTCCCCTCAGTCTCCGCTTCTGCAGCTGGACACCCCAAGTGCCCTCAGTGCCCTCACACGCTGCCCCTCCAGGCCCTGAACCATCTTGGCTGCCCTCTGGTTTATTTTCCTAACATTCCATAGGAACACAAGCAAGAATTTGTCCCTGCATGTGCAGAGCTCTGTGCAAACTGAGTGTGCTAAACTGTTTCCCAGAAGATGCCCAGAGAATTGGCAGGATTTTGTTTTATCACCATTTGAATGCGTGTAAATAAATCAATATTAAGGCCTATTAGGGATAATCACTGAAAATACAAGACTGTGTTTTAAAGACAGTCAATATTACCTTAAAATGCAATGATTCGAAGACAAGAACAATATTTTCATCTGTTTATAGCTCAGTTGCCCAGAGAAGCTGTGGCTGCCCCATCCCTGGCAGTGCCCAAGGCCAGGTTGGATGGGGCTTGGAGCACCCTGGGCTGGTGGGAGGTGTCCCTGCCCATCAAAGGCCTCCTTGCCTTCTTCCATTTATTTTTCAGTTGCTCTCAGTCTTTCCAATCTTTTACTATTTCCCACCAAAGTTTTCTCATACCCACACAACTCAACCCAGAAACCTTCCAAGGAAACTCAACACTCATAGAGTCAAACACAATGTGAATGTGAATAGACACCAGTAAATGAGAAAAATAATAATAATAATTTTAAAAAACCCTCCTGTTGAAACAACAGGAATTTGGGTTTGTATCTCTACTATGAAATAAACTCTTCCATGTGAAGAGATCTAAGCACGTTCTCCTCATTCTTGTGCAGACTGAGAGCAGCCCAGGGGTGCTGTGGGGGTGTTACAGAGAGGAGAATTTATCCCAGTGAATGTAGAACTGGCACAGAAAGTGAAACTCCAAAACCCTTGGAATTGGTGGATAAAGAGGAAGAAAACACCGTGAATGTGGAAGAAGGTAAAGGAAAAACAACATAAGAGCAGGACAGGAGGGTCCTGATGAGGAGGAGATGATGGGGACCAGAAGCACCATGATGACACCCTGGGAGGGTGTGGAGCCCAGAGCTCACCTGTCTCGTTGGAGAAGCAGGTTTTGTGGAACTTGCCCATGTAGAACTCCAGGCCGATGATGGCAAACATCACGATGGCGAAGAAGAGGAGCAGCCCGATCTGGAGCAGGGGCACCATCGCCTTCATGATGGACTTGAGGACAACCTGCAGGCCTGTGGGGACAAGGAAAACACATCGCTGAGGGGAGGGGGAATGGTAGGAGAGAAGGGCTGTTCAAGGGAAAGTTTAGGATTGGCAATCCCACCAATGCTGCTTTATCCAGGGTATCATAAAAATAATGGCATGGCCATAACGAGCTCAAGAGCGGGAGAGACAATCAAGAGTTGTGTTTTCATGGTGTCTCTTCTTCAGGTGACACATTCAAAGGTCTGTTAAGCTTCAGAGACACAAACTGGTTTGCCCTGGAGCTGGACCAGATCCTGCAGCCATGTGGATGCAGCAGCAGAGCTGGGCATGGCTCTGGTACTGCTGTCCCTGGGAGTTCTGGGCTGACCAGGAGCTGCCTCTCCCTTCCCAACAGCCACGATGCTGCTGCTGGAGAAGCAAACCCTGTCTCTGGGGCCATCCATACATAACTTTTTCACCAGCACTAAAACTCTTTTGCAATTAAAACCAGGGGAGATAAAGCAAGAGAGGCTGCAGAGATTGAGGAGGCAGATAATGTCAAACACAGGCTCACAACAAAAAACCTGCTGAGATAAGCACCAGCTTATCTGAGGGGTGGGGAATGAAGGATCATCCTTGTCCTGCCACTTTGTCCAGCACTAGTGAGGTCAGTTTGGGTACATGAAGAAAAAAGGGCATGTTGGGGAAAATCCTGAAGGGAAGTATAACCATGGCTGTGGGTGTTTCCTCCTCAAGGTTGTACATTTCCTCCAGGGGAAGGAAACCCCATCTACAGCACCCCTAAAAACCTGAGGGCAAATACTGGGGGGAAAATATTGTGCTGGTTCAGGAAACATCACCATGTCCACCAGAATGTGCCTTCCTTGGGGGGAACATGTGTCTCACACCAGGACAGGGACAGCTCTGAGGGGCCACTTTGCTGCTCTGACCTCCTTAGACTTGCACAGAAGTCCATGAAAAAGCAGCCAAAACATCTCCTTATTCGAGATCCTCAGCTCTTGCTGGAGGTCAAACCTCTCTGTTCCCCAGTCAGGAATGAAATCCACTCCTGACTCCCATCCCCTGCTTAGTGGGCAGAGGGGACAGTGACAAATAAAAAGCCACGGGGTGGGGACTGGGATGGTTTCAGGCTTGATGCAGCCCCTGGAGTTAACACCTAAAATCTATGAAGTCGCTCACTGAGTAGGAAATGCAAAGTCCCACCTGCTTTTCCCCTTCTTTCTATCCACCTTATTTAAAAGGTAAAATCCCCAGCCCAAGATCAACTGTTAAAACCCATCAGAACATCCAAGCTCAGGGCTGGGGGGCCTGAAAGCTGCAAAATTTGAGTCTCAAGTCTTCACACCCCAGAGAATTAATCCAACCCCAAAGGCAAAGGAGTCCCAGGACCAATCCCTGCCCTCACCAGCACATTGGGGAGCTCAGAGCCAAAACCAGCTGGCTGTGCACAAAGTGGGGTGAGAGAACAACACCAAGGGCAGGAGCCACACCCAGCCAAGACCCAGGGGAAGAAAATACAGCTCAGAATAGAGTGTTGGAACCCAAAAGCTCCAGAACCCCTCGGGCCAGGAGGTGACATCGCCCAGACACTCACTTGGGATTCCCGACACGAGTTTCAGGGGTCGCAGCACTCGGACGGCTCGCAGGGTGCGCAGGTCGAAGTCGGTGCCAGCAGTTGCTAAAATCCTGATAAAAACAGGGAGGGAGGGGGGAAAAACAAGTGAGATTTAAATGCAAATTCCTCTTTCCAAAGCACAGATTAGCGTCGTGATTTAGACTTTATACCTGTGGTGACATTGGCAATGGTGTGTATTGAAAACCAGCAAAATCGGGGCTGCTGAGCTGCCCAAAACTCCCCAATCTCTGCCTGCTTGTGGAGCCACTGGTCACTCTGTGACACAAAAAGCACACCAAGTCGCAGGAGGAGTCAGAGAGAGGGGACTAAGCCCCTCAGCTACTCTAGAAATTACCTGTAATAAATTCAGAAATCCCCCAAATACTGATATCTGGGATTTTCCCAATATCTGAAGCAATTTCCAGTTGTAAAGTTTAATTTTTCTTCAGAGGAGAATATTTAAAGAGCAGTGTGCAAGTATTTCCTGATACACTACAGTAACTCTGATATGAAATACAGCCCCCAAACCAAAATGCTTCTTAAAAATGAAATGGCTTCGGGGGGTAGCAAAGGAAGAAATATTGGCCACAAGCCACAGTGATGGAAACTCCTCGAGCAAGGGCTCTGTAAAAGACACACTGCCCACCAGCAAAGTTCATTAATTATTGCAGCACTTCCTCTGGTGCTTCAGCACAAATATTCTTCATTTGAGACAGCACTCCCCTGAAGGTTGGGCTTGATCTTAGAGGTCTTTTCCAACTTCAAAATTCTCTAGCACAAGCCAACTGTGGAGTTGAGTCAGACCAAACCCTCTCACCCACGGCACCAGTTACAGAGACTGGGAGTGACTGCCTTGATTTTGTTATCTCTGCCCTCATGTTGTTCTACCAAGGTGGAAGTGGCTGATCCACCAGTGGGGTCTGCAAGCCCCCCAACCACCTGGTATCAAATGCACAAGGTTCCACCACTTGGTACCCACCACTGTTGAAAGCACTGCCCATCATCTGATGCGTGGCCAACCCTTCCCTGAGAGTTCCAGCAACAACAGGGACTCCTAAACCCAGCTGAAAATTGGGATCCTGCCACAGACAGGACAGTGCCAGGCTTAGGCGATGAATCCCAGGGGATATTTTGCTCCCAGGCACAGCAAGTGTCCCGTGCTGGGGCACAGAGATGCTCAGAGCACCCTCAGTGTGCACCCAGGGGTTATCTGCCCCTCCCCAGGAGCCCTTTCATAGAATCATAGAAGTGATTGGGTTGGAAAAGATCTCCGAGATCATCAAGTCCAACCCTTGATCCAACACCACTGGATTATCAATCAGCCCATGGCACTCAGTGCCACATCCAGTCTCAGCTTAAACACCTCCAGGGATGGTGAATCCACCCCCTCTCTGGGCAGCCCATTCCAATGCCTGATCAATCTCTCTGTAAAGAATTTCTTCCCAATACCCAACCTAAACCTCCCCTGGCAGAGCTCAAGCCCTGTGCCCTCTTGTCCTGTTGCTGGTTGCCTGGGAGAAGAGACCAACCCCCACCTGGGTCCCCCCTCCTGTCAGGGAGTTGTGGAGAGTTATGAGGTCACCTCTAAGCCTTCTCTTCTCCAAACTAAACACCCCCAGCTCCCTCAGCCTCTCCCCACAGGGCTTGTGCTCCAGCCTGGTTGATTTTCTCTGGTTCCTCGATAACAGGCTGCTGAACATCCACCAATGATCAGCTGCCATAAACAAAACCACAAGAAAAAGCAGAATTTCTCAAAACAAGATGTATCATTTTGCTCTGTGCCGTGCAGGGTGTCTGCAAACACAGCAGAGTGTGTGGAGGGAGCACTCCCAGCATGGCCACACTCAGATAAAATCCCTGCCCTTGACTTACTGACTGACTTAGCCCTGCTGCAATCCAAGGCCAGGGAAGAGCAGGATCAGCATTGCTGGGCAGAAAGGGCCAGACTCCCTTGGCAGGAGGTGCTGGAGATCAGGAAAAAAGCCTGCTGAGATGTTGGATGGCGAAAGGCAAAAGCAAGCCAGGACCTGAGGAGCTGAGTATCTATTCTATAGGACACCTGTTCCCACATTTTCACGACCTTAAAATTCCCATTACATCAGCTCCAGCCATGCAGTTTGAGCACAAGCAACAGGAGACGATTTAAACTAAGAACCATCACGTGCAGAGACTTCTAATTCCATCTTCTGCACCCATGCCAATGATTTCATTCCTCTTCTCCCTTCCCTCCATCCTCACAGCTTAATTACTCACTTACAAACCCGTGCAGTGTGGTAATAACACTTCAAGTCAAAAGATAATCTTCAACATCCACCTTGGATGTTGCTCCTACCAGCACAATTAGTCTCCAGTGAGCCAAGATGGATTTGTGCTGTCATCAGGCTGGTTCCTGGTACAAGCTGAGGGAAGGGGTGCTTCATACAGTTTTAAATTCAAAGAGAAAATGGGGGAGATTGGGAGACACCATCAATCAGCTTCATGGTGCCAGCAAACATTCCAATGGCTTGAAGTCTGCATTCCAGAGTTTTCCTCCTGACAGGCTTGATATCAACAACACCCTGCTCAAACTATGGGAAGGCTCACCCTCCCTTTCCCAGTCAAAACCACCAAAGAGTCATTAAGTCCCACATCACTGGCACTGGCATTCCCCAGGCAGCCCACACAGGCACCCTACAGCCCACCATGTCCCATGGTCACATCACACAAGCCAGCCATGACCAAAGAGCTGAGCTGTCCCTGCTGCCTCTGCCCAGGAATCACTCTTGGAAAACAAAACAGCCCTGGCCAGGTTTTGCCTGGAGAGGAAAAGACAAAAAAAACCCCAGCTGTTTGCTAAACAAAGTCACCTTCAGGGGAAAAATCACAGAATCCCCTGGTTTGGGTTGGGAGGGACCTGAAAGATCATCTCATCCCACCCCCTGCCATGGGCAGGGACACCTCCCACCAGCCCAGGGTGCTCCAAGCCCCGTCCAACCTGGCCTGGGACACTCCCAGGGATGGGGCAGCCACAGCTTCTCTGGGCAACTGAGCTGTAAACAGGTGAAAATACTGTTCTTGTCTCCAAACCAGTACATTTTAAAGTAAAATTGACTGTCTTTAGTCCTATAGATACAGAAATGAAATGCTGGGATATAATTTTCCATTTCCAANAAAGCCATCCAGGCCCTCATCCAAAGTCCCTCTCCAGCTCTCCTGGAGCCCCTTTAGGGGCTCTCAGATCTCCCTGGAGCCTTCTCTTCTCCAGGTGAACCCCCCCAGCTCTCCCAGAGCTCCAGAGCCGAGGGGATCCAAGTCTTGGAGCATCTCCATGGCCTCCTCTGCACTTGCCCCAGCAGAAACAGAAGACCAAGGGGATGAGGAGGCAGCTCCAGATCCAAACACCCACCTTTGAGCCTTGCAGGTGGATGAGGCAGGTGGTGGGAAAACCCAGGTGGGCACCCAGCAGGTCTGTGCTGTGGGAGGGTTGGATGCTGCAGCCTTGTCACCCTCTGTGCCCACAGCCGCAGCTCTGCAGCCTCAGACAGGCCATGCCAACAGTGGAACTGGGGCACACAGGGCCCTGAGGCTTTGAGAAGTGTCACAGTGTCACCATCCAACCCAGGAGCCCTCGGGGTCTTAAAAGGGACCCACCAGCAGCAACTGGAGCACAACAAAGTGCCTCAGAAGCTGTGCCAGGACAGAGATGGTGCCTTTTCTCCCCTACAAAACCAAAGCTAATTTACAGCTGCTCACCAGTCCAGTTCTCTAAACTGCTCCCAGACATGCCTAGAAAAATGTCCCAGTGAGGAAAAGACCTTAATTAACTTCATGGCATTTGCCAAAGTGCCACCTTGCTGTTCTGCTTTTTCCCCCCCTCCAGCTGAAAGCTGCCAGAAGCCACTGTGAGTTAGGTCAGAACAAGAGGGAAATTATCATTAAAAATAAGAGAAATAGAGAGATCAAAGGAGCCAGCTGACAAGCACAGCCCAACAATCCTGCTGAAACATCCCTGGCTGCACAGCCAAGAGCTGAAGAACAAAGCAGAGGTGATGGGTGAGCCAGTGCTGGAAGAGAAAATCAGCTGGAAAAGGTAAAAAAAAAAAAAAGCTAAACCAGAAGATTTTAGGTGATAACCTCACAAGGAATAAATGGCTCGGGCTGCAGCCCTTGCTGTAGCTTAATGGCTTGTACAGAAACACTGAGATCTGATACGATGCCTTTGATAGCACTTCAAATGTGTAAGTGCAACAAAATCTCATTAAACAAGTCCCTCCATGTAATTTGCCTTTTTGATGAGCAGGGTGGCTGAACACCAAACCTCTGCTGTGCCGCTGGGCAGGACCTGGGCACGATCCTGCCAGCCCTGGGTGCTCAGAACCCCAATCCTCCCTGTCCCCACGTTGCTTAAATGCTGCTTTCTCTCTCTCCCCTCCACTGACAAGCTCTGACTGACATCCCTTCCCAGAGACAGATGTGTGATAAAGGCTTGAGAATTTGGATTCTGGCAAAGCCTGGAATAAATTATAAAAGCAGCTGAGTCCTTTGGGCATAAAAGAAAGCAAAGAATGAAGGGAAAGTTCCTTTGCTGAGTGTTATGGGAACATCAATAATTAGCAGTCCATTCCTTTCTAATTCCTGGGAGTTCAGGGTTGTTGTGCACTTCTTCAGCTGGCAGATAAATCCCAGGTAAGGAATCTCCTCAGTGAATCCCTGAGCAAAGAAAATGCCTTCAGGTTTAGTCCCAGAGCTCTAAAACGCAGAGCTAACCCTGCTCCCTCAGGAGCAGCCCCACCTCATTCTCCTCCTGCTTTAATGGCCTTTCAGTGGATTTATTTCAGCTTTCCCAGGTGCCAGGGGTGCTTTGCATCTCCCCAAGGCGGGAGGAGGCAGAGCAGCAGAATCACAGGAGATGCCCAGAGCCACAGCCAAAAGCAGGGCATCAGAAATGCAGGTTTTCTGGGCATTTCAGCACTCAGAGGAGCACCAGATGCCCACCATCTGCAGGGGATGAGGCACAGTTTCCACCCAGTCTCCTGCCACCGCCGTCTATAAATCACAGCAGGGCAGAACTGGAGCTGGTTGCAGGTGCAGCAGCTTCGGTGTGTCTGCCCAGGAGCAGATAACAAAGAGCTACAGCAGACGAAGAGCTCAGAGCCATTAACACTTCCCAGGGGGTCTCACCACTGGACAACTCCGGTGCCAGGGCAGTTCTGCTACAGGAGGAATCATTGGCACAAACCGTTGGTATTTTTAATGTAGCCTTCCTATTTTTTATTAATTCTAGTCCTAGAAAGAGATTATTTTTTTTCTCAAAGATCTTATGCCAAACACCTGTTCCTAAGAACCAAATCAATCCCTTCAGCAAGATTAGGAGAAAGACTAAATATTCTGCAGACAGCTTCCCTCAAAAAAAGGATAAACCCAGCAGCTGGTTTATGAAAAGAATGAGCAACTGTCATTTCTTTCCCACGGGTTCAACCCCACCTTGGCAGCATCAACCCCAAAATATCTGACAGGCAGAAAACTGCAGTAAATCCCCCCCATTCCCAGAGCCTGACTTTGAGCACAGACTGCTGATGATTAACAAGCCCTGGAGACCTCCAGGAAATGGAACCCAATGGGGAAAACAAATTAAAAAAATATCTTAATGAATATTGGGTGAGCACTTGAAGGATATTTCCCCCATCTATGGCAGCCCATGGGCTGACTGACACCTCTGTCTGTGACTTTTGCCCACTCACTCCTTCCTGATGCCCCTTCCATTGTCTGGGGGCTGGAGAAGACATTTAAAGAAGGAACATTAGATCCTCCTGGCACTGATCTCTCCCAGAGCACCAACA
Organism: Scytalopus superciliaris; assembly: GCA_013400415.1. NCBI lineage: Eukaryota > Metazoa > Chordata > Aves > Passeriformes > Rhinocryptidae > Scytalopus > Scytalopus superciliaris. Next base: position 22,130 of record VXBX01000963.1, read on the forward strand.
GTGAATAGGCAGCACCACGAAGGACTTGCCATGATCTCTGGCAACTTGTGCCACCAGGGCACTGCTCACCCTCATTTCCTCACAGGTAGAGCAGAGGATGAAGGTTTGGCAGTGCATGAAGCCAAGGGGCAGGTCCCCTGGGGAGGAGGCACAGGAGCTGCACACACTGGAAGCTGCAGAAGGATTCAGGGAGGGTTGGAAGTGGGGAGGGGAGTGCTGAGACACCTCCTTGCACACCAGGATGACTCCAGTGCTCACACTGAGGGCATTGCTCAGCCTCACACCGGGCTGGCTGGCTGATCTCCCCACCCAGGGCTCGAGGGCATGGCACAGGAGACATCCAGCCTTGGGTGGCACCCCCCTTGGATGTGGAGGCAGCTGCTGTGCCCAGCCAGCTCACCCTCGGGCTGTGGTGACACGACTGGCTGTCCCACGGCCCCAGGTCTGCCAGCAAACGGTGACTGCAGCAGTTGGAAAGATGCCCCTTTCCACTCAGTTGGATTTCATGGTGTGTGAGCTTTATCTTGACTACCAAAGGCACAGAGTGGACACCAGGCTTGAGCTGATAAGTGGATCTGACATGCTAATTGCACCGTTTAATTGATGGCATGACCAGGTTCATCTGCTGGCTCTGCCACTCCACACTGGTGACTCCCTCCCAGCTGTCCATTGTCCCTCCCACACAACAGGCATGTCATGGGAGCTGCTTTACCTGAAACTTTAATCACATCCAGGGTTCTGATGGGTTCTGCTTTACCTATAACTTTAATCACATCCAGGGATGTCATGGGATCTGCTTTACCTATAACTTTAATCACACCCAGGCATGTGATGGGATCTACTTTAACTTCAATCACGTCCATGATTTTCTTCCTTATTTTGAAAGATTCCTTTTAAAATTCATCCTTGATTACAGACTTATAAAATTATTTCCATTGTATTTTGTTACATTTCCCCCCCCCCTTTGAAAATCACTAAGATACTTCCATACTTCTCTGTGGCTCCTTTGGGTGACCAATCCCAAGCATTCAGCAGATCCCTGCATGTTGCACCTGACCCTGATCCTGACTTTCAACACAGCCTACCAGGCGCCACCCCTTTCCTTAACACCAGCCTGTTCAGAGCAACTCAGGCTGATCCCTGTGCTCAGACAAACAGGTTTGATCCCAAACTGACTGTCTCCATCAAAACTGCCTCACTGTGGTGAAGGAAAAGCCTCTCTTTGGCTGTAACACAAAGGCAGAATAAAATAAACCAAGGGAATAACAATATTCACCAGCACAGGGACTGAGAGGCGCAAAGAGCCAACCCATAAGAGAAGGCTGAGGGGGAATCTCAGCACTCCGTACAAATATCTCCAAAGGGTGCCAAGGGGATGGTGCCAGACTCTGTTCAGGTGCCCAGCAACAGGATGAGGAGCAATGGCCATAAAAGAAAACACAAGTTCCACCTCAACATGAGGAAGAGCTTTCCACGGAGGTGGCAGAGCAGTGAACAGCTGCCCAGGGACGGGGTGGAGTGTCCCATCTGGAGACATTCGAGCCCCACTTGGCTGTGTTCCTGTGTCACCCGCTCTGGGTGACCCTGCCTTGGACTGGGTGATCTCCAGAGGGCCCTTCCTTGGTTTCACACCAAATGGGTGCATTTCTGAGCCTTCTGTAACCAGCATTAAATTTGCCCCCAAGCCTTGAGCTCACAGAACTGCCCAGACAGGAACACAAACTCCCTCCTCCTCCTCTTTGCATGACAGAAACACTCCAGAGTCCTGGGAGGAGACACAGCAAAACGAGAGCAGAGTCCCCTCCCCAAACCACCTGCAACCTACTTTTCTGACTGTAATTCCTGAGCCAGGCTCCAGGGACAACACAGGGAGAGCAGCATCTATAGACAAACGCTCCTCTGCAACAACAAGATGCAGCAGCCAAACGGTGTGTGACACTCCAACACCCCAAAGGAGGTTCTGCAGAGTGCAGGGAGCTGAGGGCTTGGCTCCTGCCCAGCATGAAGGAAGATATTCTGATTATGAGGCAATTGCTCTAATAAGTCCTTGTTGCTGCTGAGCAGGAGAGACATGGACACACCACATGGCAGAGCAGAAGAGGAAGCTCGTTTGCAATCAGCACTGACAGCTGGCAGGAAAAATGCACATGTCCCAAAAACATTTCAGGGAGCTCACGCTGGGAAAAGTGAGCACAGAGGAGTTAAAACCACCCTGAGCTTCGTTGTGGCTGGAAAGTAGGTCATACCTTGAGCCTCACACCATTAATATTACAAAGGAGACATGCTGCTTTGTGCCCTTGGAAATGGGCATCCCAGAGTGTGGTTCCCGAGGGTGCTGAGGACAGCAGTTGGAGCACAGAGCATTTTCCTGGAGACATCTGGTGTCACCCACCCCACCCCATGGTCAGGCTGTGGAGGGGTTAACTCAGTAACCAACAAGGTTCTTAAAAAGGAGAGAAGAGCTCCAGAGCCAGCATAATGTTTTGGGTATTTTTGCTTTAGGGGAGGGAAATGAGAGAACAATGAAACAGCATTTGGGACTGTTTCATTTGTCAAGATCTAAAATGAATTATTCCCGACTTCAAATACCTTTTCCTTTTTAGTGAAAGCAATTCATGCCAAACCTGCAAAGAGTTTCGACTCGATTTAAAGCTGCCATTTTCCTGGAAATTCCCAACTCCCAAACCCCGTGTGCATGAAAAACATCCCCCAGAGCAGACCCCACAGGTCACTGCTGTGGCAGAAAGCCCGGAGGAGCAGGACTCGGCTCTCTACAAGCTGGCACCACAAAACTGGGCAAAGGGCACAGGACAGCTGGTAGGTAGATGGGGGATGCATTTCCCTGCCAGGTGGGCTAGCAGGGCAGCAGGAGACAACAGGTCTGAGTCACTGGAGCCACATCTCAAGCCTCCTTCCCTGCAGTCCCCACAAAGGACACACTCCTTGCCAGGCTGCCCCGGGAGCCGTGACGAAGTCTGTGTTATTTGGAACCAGAACATCACCCTCTGCATTTGGCCAGTCCCCAGAAGAGCCTGTTCATGAGCTGAGCAGAAAATGTCATCACTATCACATTACATTAGTGTTTAAAAAAGCAAAACAAAACGGTTCAGGGTAAGAGCTCAGCCTTCCCCACTGCGGGGCTGAGCTGGTGCTGTGGGGCTGTCAGGGGAGGGATGGGGAGCACCCACTGAGGGGTTGGGGTGGAGGACAAGGGAAAATGATCTGCCAGTGCTGGGCACGTCAGTCAGGAGGGGAAGGAGACCTCTTGTGAGGTTACAGGGCAGGCTCAGGTTGGATCTCAGGGAAAGGCTCTTCCCCGAGAGGGTGGTGGGCACTGCCCAGGCTCCCCAGGGCAGTGGGCACAGCCCCGAGGCTGCCAGAGCTCCAGGGGGGTTTGGATGATGCTCTGGGGCACAGGGTGGGATTGCTGGGGTGTCTGTGCAGGGCCAGGAGCTGGACTGGATGATCCTTGTGGGTCCCTGCTCAGGGTATTCTGTGGTTCTATCACTCTCTGCACTGCAGGTTTTCCCACCAAACCACCAACTGAACCATTCACTGAATCACAGAATCCCTGAGTTGGGAAGGACCCACAAGGACCATCCAGTCCAACCCCCAGCCCTGCACAGCCCCATCCCCAAGAGTCACCCCCCTGTGCCCCAGAGCATCATCCGAACATCCAAACTCCATCCAAACAGTCACATTTGTGAATGCTCAGGTGGAGCAGAGATTTGTGTGTTCCTCACACACCTCCTGTCCCCAAAGGACCCAAAGCCCAGTGTTTTCCCACCCCCAGCAGCTGCCCCTTGCTCAGAGGGGCAGTGTTGTCACTGCTCACACAAGCAGGCAGCCCCAAAATCAACAAGGCTGGACTGAAAATCATAAGACCATTAAAAAAAAAATCAAATATTAGGACTATTTGCATTATGATCTCTCAGCTTTCCTAGGGAGCTGGGGTTTTGTTTTCAGGCTTTATTCTGTGAGCCACAAAAAATACACTCTGAAAGCTGAAAGTCTCCCCTTGTCACAAGGATTAATACAAGGCATCAGATGTCATAACATGACTTGCAATATAATATTTCTTTTTTTTAATACACACCTCATTGTCCTTAAAATGATATAATTATTTCTCTTTTTTTATGTTGCCTTTTTTTTTTTTCCCATTTTTGGCCAGAACTATCACATCAAACATGCAATGTTGTTCTAAGGAAAACACAGTTTGCCAAGACATCTAAAATATTGTGTATTCCCTCCATCTGCTTCTGCTAAATAAACCCAGGGCCTTATCTAATATAATGAGTAGATGTTGGCAATAATTGCACAGCCATCTGTACTGTGCTTTAAACCTGTTGCAAGCTGGGCTGTGGACACGAAAAAGTCAGGATTTATTCCCTCAGTAGTGAAAACAGAAATTGGAACTTCCCCCCCTCCTGTTTTTTAGGGTGATTTAACCACAACAGCTCCTGTGGTTGGTGCTTTGGGAACGGCATTTCACGAATGTGATAAATAAATCCCCTTTTTTTTCTCGTGTTTTGTACAGATAAAGCTCAGGTTGTGCAGCTCACAAAGAGGGTCCTGCCTCCAGGAGCTGTGTCTGCCCAGCAACACCTTCCAGCACTGATTACACCCCACCAGAAGCCCTTCTGAGGATGAACATCCCAGAGGAAAATTCCCAGAAAATTTAATGTGCAATTAAAAAGCCTCTTCTGGCTGGAGACGTGACATGCAAGTTCTCATCACTCAGCTGGGGAGTTCTCAGAGTATCCTGAGGTGGGACGGACCCACAAGGATCAAGTCCAGCTTCTGTCCCTGCACAATCCCACCATGTGCCTGGGAATGTTGTCCAAACCTCAGCTGAGTTACCTCCTCATGCCCACTCAAACTGAGCCTGTTCCAATGCAACAGTCCAAACAAATGCTTATTTTTTCATTTTTTTAACCCTTGTTCTTGCCCTATTGGAGCAGAGCAGAGCTGTCACACTCCAATGATCCTTGTGGGTCCTTTCCAACTCAGATAATCCAGGATTTTGTGATCACATCGTTCCCCACTGGCAAAGCTGGGCAAAGAGAGATCCAGCTGCAGCTTCCAGGACCACACCGGAACAAGCTGCCAGATGTGCAGCCACAAAAGGATGTTTGACCAAATTTGCCCCCTGCAGCACCTGACAAAGTGCCTGGGAGACCACAGCAGTTCTTTGGTGTTTAAATACCAACACAACACATGCCCACAATGGGATTCTCTGGGCATTGGTGTGCCAGTCTTGCTTTTTCCCTCCTCCACTCCACTCTTTCCCCACATTGCCCATCCCTCCACACCCACCACAGCAGGATAATCCCCTTCCCAAAGCCAACACAAGATGCTTCCTAGTCAGCAACCACAGAATGGTTCAGGTTGAAAGGGACCATCAAACAATATCTGAGAGAGAGGAAATTGAGGGTAGAGATCAGGAAGAAATCCTTCCCTGTGAGGGTGGGCAGGCCCTGGTACAGGTGGGGGAGAGAGGCTGTGGCTGCCCCGTCCCTGGGAGTGTCCAAGGCCAGGTTGGACAGGGCTTGGAGCAACCTGGGCTGGTGGAAGGTGTCCCTGCCCATGGCAAGGGGTGGCACTGGATGATCTTTAAAGTCCCTTCTGACCTGTAACGTTCTATGATCCAGTCTGACCTCCCTGCTCTAGCAGGATCCCCTGGAACAGTCACTCAGGACTGTGTCTGGATGGGAATATCCCCAGGGAAGGAGACTCCAAACCTCTCTGGACAGCCTGTTCCAAGGAAGGAAACGGGCAATGCAAGTGGGCAGCAGAGGCAGGTGGGGGCTCAGAGGCCAGAGCAATGTCACTGGCACAGGGAAGTGACATCTTTATAACAGGACAGGGGAACGTGTTCCAATTAATTGGCAGTTCGGCTAACGGAGGCTCTCGCTCCCCACTGGGCTGTTAAGAACCCTGGAATTGCTGCAGAGAAAAGTCTGGCAGCATTTTCATCATAAACTCCACATTTCTGGGCTGTATAAACCAGCCATTAAAAACTCCATGCTGTGGGCAGAAAAGTGCCAGCCCAGGGCCCAGCACAGCAGCAAATGTTTGTGTTCTCCTGATTTCCAGAGCAGTCCCTTTGGGCCCATCGGGCAGTCACATGGCAGGGATGGAAGTTGCAGTTTTCCAGGCTCCACTTGCATCACTCATGGCTTTCAGAGCTTTACTTCCCCCCATGCCCAGGTGGGGAGGTCTGTCCTTTGGCTGCAGCCACTTGAAACACCCCCAGACAGCCCCACCCAGCGGAGATCATAGAAACAACTGAGTTGGAAGAGACCTTTGAGACCATCAAGTCCCACCCTTGATCCAACACCACTGTGATTCCCAGCCCATGGCACTCACTGCCACATCTTAAAAACCTCCAGAGACAGTGAATCCACCCCCTCTCTGGGCAGCCCATTCCAATGCCTGAGCACTCTCTCTGGAAAGAATTTCTTCCCAATATCCAACCTAAACCTCCCCTGGCACAGCTCAAGCCCTGTGCCCTCTTGTCCTGTTGCTGGTTGCCCGGAAGAAGAGACCAACCCCCACCTGGCAGGGAGTTGTAGAGAGTGATGGGGTCACCTCTAAGCCTCCTCTTCTCCAGACTAAACACCCTCAGGTCCCTCAGCCTCTCCTCATGGCACTTGTGCTCCAGTCCCTTCTCTGGATCTTCTCCAGCCCCTCAATATCTTTCCTGAAACTGAGGGGCCAGAACTGGACACAACACTCCAGGTGTGGCCTCACCGGCGCTGAGTAGATGGAAAGGATCACTCCCCTCATCCTCCTGGTCACACTGCTCCTGATACAGATATTTGTTGGTGCTGCTGATTTTCCTCATCACGCAAAGACCTGACTTATGGAGCAGCAGGGGGAGATCTGTGGGGAATTCCTTCGACAGCTGCAGGAGAGGAGCATCCCGTGGCCCACAGCAGCTCCCTGACAAGGCAGCACAGGAGAATATCTCGCTGAGGGCTTTGGGATGTGGGCCAACAGCATCAGCTGCTTTTGCTTGATGCAGCCTATTGCTGTGAAATGGTCCAGAAAACCCCCCCAGCTCTTCGGCAGCCGAGTTAAGTGTTTGGTTAGGAGCTAAATCATCCCAGACCTGCCTCCACAGCAGAGGGAGGAGAGCACAAGCAGAGGAAAAGGAGCCCAAAGCAGCGCTGCCGGTCTCTGGTGTGCTAAATACACGAGTGGGGTTCAGCAGGGGTGGGTTTAAGACCTGATGAGTTTAATCAGACAAGTCATTCTTCCACTAATACCCCTCTCTTGCCTAAGCTGTGGTTCATATGAAGGAGATGCTTCACATTGGACTGGGTTCAACTCTTAGGGGGTGAGTAGTGCCAGCTCTAGTCTTGACCCATTCCCGGCCAAGACCCTCCTCTTCATTAAACCCCCCGACTCGCTGCTGTCCGAGCAGAAATCAGCCCCAAAAAGGCACCCCCGGGGCTGCAGCCGCCGGTGCCAGGGGGGGAGGGAGCTCGGAGCGCTCCTGCACCCTCTTGCCGTTATGTTAATTAGGAGTTTGCACAGCGCAGACCATCGTCTAGACGGCGAGAAGCTCCGAGCAGGGAAGGACCCGGCGTGGTTTCCCGAGTAAGCGCTTCTGACATTTGCTTAGTCATCGCCTTCCCCCCAGCCCGGGATGCGGAGCCCTTCCTTCCTCCCGGAGCCCTGGAAACAGCGGGAGGAGACAGCTCCAGATGTGGCAGCTCCAGATGTGGGCAGGGTGGCACTGGAGGGCACTGGGCTTTGTCCCCAGTGTGGATGTGGCAGCTCCAGCTGTGGGCAAGGTGGCACTGGGGGGGACTGGGCTTTGTTCCAGATGTGGATGTGGCAGCTCCAGCTGTGGGCAAGGTGGCTCCAGTGGGAACTGGGCTTTGTCCCAGATGTGGCAGCTCCAGATGGGGCAAGGTGGCTCCAGGGGGAACTGGGCTTTGTCCCCCCTGGCCACCTTCTCACAGCACAGAGGGGACAATTTCATTTGCTAATTCTCTCCTGCTGAGAGAGGGCTGAGCACGGAATGCACCCCCAGCCTGGGGAGACACCAGCAATGAGAAGCAACTAAAAACATTCAAGTCCTCCATCCATCAGTGGTCCTTCAGCAGCTGGTCCTGCTCTGTTCCTGCTCCCCCTCTGCTTTGCCCACCTTCCCTGGGGCAGTGCATGGCTCAGGTCAGACACCCCTGCAGCTCTCCAAGCCCAACCCAAGGGCATTGCCATCACATCTCAGGGCTCAAAGAGAGAAAGTACACAACAAAAGCGCTGCACTGTGTAACATTAAGAGCAAAATGCAGATAGAATCCCATGGTTGGGGTTGGAAGGGACCTTAAAAGATCATCCAAGTTCCAGTTCCATGGGCAGGGACACCTTCCACCAGCCCAGGTTGCTCCAAGCCCCATCCAACCTGGCCTTGGACACTCCCAGGGATGGGGCAGCCACAGCTTCTCTGCCCAACCTCTGCCAGGGCATCACCACCCTCATTTATTCCCTATATCCAACCTAAATTTCCTCTCTTTCATGGAACAGATTGGGGTGGAAGGGACCTTAAACTCATCTTTCCCCGCCCCCCCTTGCAAAAGGCACAGACACCCTCCACCAGAGCACGTTGCATCTCAGTGGCAATAACTCCAGCCAACCAAGAAGTGTTGCCAGTTCTTAGAAAAAACACTCAGGAGAGAAGGGGTTTTGTGCTGAAGAAAGCCTTTTTTTTTTTTTCTCCACCAAAACCTTTTGTTTTCATGGAAACATCAATTTCAGTTTTCCGGTGGGAAATAACAAAACATTTTGGTTTCGCTTCGACTTCAAATACAACTTGAGATTTTATTTTTATTTGGTTGCTTTTAACTGCAATGATATTGGAAAGCCTGGCTGAAAGCAGGCGCTTCCACTTCAAATCAGGTTGAAACCTCCCAGGGGGAAAACTCTACCTTTGGAAACAAAAGCTTTTGGAAGCAGGAGTTTTAATCTCATTAGGGGGGAAAAACATGGATTTCTGGGTGACCATCCTTCAAACCAGGAGTTAGCCCGGTGGGAAGGGGGTGGGAGATACAACGTGGGGTCAGAGCGTTTGAGATGGAAGTTTGGCTGCAATGCCCCCAGGTTTGACCCTCAAAGCCTGGAGTGCCCCAGGAGAGCTCAGGACAGGAGGTCTCTCCGTGTCCACAGCCACCATTCCCAGCTCCAGTTTTTCCTGGCTCAGGGAATCCCACTCACCCCTTCAGCTCCCGACAGCTCAGACAACTCATGGCACTTTGATATTTATACCAGTGTGCTGCTTGTCACAGCAATCTCCAGCATATCACAGTTTTGGCAGGCAAGGAAACTCCTTCAGTTCCTTGCAACTCATGGGGAAGCAACAGATTTATGTTGGCTCTTTCCTTTTGCTGTCGTATTCCCCAGTAGCCCAGCGAGGATGGAGGGGAGGAAAGCTCAGCCACACACCAAGAGGCTGCTGAGGAAGAGCAGAGGTTTCAGGTGGGGTTTGCACCATCAGATCCCCTGAGAGAAGACCTCGTTGCAGTTACAGCTTCCTCAGGAGGGAAGGAGGAGGGGCAGGCACTGATCTCTGCTCTGTGGGGAGCAGGGACAGCCCCCAGGGACTGGCCTGGAGTTTAAGTTGGATCTCAGGAGAAGGTCCTTCTCCCAGCAGTGGCTGCAGGCTGAGCCCCAAGGCTCGTGGGCTCACAGGAGCCAGAGTGATAAAGAGAACACTGAGGATTTTTTCCCCTCCCCCAAAACCCCTTTAGAGTAAAAGGGAAATATAAACCACAGTCCTGTGTGTTCTCTGCTGCCAAACCTCTGCCATCAGTGGTGACCAAGAGATCTCCATGCCAGGCTTGGGGACCGAGAACAGGTTTTTGTCCTGTGTAATGTCACGTGTGACTGTGGCTTGCTGGGTGGCTTCCAGCTCCAAACTGGGAGTGCAGCTGCACCTGAGTGGGTAAAGCCATGAGGGATCAAAAGCTGTGCCAGGGCAGGGTGAGGTTGGATCTCAGGGAAAGGCTCTTCCCCCAGAGGGTGGTGGGCACTGCCCAGGCTCCCCAGGGCAGTGGGCACAGCCCCAAGGCTGCCAGAGCTCCAGGAGGGTTTGGATGATGCTCTGGGGCACAGGGGGTGACTCTTGGGGATGGGGCTGTGCAGGGCTGGGGGTTGGACTGGATGATCCTCGTGCATCCCTCCCAATTCAGCACATTCTGGGATTCTGTGACTTCAGATTCCCCTCAAATACATTTATGAAATCACAGAGGAGGTGGAGAGTGAACCAACACTGGGGCCAAGCAAGATTCACCTCACAAAGAACAAACTTGGCAAGACACATCCCTCTCCTGGAGGACAGGTCCTGGGACTGTGCAGGACAAGGATCTCCAGCAAAGTTCCCAGCAAATGAGGAAAGGCAGGCTGTAGGAGGAGGAGAAAAGCAGGAGAGCAGAGAGGGAGGCTGGAGGATGCCAAACAACATCAATGACACAGCTTTGCCAAGAGCACAGGAAGGAGCTGGAGTGGTAAAGTTCACATTTTGCAGATGACAAAACTTACAGGCTGGGGTAGTGTCGGGTTTTGCCATTTATCTCAGACCCTGTTCATCTTCAGAATTCAAAAATGAGCATTTTAGCCTGGAAGTTCCCCAAATCCACTATGGAGCTGCTGTGATGGAATGAGCAGGGAAACAGCTACACCCCTTCCAGTTACACATCTTGCTTTGGAAAGGAGAGCAGGGCTCTGCTTGGGTAGACCTGCTCTCTGTTGAAAAGAGCTTTTCCCCTGTGATTTGAGCATGGAAGTGCAAATCTCCCAGTCTGTTCACACCCCCTGCAGCTCCTGCCAAGCCAGGTCAGCCATGGTTTGGTCACTGCAGATGTTTCATGGCAGAGGGTCCCCCAGCCAGAGCTGGCAATGCCCCACCCAGCCCAATCACCCCTTCCAGATGCAGAATGCAGGTGTATTCTGGATTTTGCTGTCCCACTTCTCAGCACCTCATCCTCACATCCTATTTTTCCACCTCGAATCACATTAAATGGATCTGCCAGGATTGATGCCTCCCCATTCCCAACATCTCCTGGATTCTGAGAGCAAGTTCTGGCAAAGACCAAACCAATGAGGGGAAAGCTGAGACCACCAAATTCATGACACCAGGGACTGACCCAGAGCCAGATTTCAGCTCCTTTACACAGTGGGGAGAGGCTGGATCTGCACCCACAGCTCCATCGAACCCCTGGAAGTCACACATAAATACAGGAGTTAAACTTACACCATTTCCCTTTCCCTCATCCAACTGCAGAAGGGAAGACTTTCCCCCCCACCACCTCTCCATTTCCCTCTCACTCCTGTTTTTCCTCTTACACAAATGAGACAGCGGAATTTTAATGCCTTTTATGTTCTGTGAAAGATCTGACCTTTTCAGTTCTCTAATTCCATCAGCTGGCCAGACCTTCTTCCCTGCCCAGGGAGAGCAGGATGAAGGGATAGCTGGGAAGAGCATCTTGTTCAAACAGCCACGGGGTTTTTCTGGTGGTGGAAGACCAAGGAGCTCATTCCCACAGCACCAACCATCAGTAGGGATCAGCCAAGGGGAAGAGAACTGGATGCAGGAGGATGACACCATTTCCCTGCCACACATCCCACAGCAGATGGGACCAGGATGGGGAAGAAGAGGGCCCAGTGCCCCAGGAAGGTCCCAGGGACATAGTTTTGTGTTTTAAAAGCCTGAGGAAGAAAGGACTGGAAAACCCTCCTGTGCTGCTCAAGAGGAGAGGGCTGTCAGCTCTTCCCACAGCACAGAGAACAGATTCCCTTGGGCTCCTCAGCTGGGAAATGGAGAGGCAGCAAAGTCTGGACCTTTCCACAGCACCACAAAGACCAAACTCACCCTCAAGCCTAAAGTAGGTGCTGTCCCCTGGCTGGGGTGGGGACAGGGAGTTTTCCTTTAACCCAGGGCTTTGCCTCCTGCCTCTGCTCCCTCCCCACCCAAGCAGGGACCTGCCATCCCCTCCCTGCTCCTTGGCAGGGACAGAAGGGACAGCTCAGAGCAATAACAGCAGGGACACACAACGTTCTGGGTGGGGAAATCCCCTACAACCCAAACCAGAGCAGCCCTTTGCTGTGCTCCAGCTCCACAACCCCATTCCCGTGGGATGGGACCATCTCACAGGCTGGTTCTCCTCCCTCCAAGCTGCTTTAACAGCACAAAGGGTTTCTCCCTCTGCTCTTTCCTCTTCCCCAAAGGCTTAACCTGAAATCCCCCTCTAAGAAACTCCTCCCTGCTGTGGGGAGAAAACAGCTCTGGCTGCTGTGAGCGAGCAATAACCTGGCAAATTTTAATCCTTGCTGTTGTTGTACAGAAGAACAAGGATTGAGCTAAAAGGCTCACCAGCCCAGCCATAATTATATTAGAAAGGTAATTATCTCTTCTTCCACCTGACTTTGTGCTTTCTTAATATAATGGAGTTTCCAGCTAATGTTTGCAGCGACAGGACCAGCCAGCACGGAATCGCCGGGAAACATGAAAGTTAATTGTGTGTTCAGATGTGAGAGCAGCAGAGCCAGGCTGTGGGGGAGAACAAAGGAACAGGAAAACCCCGGGAGGAGAGGAAATCAGAGCTCCTGGGCTGCTGCTGCTGCCGCCTGTGTCCCAATCACAGAGCTGCTCCTGAGGCACCCCCAGGCTCTCAGCACACCCCAACCCTCAGCACAGGCTCTCAGATGCACTTTTGGTTCAAGGTGCCTGCCCCACAGATCCTGATCTTTCAGGTTGTTTCCAAACCATCAGGACAACTAAAGGGATGTTAAAATAAAGAGATATTTTTATTTTTTGATCCTACTAAATACTGCAGGAAGGAGAGGGACATCCCATCATCAAAACCTAGAATGGCTTGGGTGGAGGGAACAGTAAAGTTCATCCCATCCCATCCCACCCCCTGCCATGGGCAGGGACACCTCTCACTAGCCCAGGTTGCTCCAAGCCCTGTCCAACCTGGCCTTGGACACTCCCAGGGATGGGGCAGCCACAGCTTCTCTGCCCAACCTGTGCCAGGAGCTCACCACCCTCCCAGGGAAGGATTTCATCTCAATATCCCATCTAACCCTGCCCTCTGGCAATGGAAAGCCAAACCCCTTGTCCTGTCCCTCCAGGTCTTCATCCCCAGTCCCTCTCCAGCTCTCCTGGAGCCCCTTTAGGCACTGGAAAGAGCTCTAAGACCTCCCTGGAGCCTTCTCTTCTCCAGGTGAACACCCCCAGCTCTCCCAGCCTAGCTCCAGCCCTTGGAGCATCTCCATGGCCTCCTCTGGATCTGCTCCAGCAGGTCCATGTCTTTCCCACCATCACCAACCCAGCTGACCACATTACTGGCAGGTTCCAAAGGAAAAGGGAAACTGAGGCCCAGAGCAAACCCCAACCCTCCCCCACATTCAACTCCACCCGAGTGGTCTCTCTGTGTGAATTTGGACCAAAGCCCTCGAGCCATCCTTGCTCTTGTCCCTAAGCACGGAAGTCACACAAAGTTCTCCTCCTGCAATCAATTATCCCGAACTGAAGGATCTAAATATAATTTTAAAACAAGCACACATTGTACAGCTCACACCATGGAGATGTTGCCCTACATATGTTGGGTGCATTGTTTCATAGAGGGTTTTTTTTTTTCTGTGTGTGCTTTGTGTTATTATTGAGTAGAATAAAATTACCATTCAAGACCCTTAATTGTACTAATTATAATCTTTTGGGGGGAACATTTTGCAAAAATTACTGTCTTTTACCAATGCATAACTGACCATATGATGTCCTCTATGGCATTGCCAGCAGAATTTCTTCTCTCTTTTCAAACTGAGGTAGGAGAGTTCTTTGTAAAGCTCCCAGAAGGATCAGCTCCCAGGCAGCACAGCAGCCTTTGTCTCATGCCATTGCAGAAGAGGATGAGTTTATTTCCCTTCAGGATAAGTGATGCTCTAATGATTTGGAAAACTATCCTACAAAGCCAAAAGTGACAACAGGTTCCAGCTGATCTCCCTCAACGTCAAAATCTGCACTAATTTTCCCACACTGTCTGTGGGTCAGTGTTTCCCCCCTTTAAAGATGGAGCTAAACTATGCCAAGATTTTGGTTCCAGCCCTCAGAAAACATTCAGCTCCCAAAAACCTCCAGACACCATAGAAGAACCAGCTTGGACACTGACCCACAGCTCCACCAGCGCTTTGTTGGGCCCCACAGCTGAGCTTTCCCTGCCTCTCCCCACTCCTCAGAAGTCAGGACCAGCACAGCAACGTGGGGTTTAATTTTCCCCTCGTGTAATTAAACATCTCAGCACCTCAGACTGTTCCATCTTCACCTTCACAGCCACACAGAGTTCCTCACACAGCACCAGAGCTTCTCTGTGCTTGGCACCGACCCTCCCAGCTCCTCCAAGGACATCCCAAACAGCTTAGAACATCCTCCCTGGGCACTTCCAAGGGCACCTGGTGCAGTGAGGGCACATTTGGGGGGAGTTTCTGCTCCCTGGTGAGCAATTTGGGGAAGCTGCAGGTTTGCAGCACTCTCAGCAGGGGGGTGGAGGATGATGGCACAGTGGGAAACAAATGCCTGTCACACCCACAGCTGCCCTTCCAGCAGCATCTCCAGCACTGGGGTTTTACAGCTTTGCAGGATGCACTTCCCAAAACTCATCCCAGAGTCTGCCACCAGCTGCACACAGAGATGAGGTGACAGGGACAGGGGGCTTGGCTGGAGGCAATGCTTTAGGAGGTTGAACATTTTCAGTCAGTAAACAGCTCTGCCCAGGGAAATGCAGCTGGAGACACTGGGATGAGGCAGAGGGAAGGAAGGAAAGGCAGATGGAATCAGTTGTGCAATCTGAATTGATGTCCCCTCACTGTTCCCTCTGCTCTCCAAGGCGGCAGTTTTGGGAGCCTCAAGCTGAGAGAAACCCTCCCTGCAATCCTTCCTTTGTCCAAGAGGTCTGTCCCACTCAGCATTCCCAAGGGAGCTCAGGAAGGGCACAACAGCAGAATTTATCCCCATCTCCTCTGGGGGATGCAGAGATGGGGCAGCAGGACCCACCAGCCTCAGCCTCCCCCACTGGCACTGCCACCTCACAGGCACCACTGAGCCCTGCCTTGGCACCAGAAAGACTGATGAGATTCATTAAGTTAAAACAAGTCTATATTAAATAAATTCTGGGAAAACCCTTATGCCCCTGATCAAGACCCAGGGGAGCCAGAGTCTCCCTGCAGCACTGCCAGGTTGAATCCCTTCACCACAACCAGCAATTTTAGAAGAGCAACCTCTTCCAAATTCACTCATTGCACCATCTCTCCTGGGACAGGCTCTGCCCTCCCATCACAGGCCCTGCAAGGTGGTTCCTCCAGCCAGGCTGGTCCTCAGCAGCACTTTGGAATCACAGACTGGTTTGGGTTGGAAGGGACCTTAAAGATCATCCAGTTCCAATTCCATGGGCAGGGACACTTCCCACCAGCCCAGGTTGCTCCAAGCCCCATCCAACCTGGCCTTGGACACTCCCAGGGATGGGGCAGCCACAGCTTCTCTGCTCAACCTGTGCCAGGGCATGCCCACCCTCACATCCAAGAATTCCTTCCCCATATCCCATCTATTCCTACTCTGTGGCAGTGGGAAATGATTCCCCCTTGTCTTGTCATTCCGTCCCTTGTCCAAAGTCTCTCAGAGCCCCTTTAGGCACTGGAAGGGGCTCTCAGATCTCCCAGAGCCCTCACTCCCACCTCAGTGAAGGATTGGCTTCCACCACAACACCAGCGGGCTGCAAGGTCAGCAAATCCTTCCCCTCGGCTCAGGCTGTGCTCCCCTGCAGCCCAGACAACTGACTCATCCCCAGGCTTTCATCTCCTCCCTGGCCTGGGAAGGTGAAGTCAAATTGCACCTGCAAAATTCAAGGTGCCGGTCAGTGAACCCCCACCACCCTCACCCCGTGGTTTTCAGCACAGCTCTCAAATGATGAGGCCAAAGCTCTGGCAGGAGGGGCCCCTCTCATGTGTCACGCAGCTTGCTCTGAAACAGCAACATCCCTTAACCTGCTTTTACTTATTTATTTCAATGGGAAAGAAGAGAGAAAGAGCCATCCCTGGCCAGCCTGTGTCAGCAATTAGGAGCGTGAAATATCTGGCAGGAGCAGCTTTTTAATTAGAGCTTTACCCTGTCCTTCTCCTCTCCCCCTGCCAAAAAAGAAAGGGCTGAAGATGAGCCACGTGTGTATTTGTGTTGCTGTGGGAGCCTTGAGGTCGGGTGGGCTGAGGCACCGCTGGCTCCACATTCCCAGCAGACAGGAGATCTGGAGCACAGAGAGAGCAAAGCAGCACCTGGGCCAAGAGGAATTCTGTCCCAAGGGATCTCTTGTGGCTGACCTGAAGCCTTTTCACCCCTCCTGCTGTTTGAATCCTCCTATTTCTCTCAGAACCCTCTCATCAGTGCCAGCTCTGGGGTCATTCCACCTCTGAGACCACCTTCAGGCTCTGCACACCCCACACTGTGGATGACCCTACCCCAAAAAACCAGTCAAGGCCACAAAACCAGCCATCCCAAGCCACACACAGCCTGCCCATCCCATCCACATCTCCAGGGAATACAAGGCTGTTCCCAGCTGGCTCCACATCAGGCATCTCCTTTATCTTTTTATTCTAAAACCATAACCTTCCACTTCTACAGAGCTCTGACATCACATGCTCTCAGGCTGGGATGAATAAACTGACCCTGACACCAATTTCTTGGTGAGATTGGCCCCCGCCAACCAGAGCCTGTGGTGACCACCAGTGACAACAAAAGAATCAATAACTAAATACATAAACCTCCAAATACAGACTCACAGGATCATTCAGGTTGGAGAAGACCTCTGAGACCAGTTGAGTCCAGCTCTTGGCAGAAGATGAGAGCTGGGCTACCCCTGGTTTGATGTTCCCCAAGTCAAACCAGCACCCACAGACCATCCCAGGTCCAGTGTCTCAGATGAGTCCAATAAATTGGGGAGATGAGCATTCCATGGACTCATCCTGACCCCAAGGGACTTCCTTCTCCCCTCCAATCTTCAAGCCATGTTGTTCTTCCCACTGCACATCTGGTGCCTGCACCAGCAAGAGCCTCACATGAACCTGTTGGAGCAGGTC